>OZ012736.1:251557532-251856593 GCA_963859935.3 Lathyrus sativus | reverse complement strand
AACGAAATTGACCAGAGCCTGAACGCTCAACGTAATAACCGGAGTTTGGATACCCAACGAAACTGACCGGAGCTTGAACGCTCAACGTAATAATCGAAGTATGGATACCCAACTAAACTGACCGGAGCCTGAACGCTCAACGTAAAAACCGGAGTCTGGATACCCAACAAAACTGACCGGAGCCTGAACGCTCAACGGAAAACCGGAGTCTGGATACACAACGAAACAGACCGGAGCCTGAACGCTCAACGTAATAACCGAAGTCTGGATACCAAACGAAACTGACCGGAGCCTGAACGCTCAACGTAATAACCGGAGTCTGGATACCCAACGAAACTGACCGGAGCCTGAACGCTCAACGTAATAACTGGAGTCTGGATACCAAACGAAACTGACCGGAGCCTGAACGCTCAACGTAATAACCGGAGTCTGGATACACAACCAAACTGACCGGAGCCTGATCGCTCAACGTTATAATCGGAGGCTGGATACCCAACAAAAATGAATGGAGCCTGAACGCTCAACTTAATAACCGGAGTCTGGATACTCAACGAAACTGATCGGAGCTTGAGCGCTCAATGTAATAATCGAAGTCTGGATGCCCAACAAAAATGACCGGAGCCTGAACACTCAACGTAATAACCGGAGTATGGATACCCTACGAAACTGACCGGAGCCTGAACGCTCAACGTAATAATCGAAGTCTGGATACCCTACGAAACTGACCGGAGCCTGAACGCTCAACGTAATAACCGGAGTCTGGATACCCAACGAAACTGACCGGAGCCTGAACGCTCAACGTAATAACCGGAGTCTGGATACCCAACAAAACTGACCGGAGCCTGAACGCTCAACGAAAAACCGGAGTCTGGATACACAACGAAACTGACTGGAGCCTGAACGCTCAATGTAATAACCGAAATATGGATACCAAACGAAAGTGACTGGTGCCTGAATGCTCAACGTAATAACCGGAGTCTGGATACCCAACAAAACTGACCGGAGCCTGAACGCTCAACGTAATAACCGGAGTCTGGATACACAAAGAAACTGATCGGAGTCTAGATACCCAACGAAACAGACTGGAGCCTGAACGCTCAACGTAAAAACCGGAGTCTGGATACCCAACGAAACTGACCGGAGCCTGAATGCTCAACGTAATAACAGGAGTCTGGACACCCAACGAAACTGACCGAAGCCTGAACGTTCAACGTAATAACCAGAGTCTGGATACCCAACGAAACTGACCGGAGCCTGAACGCTCAACGTAATAACCGGAGTCTGGATACCCAACGAAACTGACCGGAACCTGAATGCTCAACGTAAAAACCGGAGTCTGGATACCCAACAAAACTGACCGGAGCCTGAACGCTCAACGTAATAACCGTAGTCTGGATACACAACCAAACTGACCGGAGCCTGAACGCTCAACGTTATAACCGGAGGATGGATACCCAACAAAACTGAACGGAGCCTGAATACTCAACGTTATAACCGGAGGATGGATACCCAACAAAACTGAACGGAGCCTGAACGCTCAACGTAATAACCGGAGTCTGGATACTCAACGAAACTGACCGGAGCATGAACGCACAATGTAATAACTGGAGTCTGGATGCTCAACGAAAATGACCGGAGCCTGAACGCTAAATGTAATAACCGGAGTCTGGACACCCAACGAAACTGACCGGAGCCTGAACGTTCAACGTAATAACCGGAGTCTGGATACCCAACGAAACTGACCGGAGCCTGAACGCTCAACGTAATAACCAGAGTCTGGATACCCAACGAAACTGACCGGAGCTTGAACGCTCATCGTAATAATCGAAGTCTGGATACCCAACAAAACTGACCGGAGCCTGAATACTCAACGTAATAACCGGAGTCTGGATACCCTACGAAACTGACCGGAGCCTGAACGCTCAACATAATAATCGAAGTCTGGATACCCAACGAAACTGACCGGAGCCTGAACGCACAACGTAATAACCGGAGTCTGGATACCCTTTGAAACTGACCGGAGCCTGAACGCTCAACGTAATAACCGGAGTCTGGATACCCTTCGAAACTGACCGGAGCCTGAACGCACAACATAATAACTGGAGTCTGGATGCTCAACGAAACTGCCGGAGTTTGAACGCTCAACGTAATAATCGAAGTCTGGATGGCCAACGAAAATGACTGGAGCCTGAACACTCAACGTAATAACCGGAATATGGATACCATACAAAACTGACTGGAGCCTGAACGCTCAACGTAATAATCGAAGTCTGGATACCCAACGAAACTGACCGGAGCCTGAACGCTCAACGTAATAACCGGAGTTTGGATACCCAACGAAACTGACCAGAGCCTGAACGCTCAACGTAATAACCGGAGTCTGGATACTCAACGAAACTGACCGGAGCCTAAACGCACAACGTAATAACTGGAGTCTGGATGCTCAACGAAAATGAACGGAACCTGAACGCTCTACGTAGTAACCGGAGTCTGGACACCCAACGAAACTGACCGGAGCCTGAACGTTCAACGTAATAACCGGAGTCTGGATACCCAACGAAACTGACCGGAGCCTGAACGCTCAACGTAATAACCGGAGTTTGGATACCCAACGAAACTGACCGGAGCTTGAACGCTCAACGTAATAATCGAAGTATGGATACCCAACAAAACTGATCGGAGCCTGAACGCTCAACGTAAAAACTGGAGTCTGGATACCCAACAAAACTGACCGGAGCCTGAACGCTCAACGAAAAACCGGAGTCTGGATACACAACGAAACAGACCGGAGCCTGAACGCTCAACGTAATAACCGAAGTATGGATACCAAATGAAACTGACCAGAGCCTGAACGCTCAACCTAATAACCGGAGTCTGGATACCCAACGAAACTGACCGGAGCCTGAATGCTCAACGTAATAACCGGAGTCTGGATACACAACCAAACTGACCGGAGCCTGAACGCTCAACGTAATAACCGGAGTCTGGATACCAAATGAAACTGACCGGAGCCTGAACGCTCAACGTAATAATCGGAGTCTGGATACACAACGAAATTGACTGGAGCCTGAACGCACAATGTAATAACTGGAGTCTGGATGCTCAATGAAAATGACCGGAGCCTGAACGTTCAATGTAATAACCGGAGTCTGGATACCCAAAGAAACTGACCGGAGCCTGAACGTTCAACGTAATAACCGGAGTCTGGATACCCAACGAAACTGACCGGAGCCTGAACGCTCAACGTAACAACCAGAGTCTAGATACCCAACGAAACTGACCGGAGCCTGAACGCTCAATGTAATAACCGGAGTCTGGATACCCAACAAAATTGACCGGAGCCTGAACGCTCAACGAAAAACCGGAGTCTGGATACACAACGAAACTGACCGGAGCCTGAACGCTCAACGTAATAACCGAAATCTAGATACCAAACGAAACTGACCGGTGCCTGAATGCTCAACGTAATAACCGGAGTCTGGATACCCAACAAAAATGACCGGAGCCTGAACGCTCAACGTAATAACTGGAGTCTGGATACTCAACTAAACTGACCGGAGCCTGAACGCTCAACGTAAAAACCGGAGTCTAGATACCCAACGAAACAGACTGGAGCCTGAACGCTCAACGTAAAAACCAGAGTCTGGATACCCAACGAAACTGACCGGAGCCTGAATGCTCAACGTAATAACAGGAGTCTGGATACACAACGAAACTGACCGGTGCCTGAACGCTCAACGTAATAACCTGAGTCTGGATACCCAACGAAACTGATCAGAGCCTGAATGCTCAACGTAATAACCGGAGTCTGGATACCCAACGAAACTGACTGGAGCCTGAACGCTCAACGTAATAACCGGAGTCTGGATACCCAACAAAACTGACCGGAACCTGAATGCTCAACGTAAAAACCGGAGTCTGGATACCCAACGAAACTGACCGGAGCCTGAACGCTCAACGTAATAACCGGAGTCTGGATACATAACCAAACTGACCGGAGCCTGAACGCTCAACGTTATAACCGGAGGATGGATACCCAACAAAACTGAACGGAGCCTGAACGCTCAACGTAATAACCAGAGTCTGGATACTCAACGAAACTGACCGGAGCATGAACGCACAATGTAATAACTGGAGTCTGGATGCTCAACGAAAATGACCGGAGCCTGAACGCTCAATGTAATAACCGGAGTCTAGACACCCAACGAAACTGACCGGAGCCTGAACGTTCAACGTAATAACCGGAGTCTGGATACCCAACGAAACTGACCGGAGCCTGAACGCTCAACGTAATAACCGGAGTCTAGATACCCAACGAAACTGACCGGAGCTTGAACGCTCAACGTAATAATCGAAGTCTGGATACCCAACAAAACTGACCGGAGCCTGAACACTCAACGTAATAACCGGAGTCTGGATACCCTACGAAACTGACCGGAGCCTGAACGCTCAACGTAATAATCGAAGTCTGGATACCCAACGTTACTGACCGGAGCCTGAACGCACAACGTAATAACCAGAGTCTGGATACCCTACGAAACTGACCGGAGCCTGAACGCTCAACGTAATAACCGGAGTCTGGATACTCAACGAAACTGACCGGAGCCTGAACGCACAACGTAATAACTGGAGTCTGGATGCTCAACGAAAATGACCGGAACCTGAACGCTCTACGTAGTAACCGGAGTCTGGACACCCAACAAAACTGACCGGAGCCTTAACGTTCAACGTAATAACCGGAGTCTGGATACCCAACGAAACTGACCGGAGCCTGAACGCTCAACGTAATAACCGGAGTTTGGATACCCAACGAAACTGACCGGAGCTTGAACGCTCAACGTAATAATCGAAGTATGGATACCCAACTAAACTGACCGGAGCCTGAACGCACAACGTAATAACCGGAGTTTGGATACCCTACGAAACTGACTGGAGCCTGAACGCTCAACGTAATAACCGGAGTCTGGATACTCAACGAAACTGACCGGAGCCTGAACGCACAACGTAATAACTGGAGTCTGGATGCTCAACGAAAATGACCGGAACCTGAACGCTCTACGTAGTAACCGGAGTCTGGACACCTAACGAAACTGACCGGAGCCTGAACGTTCAACGTAATAACCGGAGTCTGGATACCCAACGAAACTGACCGGAGCCTGAACGCTCAACGTAATAACCGGAGTCTAGATACCCAACGAAACTGACCGGAGCTTGAACGCTCAACGTAATAATCGAAGTCTGGATACCCAACAAAACTGACCGGAGCCTGAACACTCAACGTAATAACCGGAGTCTGGATACCCTACGAAACTGACCGGAGCCTGAACGCTCAACGTAATAATCGAAGTCTGGATACCCAACGTTACTGACCGGAGCCTGAACGCACAACGTAATAACCAGAGTCTGGATACCCTACGAAACTGACCGGAGCCTGAACGCTCAACGTAATAACCGGAGTCTGGATACTCAACGAAACTGACCGGAGCCTGAACGCACAACGTAATAACTGGAGTCTGGATGCTCAACGAAAATGACCGGAACCTGAACGCTCTACGTAGTAACCGGAGTCTGGACACCCAACAAAACTGACCGGAGCCTTAACGTTCAACGTAATAACCGGAGTCTGGATACCCAACGAAACTGACCGGAGCCTGAACGCTCAACGTAATAACCGGAGTTTGGATACCCAACGAAACTGACCGGAGCTTGAACGCTCAACGTAATAATCGAAGTATGGATACCCAACTAAACTGACCGGAGCCTGAACGCACAACGTAATAACCGGAGTTTGGATACCCTACGAAACTGACTGGAGCCTGAACGCTCAACGTAATAACCGGAGTCTGGATACTCAACGAAACTGACCGGAGCCTGAACGCACAACGTAATAACTGGAGTCTGGATGCTCAACGAAAATGACCGGAACCTGAACGCTCTACGTAGTAACCGGAGTCTGGACACCTAACGAAACTGACCGGAGCCTGAACGTTCAACGTAATAACCGGAGTCTGGATACCCAACGAAACTGACCGGAGCCTGAACGCTCAACGTAACAACCAGAGTCTAGATACCCAACGAAACTGACCGGAGCCTGAACGCTCAACGTAATAACCGGAGTCTGGATACCCAACAAAACTGACCGGAGCCTGAACGCTCAACGAAAAACCGGAGTCTGGATACACAACGAAACTGACCGGAGCCTGAACGCTCAACGTAATAACCGAAATCTAGATACCAAACGAAACTGACCGGTGCCTGAATGCTCAACGTAATAACCGGAGTCTGGATACCAACCAAAAATGACCGGAGCCTGAACGCTCAACGTAATAACCGGAGTCTGGATACACAAAGAAACTGACCGGAGCCTGAACGCTCAACGTAAAAACCGGAGTCTAGATACCCAACGAAACAGACTGGGGCCTGAACGCTCAACGTAAAAACCAGAGTCTGGATACCCAACGAAACTGACCGGAGCCTGAATGCTCAACGTAATAACAGGAGTCTGGATACACAACGAAACTGACCGGTGCCTGAACGCTCAACGTAATAACCTGAGTCTGGATACCCAACGAAACTGATCAGAGCCTGAATGCTCAACGTAATAACCGGAGTCTGGATACCCAACGAAACTGACCGGAGCCTGAACGCTCAACGTAATAACCGGAGTCTGGATACCCAACAAAACTGACCGGAACCTGAATGCTCAACGTAAAAACCGGAGTCTGGATACCCAACGAAACTGACCGGAGCCTGAACGCTCAACGTAATAACCGGAGTCTGGATACATAACCAAACTGACCGGAGCGTGAACGCTCAACGTTATAACCGGAGGATGGATACCCAACAAAACTGAACGGAGCCTGAACGCTCAACGTAATAACCAGAGTCTGGATACTCAACGAAACTGACCGGAGCATGAACGCACAATGTAATAACTGGAGTCTGGATGCTCAACGAAAATGACCGGAGCCTGAACGCTCAATGTAATAACCGGAGTCTGGACACCCAACGAAACTGACCGGAGCCTGAACGTTCAACGTAATAACCGAAGTCTGGATACCCAACGAAACTGACCGGAGCCTGAACGCTCAACGTAATAACTGGAGTCTGGATACCCAACGAAACTGACCGGAGCTTGAACGCTCAACGTAATAATCGAAGTCTGGATACCCAACAAAACTGACCGGAGCCTGAACACTCAACGTAATAACCGGAGTCTGGATACCCTACGAAACTGACCGGAGCCTGAACGCTCAACGTAATAATCGAAGTCTGGATACCCAACGTTACTGACCGGAGCCTGAACGCACAACGTAATAACCGGAGTCTGGATACCCTACGAAACTGACCGGAGCCTGAACGCTCAACGTAATAACCGGAGTCTGGATACCCTACGAAACTGACCGGAGCCTGAACGCTCAAAGTAATAACCGGAGTCTGGATACTCAACGAAACTGACCGGAGCCTGAACGCACAACGTAATAACTGGAGTCTGGATGCTCAACGAAAATGACCGGAACCTGAACGCTCTACGTAGTAACCGGAGTCTGGACACCCAACAAAACTGACCGGAGCCTGAACGTTCAACGTAATAACCGGAGTCTGGATACCCAACGAAACTGACTGGAGCCTGAACGCTCAACGTAATAACCGGAGTTTGGATACCCAACGAAACTGATAGGAGCTTGAACGCTCAACGTAATAATCGAAGTATGGATACCCAACTAAACTGACCGGAGCCTGAACGCACAACGTAATAACCGGAGTTTGGATACCCTACGAAACTGACTGGAGCCTGAACGCTCAACGTAATAACCGGAGTCTGGATACTCAACGAAACTGACCGGAGCCTGAACGCACAACGTAATAACTGGAGTCTGGATGCTCAACGAAAATGACCGGAACCTGAACGCTCTACGTAGTAACCGGAGTCTGGACACCTAACGAAACTGACCGGAGCCTGAACGTTCAACGTAATAACCGGAGTCTGGATACCCAACGAAACTGACCGGAGCCTGAACGCTCAACATAATAACCAGAGTTTGGATACCCAACGAAACTGACCGGAGCTTGAACGCTCAACGTAATAATCGAAGTATGGATACCCAACTAAACTGACCGGAGCCTGAACGCTCAACGTAAAAACCGGAGTCTGGATTCCCAACAAAACTGACCAGAGCCTGAACGCTCAACGAAAAACCGGAGTCTGGATACACAACGAAACAGACTGGAGCCTGAATGCTCAACGTAATAACCGAAGTCTGGATACCAAACGAAACTGACTGGAGCCTGAATGCTCAACGTAATAACCGGAGTCTGGTTACCCAACGAAACTGACCGGAGCCTGAACGCTCAACGTAATAACTGGAGTCTGGATACCAAACGAAACTGACCGGAGCCTGAACGCTCAACGTAATAACCGGAGTCTGGATACACAACCAAACTGACCGGAGCCTGATCGCTCAACGTTATAACCGAAGGCGGGATATCCAACAAAACTGAATGGAGCCTGAACGCTCAACGTAATAACCGGAGTCTGGATACTCAACGAAACTGACCGGAGCTTGAACGCTCAACGTAATAATCGAAGTCTGGATGCCCAACGAAAATGACCGGAGCCTGAACACTCAACATAATAACCGGAGTATGGATACCATACGAAACTGACCGGAGCCTGAACGCTCAACGTAATAATCGAAGTCTGGATACCCAACGAAACTGACCGGAGCCTCAACGCTCAATGTAATAACCGGAGTCTGGATACCCAACGAAACTGATCGGAGCCTGAACGCTTAACGTAATAACCAGAGTCTGGATACCCAACAAAACTGACCGGAACCTGAATGCTCAACGTAAAAACCGGAGTCTGGATACTAAACTTAAATGACCGGACCCTAAACGCTCAACGTAATAACCGGTGTCTGGATACCCAACGAATCTGACCGGAGCCTGAACGCTCAATGTAATAACAGGAGTCTGGACACTCAACGAAAATTATTGGAGCCTGAACGATCAACGTAATAACCAGAGTCTGGATACCCAACGAAACTGACCGGAGCCTGAACGCTCAACGTAATAACCTGAGTCTGGATACCCAACGAAACTGATCGGAGCCTGAATACTCAACGTAATAACCGGAGGATGGATACCCAAATAAACTGACCGGAACCTGAACGCTCTACGTAGTAACCGGAGTCTGGACACCCAACGAAAATGACCGGAGCCTGAACACACAATGTAATAACTGGAGTCTGGGTGCCCAACGAAACTGACCGGAGCCTGAACGCTCAACGTAATAACCGGAGTCTGGACACCCAACGAAACTGACCGGAGCCTGAACGTTCAACGTAATAACCGGAGTCTGGATACCCTTCGAAACTGACCGGAGCCTGAACGCACAACATAATAATCGGAGTCTGGATGCTCAACGAAAATGACCGGAACCTGAACGCTCTACGTAGTAACCGGAGTCTGGACACCCAACGAAACTGACCAGAGCCTGAACGTTCAACGTAATAACTGGAGTCTGAATGCTCAACGAAAATGACCGGAGCCTGAACGCTCAATGTAATAACCGGAGTCTGGACACCCAACGAAACTGACCGGAGCCTGAACGTTCAACGTAATAACCGGAGTCTGGATACCCAACGAAACTGACCGGAGCCTGAACGCTCAACGTAATAACCGAAGTCTGGATACACAACGAAACTGACCGGAGCTTGAACGCTCAACGTAATAATCGAAGTCTGGATACCCAACAAAACTGACCGGAGCCTGAATACTCAACGTAATAACCGGAGTCTCGATACCCTTTGAAACTGACCGGACCCTGAATGCTCAACGTAATAATCGAAGTCTGGATACCCAACAAAACTGACCGGAGCCTGAACGCACAACGTAATAACCGGAGTCTGGATACCCTACGAAACTGACCGGAGCCTGAACACTTAACGTAATAACCGGAGTCTGGATACCCTTCGAAACTGACCGGAGCCTGAACGCACAACATAATAACCGGAGTCTGGATGCTCAACGAAAATGACCGAAACCTGAACGCTCTACGTAGTAACCGGAGTCTGGACACCCAACGAAACTGACCGGAGCCTAAACGTTCAACGTAATAACCGGAGTCTGGATACCCAACGAAACTGATCGGTGCCTGAACGCTCAACGTAATAACCTGAGTCTAGATACCCAACGAAACTGACCGGAGCCTGAACGCTCAACGTAATAACCGGAGTTTGGATACCCAACGAAACTGACCGGAGCCTGAACGCTCAACGTAATAACCGGAGTCTGGATACCCAACAAAACTGACCGGCACCTGAATGCTCAACGTAAAAACCGGAGTCTGGATACACAACGAAACAGACCGGAGCCTGAACGCTCAACGTAATAACCGAAGTCTGGATACCAAACGAAACTGACCGGAGCCTGAACGCTCAACCTAATAACCGGAGTCTGGTACACAACCAAACTGACCGGAGCCTGAACGCTCAACGTTATAACCGGAGGATGGATACCCAACAAAACTGAATGGAGCCTGAATACTCAACGTAATAACCGGAGGATGGATACCCATCAAAACTGAACGGAGCCTGAACGCTCAACGTAATAACCGGAGTCTGGATACTCAACGAAACTGACCGGAGGCTGAACGCTCAATGTAATAACCGGAGTCTGGACACCCAACGAAACTGACCGGAGCCTGAATACTCAACGTAATAACCGGAGTCTAGATACCCTACGAAACTGACCGGAGCCTGAACGCTCAACGTAATAATCGAAGTTTGGATACCCAATGAAACTGACCAGAGCCTGAACGCACAACGTAATAACCGGAGTCTGGATACCCTACGAAACTGACCGGAACCTGAATGCTCAACGTAATAACCGGAGTCTATATACTCAACGAAACTGACCGGAGCCTGAACGCACAACGTAATAACCGGAGTCTGGATGCTCAACGAAAATGACCGGAACCTGAACGCTCTACGTAGTAACCGGAGTATGGACACCCAACGAAACTGACTGGAGCCTGAACGTTCAACGTAATAACCGAAGTCTGGATACCCAACGAAATTGACCGGAGCCTGAACGCTCAACCTAATAACCGGAGTTTGGATACCCAACGAAACTGACCGGAGCTTGAACGCTCAACGTAATAATCGAAGTATGGATACCCAACTAAACTGACCGGAGCCTGAACGCTCAACGTAAAAACTGGAGTCTGGATACCCAACAAAACTGACCGGAGCCTGAACGCTCAACGGAAAACCGGAGTCTGGATACACAACGAAACAGACCGGAGCCTGAACGCTCAACGTAATAACCGAAGTCTGGATACCAAACGAAACTGACCGGAGCCTGAACGCTCAACGTAATAACCGGAGTCTGGATACCCAACAAAACTGACCGGAGCCTGAACGCTCAACGTAATAACTGGAGTCTGGATACCAAACGAAACTGACCGGAGCCTGAACGCTCAACGTAAAAACCGGAGTCTGGATACACAACCAAACTGACCGGAGCCTGATCGCTCAACGTTATAATCGGAGGCTGGATACCCAACAAAAATGAATGGAGCCTGAACGCTCAACTTAATAACCGGAGTCTGGATACTCTACGAAACTGACCGGAGCTTGAACGCTCAATGTAATAATCGAAGTCTGGATGCCGAACGAAAATGACCGGAGCCTGAACACTCAACGTAATAACCGGAGTATGGATACCCTACGAAACTGACCGGAGCCTGAACGCTCAACGTAATAATCGAAGTCTGGATACCCTACGAAACTGACCGGAGCCTGAACGCTCAACGTAATAACCGGAGTCTGGATACCCAACGAAACTGACCGGAGCCTGAACGCTCAACGTAATAACCGGAGTCTGGATACCCAACAAAACTGACCGGAGCCTGAACGCTCAACGAAAAACCGGAGTCTGGATACACAACGAAACTGACCGGAGCCTGAACGCTCAACGTAATAACCGAAATCTGGATACCAAACGAAACTGACCGGTGCCTGATTGCTCAATGTAATAACCGGAGTCTGGATACCCAACAAAACTGACCGGAGCCTGAACGCTCAACGTAATAACCGGAGTCTGGATACACAAAGAAACTGACCGGAGCCTGAACGCTCAACGTAAAAACCGGAGTCTAGATACCCAACAAAACAGACTTGAGCCTGAACGCTCAACGTAAAAACCGGAGTCTGGATACCCAACGAAACTGACCGGAGCCTGAATGCTCAACGTAATAACCGGAGTCTGGTTACCCAACGAAACTGACCGGAGCCTGAACGCTCAACGTAATAACTGGAGTCTGGATACCAAACGAAACTGACCGGAGCCTGAACGCTCAACGTAATAACCGGAGTCTGGATACACAACCAAACTGACCGGAGCCTGATCGCTCAATGTTATAACCGGAGGCGGGATATCCAACAAAACTGAATGGAGCCTGAACGCTCAACGTAATAACCGGAGTCTGGATACTCAACGAAACTGACCGGAGCTTGAACGCTCAACGTAATAATCGAAGTCTGGATGCCCAACGAAAATGACCGGAGCCTGAACACTCAACGTAATAACCGGAGTATGGATACCATATGAAACTGACCGGAGCCTGAACGCTCAACGTAATAATAGAAGTCTGGATACCCAACGAAACTGACCGGAGCCTCAACGCTCAATGTAATAACCGGAGTCTGGATACCCAACGAAACTGATCGGAGCCTGAACGCTTAACGTAATAACCAGAGTCTGGATACCCAACAAAACTGACCGGAACCTGAATGCTCAACGTAAAAACCGGAGTCTGGATACCCAACGAAACTGACCGGAGCCTGAACGCTCAACGTAATAACCTGAGTCTGGATACCCAACGAAACTGATCGGAGCCTGAATACTCAACGTAATAACCGGAGGATGGATACCCAAATAAACTCACCGGAACCTGAACGCTCTACGTAGTAACCGGAGTCTGGACACCCAACGAAAATGACCGGAGCCTGAACACACAATGTAATAACTGGAGTCTGGGTGCCCAACGAAACTGACCGGAGCCTGAACGCTCAACGTAATAACCGGAGTCTGGACACCCAACGAAACTGACCGGAGCCTGAATGTTCAACGTAATAACCGGAGTCTGGATACCCAACAAAACTGACCGGCACCTGAATGCTCAACGTAAAAACGAAAATGACCGGAGCCTGAACGCTCAACCTAATAATCGGAGTCTGGATGCTCAACGAAAATGACCGGAACCTGAACGCTCTACGTAGTAACCGGAGTCTGGACACCCAACGAAACTGACCAGAGCCTGAACGTTCAACGTAATAACTGGAGTCTGAATGCTCAACGAAAATGACCGGAGCCTGAACGCTCAATGTAATAACCGGAGTCTGGACACCCAACGAAACTGACCGGAGCCTGAACGTTCAACGTAATAACCGGAGTCTGGATACCCAACGAAACTGACCGGAGCCTGAACGCTCAACGTAATAACCGGAGTCTGGATACACAACGAAACTGACCGGAGCTTGAACGCTCAACGTAATAATCGAAGTCTGGATACCCAACAAAACTGACCGGAGCCTGAATACTCAACGTAATAACCGGAGTCTCGATACCCTTTGAAACTGACCGGACCCTGAATGCTCAACGTAATAATCGAAGTCTGGATACCCAACAAAACTGACCGGAGCCTGAACGCACAACATAATAACCGGAGTCTGGATACCCTACGAAACTGACCGGAGCCTGAACACTTAACGTAATAACCGGAGTCTGGATACCCTTCGAAACTGACCGGAGCCTGAACGCACAACATAATAACCGGAGTCTGGATGCTCAACGAAAATGACCGAAACCTGAACGCTCTACGTAGTAACCGGAGTCTGGACACCCAACGAAACTGACCGGAGCCTGAACGTTCAACGTAATAACCGGAGTCTGGATACCCAACGAAACTGATCGGTGCCTGAACGCTCAACGTAATAACCTGAGTCTAGATACCCAACGAAACTGACCGGAGCCTGAACGCTCAACGTAATAACCGGAGTTTGGATACCCAACGAAACTGACCGGAGCCTGAATGCTCAACGTAAAAACCGGAGTCTGGATACCCAACGAAACTGACCGGAGCCTGAACGCTCAACGTAATAACCGGAGTCTGGATACACAACCAAACTGACCGGAGCCTGAACGCTCAACGTTATAACCGGAGGATGGATACCCAACAAAACTGAACGGAGCCTGAATACTCAACGTTATAACCGGAGGATGGATACCCAACAAAACTGAACGGAGCCTGAACGCTCAACGTAATAACCGGAGTCTAGATACTCAACGAAACTGACCGGAGCATGAACGCACAATGTAATAACTGGAGTCTGGATGCTCAACGAAAATGACCGGAGTCTGAACGCTCAATGTAATAACCAGAGTCTGGACACCCAACGAAACTGACCGGAGCCTGAACGTTCAACGTAATAACCGGAGTCTGGATACCCAACGAAACTGACCGGAGCCTGAACGCTCAACGTAATAACCGGAGTCTGGATACCCAACGAAACTGACCGGAGCTTGAACGCTCATCGTAATAATCGAAGTCTGGATACCCAACAAAACTGACCGGAGCCTGAATACTCAACGTAATAACCGAAGTCTGGATACCCTACGAAACTGACCGGAGCCTGAACGCTCAACATAATAATCGAAGTCTGGATACCCAACGAAACTGACCGGAGCCTGAACGCACAACGTAATAACCGGAGTCTGGATACCCTACGAAACTGACCGGAGCCTGAACGCTCAACGTAATAACCGGAGTCTGGATACCCTTCGAAACTGACCGGAGCCTGAACGCACAACATAATAACTGGAGTCTGGATGCTCAACGAAACTGACCGGAGTTTGAACGCTCAATGTAATAATCGAAGTCTGGATTCCCAACGAAAATGACCGAAGCCTGAACATTCAACGTAATAACCGGAATATGGATACCATACGAAACTGACCGGAGCCTGAACGCTCAACGTAATAATCGAAGTCTGGATACCCAACGAAACTGACCGGAGCCCGAACGCTCAACGTAATAACCGGAGTTTGGATACCCAACGAAACTGACCGGAGCCTGAACGCTCAACGTTATAACCGGAGTCTGGATACTCAACGAAACTGACCGGAGCCTGAACGCACAACGTAATAACTGGAGTCTGGATGCTCAACGAAAATGAACGGAACCTGAACGCTCTACGTAGTAACCGGAGTCTGGACACTCAACGAAACTGACCGGAGCCTGAACGTTCAACGTAATAACCGGAGTCTGGATACCCAACGAAACTGACCGGAGCCTGAACGCTCAACGTAATAACCGGAGTTTGGATACCCAACGAAACTGACCGGAGCTTGAACGCTCAACGTAATAATCGAAGTATGGATACCCAACAAAACTGATCGGAGCCTGAACGCTCAACGTAAAAACTGGAGTCTGGATACCCAACAAAACTGACCGGAGCCTGAACGCTCAACGAAAAACCGGAGTCTGGATACACAACGAAACAGACCGGAGCCTGAACGCTCAACGTAATAACCGAAGTCTGGATACCAAACGAAACTGACCAAAGCCTGAACGCTCAACCTAATAACCGGAGTCTGGATACCCAACGAAACTGACCGGAGCCTGAACGCTCAACGTAATAACTGGAGTCTGGATACCAAACGAAACTGACCGGAGCCTGAACGCTCAACGTAATAACCGGAGTCTGGATACACAACCAAACTGACCGGAGCCTGAACGCTCAACGTAATAACCGGAGTCTGGATACCAAATGAAACTGACCGGAGCCTGAACGCTCAACGTAATAATCGGAGTCTGGATACCCAACGAAACTCACTGGAGTCTGAACGATCAACATAATAATCGGAGTCTGGATACACAACGAAATTGACTGGAGCCTGAACGCACAATGTAATAACTGGAGTCTGGATGCTCAACGAAAATGACCGGAGCCTGAACGTTCAATGTAATAACCGGAGTCTGGATACCCAAAGAAACTGACCGGAGCCTGAACGTTCAACGTAATAACCGGAGTCTGGATACCCAACGAAACTGACCGGAGCCTGAACGCTCAACGTAACAACCAGAGTCTAGATACCCAACGAAACTGACCGGAGCCTGAACGCTCAACGTAATAACCGGAGTCTGGATACCCAACAAAACTGACCGGAGCCTGAACGCTCAACGAAAAACCGGAGTCTGGATACACAACGAAACTGACCGGAGCCTGAACGCTCAACGTAATAACCGAAATCTAGATACCAAACGAAACTGACCGGTGCCTGAATGCTCAACATAATAACCGGAGTCTGGATACCCAACAAAAATGACCGGAGCCTGAACGCTCAACGTAATAACCGGAGTCTGGATACACAAAGAAACTGACCGAAGCCTGAACGCTCAACGTAAAAACCGGAGTCTAGATACCCAACGAAACAGACTGGAGCCTGAACGCTCAACGTAAAAACAAAGAGTCTGGATACCCAACGAAACTGACCGGAGCCTGAATGCTCAACGTAATAACAGGAGTCTGGATACACAACGAAATTGACCGGTGCCTAAACGCTCAACGTAATAACCTGAGTCTGGATACCCAACGAAACTGATCAGAGCCTGAATGCTCAACGAAATAACCGGAGTCTGGATACCCAACGAAACTGACCGGAGCCTGAACGCTCAACGTAATAACCGGAGTCTGGATACCCAACAAAACTGACCGGAACCTGAATGCTCAACGTAAAAACCGGAGTCTGGATACCCAACGAAACTGACCGGAGCCTGAACGCTCAACGTAATAACCGGAGTCTGGATACACAACCAAACTGACCGGAGCCTGAACGCTCAACGTTATAACCGGAGGATGGATACCCAACAAAACTGAACGGAGCCTGAACGCTCAACGTAATAACCAGAGTCTGGATACTCAACGAAACTGACCGGAGCATGAACGCACAATGTAATAACTGGAGTCTGGATGCTCAACGAAAATGACCGGAGCCTGAACGCTCAATGTAATAACCGGAGTCTGGACACCCAACGAAACTGACCGGAGCCTGAACGTTCAATGTAATAACTGGAGTCTGGATACCCAACGAAACTGACCGGAGCCTGAACGCTCAACGTAATAACCGGAGTCTGGATACCCAACAAAACTGACCGGAGCTTGAACGCTCAACGTAATAATCGAAGTCTGGATACCCAACAAAACTGACCGGAGCCTGAACACTCAACGTAATAACCGGAGTCTGGATACCCTACGAAACTGACCGGAGCCTGAACGCTCAACGTAATAATCGAAGTCTGGATACCCAACGTTACTGACCGGAGCCTGAACGCACAACGTAATAACTGGAGTATGGATACCCTACGAAACTGACCGGAGCCTGAACGCTCAACGTAATAACCGGAGTCTGGATACTCAACGAAACTGACCGGAGCCTGAACGCACAACGTAATAACTGGAGTCTGGATGCTCAACGAAAATGACCGGAACCTGAACGCTCTACGTAGTAACCGGAGTCTGGACACCCAACAAAACTGACCGGAGCCTGAACGTTCAACGTAATAACCGGAGTCTGGATACCTAACGAAACTGACCGGAGCCTGAACGCTCAACGTAATAACCGGAGTTTGGATACCCAACGAAACTGACCGGAGCTTGAACGCTCAACGTAATAATCGAAGTATGGATACCCAACTAAACTGACCGGAGCCTGAACGCACAACGGAATAACCGGAGTTTGGATACCCTACGAAATTGACTGGAGCCTGAACGCTCAACGTAAAAACCGGAGTCTGGATACCCAACAAAACTGAACGGAGCCTGAACGCTCAACGAAAAACCGGAGTCTGGATACACAACGAAACTGACCGGAGCCTGAACGCTCAACGTAATAACCGAAATCTAGATACCAAACGAAATTGACCGGTGCCTGAATGCTCAACGTAATAACCGGAGTCTGGATACCCAACAAAAATGACCGGAGCCTGAACGCTCAACGTAATAACCGGAGTCTGGATACACAAAGAAACTGACCGAAGCCTGAACGCTCAACGTAAAAACCGGAGTCTAGATACCCAACGAAACAGACTGGAGCCTGAACGCTCAACGTAAAAACAAAGAGTCTGGATACCCAACGAAACTGACCGGAGCCTGAATGCTCAACGTAATAACAGGAGTCTGGATACACAACGATACTGACCGGTGCCTGAACGCTCAACGTAATAACTTGAGTCTGGATACCCAACGAAACTGATCAGAGCCTGAATGCTCAACGAAATAACCGGAGTCTGGATACCCAACGAAACTGACCGGAGCCTGAACGCTCAACGTAATAACCGGAGTCTGGATACCCAACAAAACTGACCGGAACCTGAATGCTCAACGTAAAAACCGGAGTCTGGATACCCAACGAAACTGACCGGAGCCTGAACGCTCAACGTAATAACCGGAGTCTGGATACACAACCAAACTGACCGGAGCCTGAACGCTCAACGTTATAACCGGAGGATGGATACCCAACAAAACTGAACGGAGCCTGAACGCTCAACGTAATAACCAAAGTCTGGATACTCAACGAAACTGACCGGAGCATGAACGCACAATGTAATAACTGGAGTCTGGATGCTCAACGAAAATGACCGGAGCCTGAACGCTCAATGTAATAACCGGAGTCTGGACACCCAACGAAACTGACCGGAGCCTGAATGTTCAACGTAATAACCGGAGTCTGGATACCCAACGAAACTGACCGGAGCCTGAACGCTCAACGTAATAACCGGAGTCTGGATACCCAACGAAACTGACCGGAGCTTGAACGCTCAACGTAATAATCGAAGTCTGGATACCCAACAAAACTGACCGGAGCCTGAACACTCAACGTAATAACCGGAGTCTGGATACCCTACGAAACTGACCGGAGCCTGAACGCTCAACGTAATAATCGAAGTCTGGATACCCAACGTTACTGACCGGAGCCTGAACGCACAACGTAATAACTGGAGTATGGATACCCTACGAAACTGACCGGAGCCTGAACGCTCAACGTAATAACCGGAGTCTGGATACTCAACGAAACTGACCGGAGCCTGAACGCACAACGTAATAACTGGAGTCTGGATGCTCAACGAAAATGACCGGAACCTGAACGCTCTACGTAGTAACCGGAGTCTGGACACCCAACAAAACTGACCGGAGCCTGAACGTTCAACGTAATAACCGGAGTCTGGATACCCAACGAAACTGACCGGAGCCTGAACGCTCAACGTAATAACCGGAGTTTGGATACCCAACGAAACTGACCGGAGCTTGAACGCTCAACGTAATAATCGAAGTATGGATACCCAACTAAACTGACCGGAGCCTGAACGCACAACGGAATAACCGGAGTTTGGATACCCTACGAAATTGACTGGAGCCTGAACGCTCAACGTAATAACCGGAGTCTGGATACTCAACGAAACTGACCGGAGCCTGAACGCACAACGTAATAACTGGAGTCTGGATGCTCAACGAAAATGACCGGAACCTGAACGCTTTACATAGTAACCGGAGTCTGGACACCTAACGAAACTGACCGGAGCCTGAACGTTTAACGTAATAACCGGAGTCTGGATACCCAACGAAACTGACCGGAGCCTGAACGCTCAACATAATAACCAGAGTTTGGATACCCAACGAAACTGACCGGAGCTTGAACGCTCAACGTAATAATCGAAGTATGGATACCCAACTAAACTGACCGGAGCCTGAACGCTCAACGTAAAAACCGGAGTCTGGATACCCAACAAAACTGACCGGAGCCTGAACGCTCAACGAAAAACCAGAGTCTGGATACACAATGAAACAGACTGGAGCCTGAACGCTCAACGTAATAACCGAAGTCTGGATACCAAACGAAACTGACTGGAGCCTGAATGCTCAACGTAATAACCGGAGTCTGGTTACCCAACGAAACTGATCGGAGCCTGAACGCTCAACGTAATAACTGGAGTCTGGATACCAAACGAAACTGACCGGAGCCTGAACGCTCAACGTAATAACCGGAGTCTGGATACACAACCAAACTGACCGGAGCCTGATCGCTCAACGTTATAACCGGAGGCTGGATACCCAACAAAACTGAATGGAGCCTGAACGCTCAACGTAATAACCGGAGTCTGGATACTCAACGAAACTGACCGGAGCTTGAACGCTCAACGTAATAATCGAAGTCTGGATGCCCAACGAAAATGACCAGAGCCTGAACACTCAACGTAATAACCGGAGTATGGATACCATACGAAACTGACCGAAGCCTGAACGCTCAACGTAATAATCGAAGTCTGGATACCCAACGAAACTGACCGGAGCCTCAACGCTCAATGTAATAACCGGAGTCTCGATACCCAACGAAACTGATCGGAGCCTGAACGCTTAACGTAATAACCGGAGTCTGGATACCCAACAAAACTGACCGGAGCCTGAACGCTCAACGAAAAACCGGAGTCTGGATACACAACGAAACTGACCGGAGCCTGAACGCTCAACGTAATAACCGAAATCTGGATACCAAACGAAACTGACCGGTGCCTGAATGCTCAACGTAATAACCGGAGTCTGGATACCCAACAAAACTGACCGGAGCCTGAACGCTCAACGTAATAACCAGAGTCTGGATACACAAAGAAACTGACCGGAGCCTGAACGCTCAATGTAAAAACCGGAGTCTGGATACCTAACGAAACAGACTGGAGCCTGAACGCTCAACGTAAAAACCGGAGTCTGGATACCCAACGAAACTGACCGGAGCCAGAATGCTCAACGTAATAACAGGAGTCTGGATACACAACGAAACTAACCGGTGCCTGAACGCTCAACGTAATAACCTGAGTCTGGATACCCAACAAAACTGATCAGAGCCTGAATGCTCAACGTAATAACCGGAGTCTGGATACCCAACGAAACTGATCGGAGCCTGAACGCTCAACGTAATAACCGGAGTCTGGATACCCAACAAAACTGACCGGAACCTGAATGCTCAACGTAAAAACCGGAGTCTGGATACCCAACGAAACTGACCGGAGCCGGAACGCTCAACGTAATAACCGGAGTCTGGATACATAACCAAACTGACCGTAGCCTGAACGCTCAACGTTATAACCGGAGGATGGATACCCAACAAAACTGAACGGAGCCTGAACGCTCAACGTAATAACCGGAGTCTGGATACTCAACAAAACTGATCGGTGCATGAACGCACAATGTAATAACTGGAGTCTGGATGCTCAACGAAAATGACCGGAGCCTGAACGCTCAACGAAATAACCGGAGTCTGGATACCCAACGAAACTGATCAGAGCCTGAATGCTCAACGAAATAACCGGAGTCTGGATACCCAACGAAAATGACCGGAGCCTGAACGCTCAACGTAATAACCGGAGTCTGGATACCCAACAAAACTGACCGGAACCTGAATGCTCAACGTAAAAACCGGAGTCTGGATACCCAACGAAACTGACCGGAGCCTGAACGCTCAACGTAATAACCGGAGTCTGAATACACAACCAAACTGACCGGAGCCTGAACGCTCAACGTTATAACCGGAGGATGGATACCCAACAAAACTGAACGGAGCCTGAACGCTCAACGTAATAACCAGAGTCTGGATACTCAACGAAACTGACCGGAGCATGAACGCACAATGTAATAACTGGAGTCTGGATGCTCAACGAAAATGACCGGAGCCTGAACGCTCAATGTAATAACCGGAGTCTGGACACCCAACGAAACTGACCGGAGCCTGAACGTTCAATGTAATAACCGGAGTCTGGATACCCAACGAAACTGACCGGAGCCTGAACGCTCAACGTAATAACCGGAGTCTGGATACCCAACGAAACTGACCGGAGCTTGAACGCTCAACGTAATAATCGAAGTCTGGATACCCAACAAAACTGACCGGAGCCTGAACACTCAACGTAATAACCGGAGTCTGGATACCCTACGAAACTGACCGGAGCCTGAACGCTCAACGTAATAATCGAAGTCTGGATACCCAACGTTACTGACCGGAGCCTGAACGCACAACGTAATAACTGGAGTATGGATACCCTACGAAACTGCTCGGAGCCTGAACGCTCAACGTAATAACCGGAGTCTGGATACTCAACGAAACTGACCGGAGCCTGAACGCACAACGTAATAACTGGAGTCTGGATGCTCAACGAAAATGACCGGAACCTGAACGCTCTACGTAGTAACCGGAGTCTGGACACCCAACAAAACTGACCGGAGCCTGAACGTTCAACGTAATAACCGGAGTCTGGATACCCAACGAAACTGACCGGAGCCTGAACGCTCAACGTAATAACCGGAGTTTGGATACCCAACGAAACTGACCGGAGCTTGAACGCTTAACGTAATAATCGAAGTATGGATACCCAACTAAACTGACCGGAGCCTGAACGCACAACGGAATAACCGGAGTTTGGATACCCTACGAAATTGACTGGAGCCTGAACGCTCAACGTAAAAACCGGAGTCTGGATACCCAACAAAACTGACCGGAGCCTGAACGCTCAACGAAAAACCAGAGTCTGGATACACAACGAAACTGACCGGAGCCTGAACGCTCAACGTAATAACCGAAATCTAGATACCAAACGAAACTGACCGGTGCCTGAATGCTCAACGTAATAACCGGAGTCTGGATACCCAACAAAAATGACCGGAGCCTGAACGCTCAACGTAATAACCGGAGTCTGGATACACAAAGAAACTGACCGAAGCCTGAACGCTCAACGTAAAAACCGGAGTCTAGATACCCAACGAAACAGACTGGAGCCTGAACGCTCAACGTAAAAACAAAGAGTCTGGATACCCAACGAAACTGACCGGAGCCTGAATGCTCAACGTAATAACAGGAGTCTGGATACACAACGAAACTGACCGGTGCCTGAATGCTCAACGTAATAACTTGAGTCTGGATACCCAACGAAACTGATCAGAGCCTGAATGCTCAACGAAATAACCGGAGTCTGGATACCCAACGAAACTGACCGGAGCCTGAACGCTCAACGTAATAACCGGAGTCTGGATACCCAACAAAACTGACCGGAACCTGAATGCTCAACGTAAAAACCGGAGTCTGGATACCCAACGAAACTGACCGGAGCCTGAACGCTCAACGTAATAACCGGAGTCTGGATACACAACCAAACTGACCGGAGCCTGAACGCTCAACGTTATAACCGGAGGATGGATACCCAACAAAACTGAACGGAGCCTGAACGCTCAACGTAATAACCAAAGTCTGGATACTCAACGAAACTGACCGGAGCATGAACGCACAATGTAATAACTGGAGTCTGGATGCTCAACGAAAATGACCGGAGCCTGAACGCTCAATGTAATAACCGGAGTCTGGACACCCAACGAAACTGACCGGAGCCTGAACGTTCAACGTAATAACCGGAGTCTGGATACCCAACGAAACTGACCGGAGCCTGAACGCTCAACGTAATAACCGGAGTCTGGATACCCAACGAAACTGACCGGAGCTTGAACGCTCAACGTAATAATCGAAGTCTGGATACCCAACAAAACTGACCGGAGCCTGAACACTCAACGTAATAACCGGAGTCTGGATACCCTACGAAACTGACCGGAGCCTGAACGCTCAACGTAATAATCGAAGTCTGGATACCCAACGTTACTGACCGGAGCCTGAACGCACAACGTAATAACTGGAGTATGGATACCCTACGAAACTGACCGGAGCCTGAACGCTCAACGTAATAACCGGAGTCTGGATACTCAACGAAACTGACCGGAGCCTGAACGCACAACGTAATAACTGGAGTCTGGATGCTCAACGAAAATGACCGGAACCTGAACGCTCTACGTAGTAACCGGAGTCTGGACACCCAACAAAACTGACCGGAGCCTGAACGTTCAACGTAATAACCGGAGTCTGGATACCCAACGAAACTGACCGGAGCCTGAACGCTCAACGTAATAACCGGAGTTTGGATACCCAACGAAACTGACCGGAGCTTGAACGCTTAACGTAATAATCGAAGTATGGATACCCAACTAAACTGACCGGAGCCTGAACGCACAACGGAATAACCGGAGTTTGGATACCCTACGAAATTGACTGGAGCCTGAACGCTCAACGTAAAAACCGGAGTCTGGATACCCAACAAAACTGACCGGAGCCTGAACGCTCAACGAAAAACTGGAGTCTGGATACACAACGAAACTGACCGGAGCCTGAACGCTCAACGTAATAACCAAAATCTAGATACCAAACGAAACTGACCGGTGCCTGAATGCTCAACGTAATAACCGGAGTCTGGATACCCAACAAAAATGACCGGAGCCTGAACGCTCAACGTAATAACCGGAGTCTGGATACACAAAGAAACTGACCAAAGCCTGAACGCTCAACGTAAAAACCGGAGTCTAGATACCCAACGAAACAGACTGGAGCCTGAACGCTCAACGTAAAAACAAAGAGTCTGGATACCCAACGAAACTGACCGGAGCCTGAATGCTCAACGTAATAACAGGAGTCTGGATACACAACGAAACTGACCGGTGCCTGAACGCTCAACGTAATAACTTGAGTCTGGATACCCAACGAAACTGATCAGAGCCTGAATGCTCAACGAAATAACCGGAGTCTGGATACCCAACGAAACTGACCGGAGCCTGAACGCTCAACGTAATAACCGGAGTCTGGATACCCAACAAAACTGACCGGAACCTGAATGCTCAACGTAAAAACCGGAGTCTGGATACCCAACGAAACTGACCGGAGCCTGAACGCTCAACGTAATAACCGGAGTCTGGATACACAACCAAACTGACCGGAGCCTGAACGCTCAACGTTATAACCGGAGGATGGATACCCAACAAAACTGAACGGAGCCTGAACGCTCAACGTAATAACCAAAGTCTGGATACTCAACGAAACTGACCGGAGCATGAACGCACAATGTAATAACTGGAGTCTGGATGCTCAACGAAAATCACCGGAGCCTGAACGCTCAATGTAATAACCGGAGTCTGGACACCCAACGAAACTGACCGGAGCCTGAACGTTCAACGTAATAACCGGAGTCTGGATACCCAACGAAACTGACCGGAGCCTGAACGCTCAACGTAATAACCGGAGTCTGGATACCCAACGAAACTGACCGGAGCTTGAACGCTCAACGTAATAATCGAAGTCTGGATACCCAACAAAACTGACCGGAGCCTGAACACTCAACGTAATAACCGGAGTCTGGATACCCTACGAAACTGACCGGAGCCTGAACGCTCAACGTAATAATCGAAGTCTGGATACCCAACGTTACTGACCGGAGCCTGAACGCACAACGTAATAACTGGAGTATGGATACCCTACGAAACTGACCGGAGCCTGAACGCTCAACGTAATAACCGGAGTCTGGATACTCAACGAAACTGACCGGAGCCTGAACGCACAACGTAATAACTGGAGTCTGGATGCTCAACGAAAATGACCGGAACCTGAACGCTCTACGTAATAACCGGAGTCTGGACACCCAACAAAACTGACCGGAGCCTGAACGTTCAATGTAATAACCGGAGTCTGGATACCCAACGAAACTGACCGGAGCCTGAACGCTCAACGTAATAACCGGAGTTTGGATACCCAACGAAACTGACCGGAGCTTGAACGCTCAACGTAATAATCGAAGTATGGATACCCAACTAAACTGACCGGAGCCTGAACGCACAACGGAATAACCGGAGTTTGGATACCCTACGAAATTGACTGGAGCCTGAACGCTCAACGTAATAACCGGAGTCTGGATACTCAACGAAACTGACCGGAGCCTGAACGCACAACGTAATAACTGGAGTCTGGATGCTCAACGAAAATGACCGGAACCTGAACGCTCTACGTAGTAACCGGAGTCTGGACACCTAACGAAACTGACCGGAGCCTGAACGTTTAACGTAATAACCGGAGTCTGGATACCCAACGAAACTGACCGGAGCCTGAACGCTCAACATAATAACCAGAGTTTGGATACCCAACGAAACTGACCGGAGCTTGAACGCTCAACGTAATAATCGAAGTATGGATACCAAACTAAACTGACCGGAGCCTGAACGCTCAACGTAAAAACCGGAGTCTGGATACCCAACAAAACTGACCGGAGCCTGAACGCTCAACGAAAAACCGGAGTCTGGATACACAATGAAACAGACTGGAGCCTGAACGCTCAACGTAATAACCGAAGTCTGGATACCAAACGAAACTGACTGGAGCCTGAATGCTCAACGTAATAACCGGAGTCTGGTTACCCAACGAAACTGACCGGAGCCTGAACGCTCAACGTAATAACTGGAGTCTGGATACCAAACGAAACTGACCGGAGCCTGAACGCTCAACGTAATAACCGGAGTCTGGATACACAACCAAACTGACCGGAGCCTGATCGCTCAACGTTATAACCGGAGGCTGGATACCCAACAAAACTGAATGGAGCCTGAACGCTCAACGTAATAACCGGAGTCTAGATACTCAACGAAACTGACCGGAGCTTGAACGCTCAACGTAATAATCGAAGTCTGGATGCCCAACGAAAATGACCGGAGCCTGAACACTCAACGTAATAACCGGAGTATGGATACCATACGAAACTGACCGGAGCCTGAACGCTCAACGTAATAATCGAAGTCTGGATACCCAACGAAACTGACCGGAGCCTCAACGCTCAATGTAATAACCGGAGTCTGGATACCCAACGAAACTGATCGGAGCCTGAACGCTTAACGTAATAACCGGAGTCTGGATACCCAACAAAACTGACCGGAGCCTGAACGCTCAACGAAAAACCGGAGTCTGGATATACAACGAAACTGACCGGAGCCTGAACGCTCAACGTAATAACCGAAATCTGGATACCAAACGAAACTGACCGGTGCCTGGACGCTCAACGTAATAACCGGAGTCTGGATACCCAACAAAACTGACCGGAGCCTGAACGCTCAACGTAATAACCAGAGTCTGGATACACAAAGAAACTGACTGGAGCCTGAACGCTCAATGTAAAAACCGGAGTCTGGATACCTAACGAAACAGACTGGAGCCTGAACGCTCAACGTAAAAACCGGAGTCTGGATACCCAACGAAACTGACCGGAGCCAGAATGCTCAACGTAATAACAGGAGTCTGGATACACAACGAAACTAACCGGTGCCTGAACGCTCAACGTAATAACCTGAGTCTGGATACCCAACAAAACTGATCAGAGCCTGAATGCTCAACGTAATAACCGGAGTCTGGATACCCAACGAAACTGATCGGAGCCTGAACGCTCAACGTAATAACCGGAGTCTGGATACCCAACAAAACTGACCGGAACCTGAATGCTCAACGTAAAAACCGGAGTCTGGATACCCAACGAAACTGACCGGAGCCGGAACGCTCAACGTAATAACCGGAGTCTGGATACATAACCAAACTGACCGTAGCCTGAACGCTCAACGTTATAACCGGAGGATGGATACCCAACAAAACTGAACGGAGCCTGAATGCTCAACGTAATAACCGGAGTCTGGATACTCAACAAAACTGACCGGTGCATGAACGCACAATGTAATAACTGGAGTCTGGATGCTCAACGAAAATGACCGGAGCCTGAACGCTCAATGTAATAACCGGAGTCTGGACACCCAACGAAACTGACCGGAGCCTGAACGTTCAACGTAATAACCGGAGTCTGGACACCCAACGAAACTGACCGGAGCCTGAACGTTCAACGTAATAACCGGAGTCTGGATACCCAACAAAACTGACCGGAGCCTGAACACTCAACGTAATAACCGGAGTCTGGATACCCTACGAAACTGACCGGAGCCTGAACGCTCAACGTAATAATCGAAGTTTGGATACCCAACGAAACTGACCAGAGCCTGAACGCACAACGTAATAACCGGAGTTTGGATACCCTACGAAACTGACCGGAGCCTGAACGCTCAACGTAATAACCGGAGTCTGGATACTCAACGAAACTGACCGGAGCCTGAACGCACAACGTAATAACTGGAGTTTGGATGCTCAACGAAAATGATCGAAACCTGAACGCTCTACGTAGTAACCGGAGTCTGGACACCCAACGAAACTGACCGGAGCCTGAACGTTCAACGTAATAACCGGAGTCTGGATACCCAACGAAACTGACCGGAGCCTGAACGCTCAACGTAATAACCGGAGTTTGGATACCCAACGAAACTGACCGAAGCTTGAACGCTCAACGTAATAATCGAAGTATGGATACCCAACTAAACTTACCGGAGCCTGAACGCTCAACGTAAAAACCGGAGTCTGGATACCCAACAAAACTGACCGGAGTCTGAACGCTCAACGAAAAACCGGAGTCTGGATACACAACGAAACAGACCGGAGCCTGAATGCTCAACGTAATAACCAAAATCTTGATACCAAACGAAATTGACCGGAGCCTGAACGCTCAACGTAATAACCGGAGTCTGGATACCCAACGAAACTGACCGGAGCCTGAACGCTCAACGTAATAACTGGAGTCTGGATACCAAACGAAACTGACCGGAGCCTGAACACTCAACGTAATAACCGGAGTCTGGATACACAACCAAACTGACCGGAGCCTGATCGCTCAAAGTTATAACCGGAGGCTGGATACCCAACAAAACTGAATGGAGCCTGAACGCTCAACGTAATAACCGAAGTCTGGATAATCAACGAAACTGACCGGAGCCTGAACGCACAACGTAATAACTGGAGTCTGGATGCTCAACGAAAATGACCGGAACCTGAACGCTCTACGTAGTAACCGGAGTCTGGACACCTAACGAAACTGACCGGAGCCTGAACGTTTAACGTAATAACCGGAGTCTGGATACCCAACGAAACTGACCGGAGCCTGAACGCTCAACATAATAACCAGAGTTTGGATACCCAACGAAACTGACCGGAGCTTGAACGCTCAACGTAATAATCGAAGTATGGATACCAAACTAAACTGACCGGAGCCTGAACGCTCAACGTAAAAACCGGAGTCTGGATACCCAACAAAACTGACCGGAGCCTGAACGCTCAACGAAAAACCGGAGTCTGGATACACAATGAAACAGACTGGAGCCTGAACGCTCAACGTAATAACCGAAGTCTGGATACCAAACGAAACTGACTGGAGCCTGAATGCTCAACGTAATAACCGGAGTCTGGTTACCCAACGAAACTGACCGGAGCCTGAACGCTCAACGTAATAACTGGAGTCTGGATACCAAACGAAACTGACCGGAGCCTGAACGCTCAACGTAATAACCGGAGTCTGGATACACAACCAAACTGACCGGAGCCTGATCGCTCAACGATATATCCGGAGGCTGGATACCCAACAAAACTGAATGGAGCCTGAACGCTCAACGTAATAACCGGAGTCTAGATACTCAACGAAACTGACCGGAGCTTGAACGCTCAACGTAATAATCGAAGTCTGGATGCCCAACGAAAATGACCGGAGCCTGAACACTCAACGTAATAACCGGAGTATGGATACCATACGAAACTGACCGGAGCCTGAACGCTCAACGTAATAATCGAAGTCTGGATACCCAACGAAACTGACCGGAGCCTCAACGCTCAATGTAATAACCGGAGTCTGGATACCCAACGAAACTGATCGGAGCCTGAACGCTTAACGTAATAACCGGAGTCTGGATACCCAACAAAACTGACCGGAGCCTGAACGCTCAACGAAAAACCGGAGTCTGGATACACAACGAAACTGACCGGAGCCTGAACGCTCAACGTAATAACCGAAATCTGGATACCAAACGAAACTGACCGGTGCCTGGATGCTCAACGTAATAACCGGAGTCTGGATACCCAACAAAACTGACCGGAGCCTGAACGCTCAACGTAATAACCAGAGTCTGGATACACAAAGAAACTGACTGGAGCCTGAACGCTCAATGTAAAAACCGGAGTCTGGATACCTAACGAAACAGACTGGAGCCTGAACGCTCAACGTAAAAACCGGAGTCTGGATACCCAACGAAACTGACCGGAGCCAGAATGCTCAACGTAATAACAGGAGTCTGGATACACAACGAAACTAACCGGTGCCTGAACGCTCAACGTAATAACCTGAGTCTGGATACCCAACAAAACTGATCAGAGCCTGAATGCTCAACGTAATAACCGGAGTCTGGATACCCAACGAAACTGATCGGAGCCTGAACGCTCAACGTAATAACCGGAGTCTGGATACCCAACAAAACTGACCGGAACCTGAATGCTCAACGTAAAAACCGGAGTCTGGATACCCAACGAAACTGACCGGAGCCGGAACGCTCAACGTAATAACCGGAGTCTGGATACATAACCAAACTGACCGTAGCCTGAACGCTCAACGTTATAACCGGAGGATGGATACCCAACAAAACTGAACGGAGCCTGAACGCTCAACGTAATAACCGGAGTCTGGATACTCAACAAAACTGACCGGTGCATGAACGCACAATGTAATAACTGGAGTCTGGATGCTCAACGAAAATGACCGGAGCCTGAACGCTCAATGTAATAACCGGAGTCTGGACACCCAACGAAACTGACCGGAGCCTGAACGTTCAACGTAATAACCGGAGTCTGGACACCCAACGAAACTGACCGGAGCCTGAACGTTCAACGTAATAACCGGAGTCTGGATACCCAACAAAACTGACCGGAGCCTGAACACTCAACGTAATAACCAGAGTCTGGATACCCTACGAAACTGACCGGAGCCTGAACGCTCAACGTAATAATCGAAGTTTGGATACCCAACGAAACTGACCAGAGCCTGAACGCACAACGTAATAACCGGAGTTTGGATACCCTACGAAACTGACCGGAGCCTGAACGCTCAACGTAATAACCGGAGTCTGGATACTCAACGAAACTGACCGGAGCCTGAACGCACAACGTAATAACTGGAGTTTGGATGCTCAACGAAAATGACCGAAACCTGAACGCTCTACGTAGTAACCGGAGTCTGGACACCCAACGAAACTGACCGGAGCCTGAACGTTCAACGTAATAACCGGAGTCTGGATACCCAACGAAACTGACCGGAGCCTGAACGCTCAACGTAATAACCGGAGTTTGGATACCCAACGAAACTGACCGAAGCTTGAACGCTCAACGTAATAATCGAAGTATGGATACCCAACTAAACTTACCGGAGCCTGAACGCTCAACGTAAAAACCGGAGTCTGGATACCCAACAAAACTGACCGGAGTCTGAACGCTCAACGAAAAACCGGAGTCTGGATACACAACGAAACAGACCGGAGCCTGAATGCTCAACGTAATAACCAAAATCTTGATACCAAACGAAATTGACCGGAGCCTGAACGCTCAACGTAATAACCGGAGTCTGGATACCCAACGAAACTGACCGGAGCCTGAACGCTCAACGTAATAACTGGAGTCTGGATACCAAACGAAACTGACCGGAGCCTGAACACTCAACGTAATAACCGGAGTCTGGATACACAACCAAACTGACCGGAGCCTGATCGCTCAAAGTTATAACCGGAGGCTGGATACCCAACAAAACTGAATGGAGCCTGAACGCTCAACGTAATAACCGAAGTCTGGATACTCAACGAAACTGACCGGAGCTTGAACTCTCAATGTAATAATCGAAGTCTGGATGCCCAACAAAAATGACCGGAGCCTGAACACTCAACGTAATAACCGGAGTATGGATACCCTACGAAACTGATCGGAGCCTGACTGCTCAACGTAATAATCGAAGTCTGGATACCCAACGAAACTGACCGGAGCCTGAATGCACAACGTAATAACCGGAATCTGGATACCCTACAAAACTGACCGGAGCCTGAACGCTCAACGTAATAACCGGAGTCTGGATACTCAACGAAACTGACCGGAGCCTGAACGCATAACGTAATAACTGGAGTCTGGATGCCTAACGAAACTGACCGGAGCTTGAACGCTCAACGTAATAACCAGAGTCTGGATACCCAAAGAAACTGACCGGAGCCTGAACGCTCAACGTAATAACCGGAGTCTGGATACCCAACGAAACTGACCGGAGCCTGAACGCTCAACGTAATAACCGGAGTTTGGATACCCAACGAAACTGACTGAAGCTTGAACGCTCAACGTAATAATCGAAGTCTGGATACCCAACGAAACTGACCGGAGCCTAAACAATCAACATAATAACCGGAGTATGGATACCCTACGAAACTGACCGGAGCCTGAACGTTCAACGTAATAATCGAAGTCTGGATACCCAACGAAACTGACCGGAGCCTGAACGCACAACGTAATAACCGGAGTCTGGATACCCTACGAAACTGACCGGAGCCTGAACGCTCAACGTAATAACCGGAGTCTGGATACTCAACGAAACTGACCGGAGCCTGAACGCACAACGTAATAACTGGAGTCTGGATGCCCAACGAAACTGACCGGAGCTTGAACGCTCAACGAAATAACCGGAGTCTGGATACCCAAAGAAACTGACCGGAGCCTGAACACTCAAAGTAATAACCGGAGACTGGATACCCAAAGAAACTGACCGGAGCCTGAATGCTCAACGTAATAACCGGAGTCTGGATACCCAACGAAACTGACCGGAGCCTGAACGCTCAACGTAATAACCGGAGTCTGGATACCCAACGAAACTGACCGGAGCCTGAACGCTCAACGTAATAACTGGAGTCTGGATACCAAACGAAACTGACCGGAGCCTGAACACTCAACGTAATAACCGGAGTCTGGATACACAACCAAACTGACCGGAGCCTGATCGCTCAAAGTTATAACCGGAGGCTGGATACCCAACAAAACTGAATGGAGCCTGAACGCTCAACGTAATAACCGAAGTCTGGATACTCAACAAAACTGACCGGAGCTTGAACGCTCAACGTAATAATCGAAGTCTGGATGCCCAACAAAAATGACCGGAGCCTGAACACTCAACGTAATAACCGGAGTATGGATACCCTACGAAACTGATCGGAGCCTGAACGCTCAACGTAATAACCGGAGTTTGGATACCCAACGAAACTGACCGAAGCTTGAACGCTCAACGTAATAATCGAAGTATGGATACCCAACTAAACTTACCGGAGCCTGAACGCTCAACGTAAAAACCGGAGTCTGGATACCCAACAAAACTGACCGGAGTCTGAACGCTCAACGAAAAACCGGAGTCTGGATACACAACGAAACAGACCGGAGCCTGAATGCTCAACGTAATAACCAAAATCTTGATACCAAACGAAATTGACCGGAGCCTGAACGCTCAACGTAATAACCGGAGTCTGGATACCCAACGAAACTGACCGGAGCCTGAACGCTCAACGTAATAACTGGAGTCTGGATACCAAACGAAACTGACCGGAGCCTGAACACTCAACGTAATAACCGGAGTCTGGATACACAACCAAACTGACCGGAGCCTGATCGCTCAAAGTTATAACCGGAGGCTGGATACCCAACAAAACTGAATGGAGCCTGAACGCTCAACGTAATAACCGAAGTCTGGATACTCAACGAAACTGACCGGAGCTTGAACTCTCAACGTAATAATCGAAGTCTGGATGCCCAACAAAAATGACCGGAGCCTGAACACTCAACGTAATAACCGGAGTATGGATACCCTACGAAACTGATCGGAGCCTGACTGCTCAACGTAATAATCGAAGTCTGGATACCCAACGAAACTGACCGGAGCCTGAATGCACAACGTAATAACCGGAATCTGGATACCCTACAAAACTGACCGGAGCCTGAACGCTCAACGTAATAACCGGAGTCTGGATACTCAACGAAACTGACCGGAGCCTGAACGCATAACGTAATAACTGGAGTCTGGATGCCTAACGAAACTGACCGGAGCTTGAACGCTCAACGTAATAACCAGAGTCTGGATACCCAAAGAAACTGACCGGAGCCTGAACGCTCAACGTAATAACCGGAGTCTGGATACCCAACGAAACTGACCGGAGCCTGAACGCTCAACGTAATAACCGGAGTTTGGATACCCAACGAAACTGACTGAAGCTTGAACGCTCAACGTAATAATCGAAGTCTGGATACCCAACGAAACTGACCGGAGCCTAAACAATCAACATAATAACCGGAGTATGGATACCCTACGAAACTGACCGGAGCCTGAACGTTCAACGTAATAATCGAAGTCTGGATACCCAACGAAACTGACCGGAGCCTGAACGCACAACGTAATAACCGGAGTCTGGATACCCTACGAAACTGACCGGAGCCTGAACGCTCAACGTAATAACCGGAGTCTGGATACTCAACGAAACTGACCGGAGCCTGAACGCACAACGTAATAACTGGAGTCTGGATGCCCAACGAAACTGACCGGAGCTTGAACGCTCAACGAAATAACCGGAGTCTGGATACCCAAAGAAACTGACCGGAGCCTGAACACTCAAAGTAATAACCGGAGACTGGATACCCAAAGAAACTGACCGGAGCCTGAATGCTCAACGTAATAACCGGAGTCTGGATACCCAACGAAACTGACCGGAGCCTGAACGCTCAACGTAATAACCGGAGTATGGATACCCAACGAAACTGACCGGAGCCTGAACGCTCAACGTAATAACTGGAGTCTGGATACCAAACGAAACTGACCGGAGCCTGAACACTCAACGTAATAACCGGAGTCTGGATACACAACCAAACTGACCGGAGCCTGATCGCTCAAAGTTATAACCGGAGGCTGGATACCCAACAAAACTGAATGGAGCCTGAACGCTCAACGTAATAACCGAAGTCTGGATACTCAACAAAACTGACCGGAGCTTGAACGCTCAACGTAATAATCGAAGTCTGGATGCCCAACAAAAATGACCGGAGCCTGAACACTCAACGTAATAACCGGAGTATGGATACCCTACGAAACTGATCGGAGCCTGAACGCTCAACGTAATAATCGAAGTCTGGATACCCAACAAAACTGACCGGAGCCTGAATGCACAACGTAATAACCGGAGTCTGGATACCCTACGAAACTGACCGGAGCCTGAACGCTCAACGTAACAACCGGAGTCTGGATACTCAACGAAACTGACCGGAGCCTGAACGCATAACGTAATAACTGGAGTCTGGATGCCTAACGAAACTGACCGGAGCTTGAACGCTCAACGTAATAACCAGAGTCTGGATACCCAAAGAAACTGACCGGAGCCTGAACGCTCAACGTAATAACCGGAGTCTGGATACCCAACGAAACTGACCGGAGCCTGAACGCTCAACGTAATAACCGGAGTTTGGATACCCAACGAAACTGACTGAAGCTTGAACGCTCAACGTAATAATCGAAGTCTGGATACCCAACGAAACTGACCGGAGCCTGAACACTCAACATAATAACCGGAGTATGGATACCCTACGAAACTGACCGGAGCCTGAACGTTCAACGTAATAATCGAAGTCTGGATACCCAACGAAACTGACCGGAGCCTGAACGCACAACGTAATAACCGGAGTCTGGATACCCTACGAAACTGACCGGAGCCTGAACGCTCAACGTAATAACCGGAGTCTGGATACTCAACGAAACTGACCGGAGCCTGAACGCACAACGTAATAACTGGAGTCTGGATGCCCAACGAAACTGACCGGAGCTTGAACGCTCAACGAAATAACCGGAGTCTGGATACCCAAAGAAACTGACCGGAGCCTGAACACTCAAAGTAATAACCGGAGACTGGATACCCAAAGAAACTGACCGGAGCCTGAATGCTCAACGTAATAACCGGAGTCTGGATACCCAACGAAACTGACCGGAGCCTGAACGCTCAACGTAATAACCGGAGTCTGGATACCCAACGAAACTGACCGGAGCCTGAACGCTCAACGTAATAACTGGAGTCTGGATACCAAACGAAACTGACCGGAGCCTGAACACTCAACGTAATAACCGGAGTCTGGATACACAACCAAACTGACCGGAGCCTGATCGCTCAAAGTTATAACCGGAGGCTGGATACCCAACAAAACTGAATGGAGCCTGAACGCTCAACGTAATAACCGAAGTCTGGATACTCAACGAAACTGACCGGAGCTTGAACGCTCAACGTAATAATCGAAGTCTGGATGCCCAACAAAAATGACCGGAGCCTGAACACTCAACGTAATAACCGGAGTATGGATACCCTACGAAACTGATCGGAGCCTGAACGCTCAACGTAATAATCGAAGTCTGGATACCCAACAAAACTGACCGGAGCCTGAATGCACAACGTAATAACCGGAGTCTGGATACCCTACGAAACTGACCGGAGCCTGAACGCTCAACGTAACAACCGGAGTCTGGATACTCAACGAAACTGACCGGAGCCTGAACGCATAACGTAATAACTGGAGTCTGGATGCCTAACGAAACTGACCGGAGCTTGAACGCTCAACGTAATAACCAGAGTCTGGATACCCAAAGAAACTGACCGGAGCCTGAACGCTCAACGTAATAACCGGAGTCTGGATACCCAACGAAACTGACCGGAGCCTGAACGCTCAACGTAATAACCGGAGTTTGGATACCCAACGAAACTGACTGAAGCTTGAACGCTCAACGTAATAATCGAAGTCTGGATACCCAACGAAACTGACCGGAGCCTGAACACTCAACATAATAACCGGAGTATGGATACCCTACGAAACTGACCGGAGCCTGAACGTTCAACGTAATAATCGAAGTCTGGATACCCAACGAAACTGACCGGAGCCTGAACGCACAACGTAATAACCGGAGTCTGGATACCCTACGAAACTGACCGGAGCCTGAACGCTCAACGTAATAACCGGAGTCTGGATACTCAACGAAACTGACCGGAGCCTGAACGCACAACGTAATAACTGGAGTCTGGATGCCCAACGAAACTGACCGGAGCTTGAACGCTCAACGAAATAACCGGAGTCTGGATACCCAAAGAAACTGACCGGAGCCTGAACGCTCAAAGTAATAACCGGAGACTGGATACCCAAAGAAACTGACCGGAGCCTGAATGCTCAACGTAATAACCGGAGTCTGGATACCCAACGAAACTGACCGGAGCCTGAACGCTCAACGTAATAACCGGAGTCTGGATACCCAACGAAACTGACCGGAGCCTGAACGCTCAACGTAATAACTGGAGTCTGGATACCAAACGAAACTGACCGGAGCCTGAACACTCAACGTAATAACCGGAGTCTGGATACACAACCAAACTGACCGGAGCCTGATCGCTCAAAGTTATAACCGGAGGCTGGATACCCAACAAAACTGAATGGAGCCTGAACGCTCAACGTAATAACCGAAGTCTGGATACTCAACGAAACTGACCGGAGCTTGAACGCTCAACGTAATAATCGAAGTCTGGATGCCCAACAAAAATGACCGGAGCCTGAACAATCAACATAATAACCGGAGTATGGATACCCTACGAAACTGACCGGAGCCTGAACGTTCAACGTAATAATCGAAGTCTGGATACCCAACGAAACTGATCGGAGCCTGAACGCACAACGTAATAACCGGAGTCTGGATACCCTACGAAACTGACCGGAGCCTGAATGCTCAACGTAATAACCGGAGTCTGGATACTCAACGAAACTGACCGGAGCCTGAACGCACAACGTAATAACTGGAGTCTGGATGCCCAACGAAACTGACCGGAGCTTGAACGCTCAACGAAATAACCGGAGTCTGGATACCCAAAGAAACTGACCGGAGCCTGAACGCTCAAAGTAATAACCGGAGACTGGATACCCAAAGAAACTGACCGGAGCCTGAATGCTCAACGTAATAACCGGAGTCTGGATACCCAACGAAACTGACCGGAGCCTGAACGCTCAACGTAATAACCGGAGTCTGGATACCCAACGAAACTGACAGGAGCCTGAACGCTCAACATAAAAACCGGAGTCTGGATACTCAACAAAACTGACCGGACCCTGAACGCTCAACGAAAAACCGGAGTCTGGATACACAACGAAACTGACCGGAGCCTGAACGCTCAACGTAATAACCGAAGTCTGGATATTAAACAAAACTGACCAGAGCCTGAATGCTCAACGTAATAACCGGAGTCTGGATACCCAACGAAACTGACCGGACCCTGAACGCTCAAGGTAATAACCGGAGTCTGGATAACCAAAGAAACTGACCGGACCCTGAACGCTCAACGTAAAAACTGGAGTCTAGATACCCAACGAAACAGACCAGACCCTGAACGCTCAACGTAAAAACCGGAGTCTGGATACCCAACGAAACTGACCGGAGCCTGAATGCTCAACGTAATAACCGGAGTCTGGATACACAACGAAACTGACCGGTGCCTGAACGCTCAACGTAATAACGTGAGTCTGGATACCCAATGAAACTGATCAAAGCCTGAACGCTCAATGTAATAACCTGAGTCTGGATACCCAACGAAACTGACCGGAGCCTGAACGCTCAACGTAATAACCGGAGTCTAGATACCCAACGAAACTGACCGGAGCCTGAACGCACAATGTAATAACTGGAGTCTGGATGCTCAACGAAAATAACCGGAGCCTGAACGCTCAATGTAATAACCGGAGTCTGGACACCCAACGAAACTGACCGGAGCCTGAACGTTCAACGTAATAACCGGAGTCTGGATACCCAACGAAACTGACCGGAGCCTGAACGCTCAACGTAATAACCGGAGTCTGGATACCCAACGAAACTGACCGGAGCTTGAATGTTCAACGTAATAATCGAAGTCTGGATACCCAACAAAACTGACCGGAGCCTGAACACTCAACGTAATAACCGGAGTCTAGATACCCTATGAAACTGACCGGAGCCTGAACGCTCAACGTAATAATCGAAGTCTGGATACCCAACGAAACTGACCGGAGCCTGAATGCACATTGTAATAACCGGAGTCTGGATACCCTACGAAAATGACCGGAGCCTGAACGTTCAACGTAATAACCGGAGTCTGGATACCCAACGAAACTGACCGGAGCCTGAACGCTCAACGTAATAACCGGAGTTTGGATACCCAACGAAACTGACCGGAGCTTGAACGCTCAACGTAATAATCGAAGTATGGATACCTAACTAAACTGACTGGAGCCTGAACGCTCAACCTAAAAACCGGAGTCTGGATACCCAACAAAACTGACCGGAGCCTGAATGCTCAACAAAAAACCGGAGTCTAGATACACAACGAAACAGACCGGAGCCTGAACGCTCAACGTAATAATCGAAGTATGGATACCCAACTAAACTGACCGGAGCCTGAACGCACAACGTAATAACCGGAGTCTGGATACCCAACGAAACTGACAGGAGCCTGAACGCTCAACGTAAAAACCGGAGTCTGGATACTCAACAAAACTGACCGGACCCTGAACGCTCAACGAAAAACCGGAGTCTGGATACACAACGAAACTGACCGGAGCCTGAACGCTCAACGTAATAACCGAAGTCTGGATATTAAACAAAACTGACCAGAGCCTGAATGCTCAACGTAATAACCGGAGTCTGGATACCCAACGAAACTGACCGGACCCTGAACGCTCAAGGTAATAACCGGAGTCTGGATAACCAAAGAAACTGACCGGACCCTGAACGCTCAACGTAAAAACTGGAGTCTGGATACCCAACGAAACAGACCAGACCCTGAACGCTCAACGTAAAAACCGGAGTCTGGATACCCAACGAAACTGACCGGAGCCTGAATGCTCAACGTAATAACCGGAGTCTGGATACACAAGGAAACTGACCGGTGCCTGAACGCTCAACGTAATAACGTGAGTCTGGATACCCAACGAAACTGATCAAAGCCTGAACGCTCAATGTAATAACCTGAGTCTGGATACCCAACGAAACTGACCGGAGCCTGAACGCTCAACGTAATAACCGGAGTCTAGATACCCAACGAAACTGACCGGAGCCTGAACGCACAATGTAATAACTGGAGTCTGGATGCTCAACGAAAATAACCGGAGCCTGAACGCTCAATGTAATAACCGGAGTCTGGACACCCAACGAAACTGACCGGAGCCTGAACGTTCAACGTAATAACCGGAGTCTGGATACCCAACGAAACTGACCGGAGCCTGAACGCTCAACGTAATAACCGGAGTCTGGATACCCAACGAAACTGACCGGAGCTTGAATGCTCAACGTAATAATCGAAGTCTGGATACCCAACAAAACTGACCGGAGCCTGAACACTCAACGTAATAACCGGAGTCTAGATACCCTATGAAACTGACCGGAGCCTGAACGCTCAACGTAATAATCGAAGTCTGGATACCCAACGAAACTGACCGGAGCCTGAATGCACATTGTAATAACCGGAGTCTGGATACCCTACGAAAATGACCGGAGCCTGAACGTTCAACGTAATAACCGGAGTCTGGATACCCAACGAAACTGACCGGAGCCTGAACGCTCAACGTAATAACCGGAGTTTGGATACCCAACGAAACTGACCGGAGCTTGAACGCTCAACGTAATAATCGAAGTATGGATACCCAACTAAACTGACTGGAGCCTGAACGCTCAACCTAAAAACCGGAGTCTGGATACCCAACAAAACTGACCGGAGCCTGAATGCTCAACAAAAAACCGGAGTCTAGATACACAACGAAACAGACCGGAGTCTGAACGCTCAACGTAATAATCGAAGTATGGATACCCAACTAAACTGACCGGAGCCTGAACGCACAACGTAATAACCGGAGTTTGGATACCCTACGAAATTGACTGGAGCCTGAACACTCAACGTAATAACCGGAGTCTGGATACTCAACGAAACTGATCGGAGCCTGAACGCACAACGTAATAACTGGAGTCTGGATGCTCAACGAAAATGACCGGAACCTGAACGCTCTACGTAGTAACCGGAGTCTGGACACCTAACGAAACTGACCGGAGCCTGAACGTTCAACGTAATAACCGGAGTCTGGATACCCAACGAAACTGACCGGAGCCTGAACGCTCAACATAATAACCAGAGTTTGGATACCCAACGAAACTGACCGGAGCTTGAACGCTCAACGTAATAATCGAAGTATGGATACCCAACTAAACTGACCGAAGCCTGAACGCTCAACGTAAAAACTGGAGTCTGGATACCCAACAAAACTGACCGGAGCCTGAACGCTCAACGAAAAACCGGAGTCTGGATACACAACGAAATAGACTGGAGCCTGAACGCTCAACGTAATAACCGAAGTCTGGATACGAAACGAAACTGACTGGAGCCTGAATGCTCAACGTAATAACCGGAGTCTGGTTACCCAACGAAACTGACCGGAGCCTGAACGCTCAACGTAATAACTGGAGTCTGGATACCAAACGAAACTGACCGGAGCCTGAACGCTCAACGTAATAACCGGAGTCTGGATACACAACCAAACTGACCGGAGCCTGATCGCTCAACGTTATAACCGGAGGCTGGATACCCAACAAAACTGAATGGAGCCTGAACGCTCAACGTAATAACCGGAGTCTGGATACTCAACGAAACTGACCGGAGCTTGAACGCTCAACGTAATAATCGAAGTCTGGATGCCCAACGAAAATGACCGGAGCCTGAACACTCAACGTAATAACCGGAGTATGGATACCATACGAAACTGACTGGAGCCTGAACGCTCAACGTAATAATCGAAGTCTGGATACCCGACGAAACTGACCGGAGCCTCAACGCTCAATGTAATAACCGGAGTCTGGATACCCAACGAAACTGACCGGAGCCTGAACGCTTAACGTAATAACCGGAGTCTGGATACCCAACAAAACTGACCGGAGCCTGAACGCTCAACGAAAAACCGGAGTCTGGATACACAACGAAACTGACCGGAGCCTGAACGCTCAACGTAATAACCGAAATCTGGATACCAAACGAAACTGACCGGTGCCTGAATGCTCAACGTAATAAGCGGAGTCTGGATACCCAACAAAACTGACCGGAGCCTGAACGCTCAACGTAATAACCAGAGTCTGGATACACAAAGAAACTGACCGGAGCCTGAACGCTCAACGTAAAAACCGGAGTCTGGATACCTAACGAAACAGACTGGAGCCTGAACGCTCAACGTAAAAACCGGAGTCTGGATACCCAACGAAACTGACCGGAGCCAGAATGCTCAACGTAATAACAGGAGTCTGGATACACAACGAAACTAACCGGTGCCTGAACGCTCAACTTAATAACCTGAGTCTGGATACCCAACAAAACTGATCAGAGCCTGAATGCTCAACGTAATAACCGGAGTCTGGATATCCAACGAAACTGATCGGAGCCTGAATGCTCAACGTAATAACCGGAGTCTGGATACCCAACAAAACTGACCGGAACCTGAATGCTCAACGTAAAAACCGGAGTCTGGATACCCAACGAAACTGACCGGAGCCTGAACGCTCAACGTAATAACCGGAGTCTGGATACACAACCAAACTGACCGTAGCCTGAACGCTCAACGTTATAACCGGAGGATGGATACCCAACAAAACTGAACGGAGCCTGAACGCTCAACGTAATAACCGGAGTCTGGATACTCAACAAAACTGACCGGTGCATGAACGCACAATGTAATAACTGGAGTCTGGATGCTCAACGAAAATGACCGGAGCCTGAACGCTCAATGTAATAACCGGAGTCTGGACACCCAACGAAACTGACCGGAGCCTGAACGTTCAACGTAATAACCGGAGTCTGGATACCCAACGAAACTGACCGGAGCCTGAACGCTCAACGTAATAACCAGAGTCTGGATACCCAACGAACTGACCGGAGGTTAAACGCTCAACATAATAATCGAAGTCTGGATACCCAACAAAACTGACCGGAGCCTGAACGCTCAACGTAATAACCGGAGTCTGGATACCCTACTAAACTGACCGGAGCCTGAACGCTCAACGTAATAATCGAAGTCTGGATACCCAACGAAACTGACCGGAGCCTGAACGCACAACGTAATAACCGGAGTTTGGATACCCTACGAAACTGACCGGAGCCTGAACGCTCAACGTAATAACCGGAGTCTGGATACTCAACGAAACTGACCGGAGCCTGAACGCACAACGTAATAACTGGAGTTTGGATGCTCAACGAAAATGACCGAAACCTGAACGCTCTACGTAGTAACCGGAGTCTGGACACCCAATGAAACTGACCGGAGCCTGAACGTTCAACGTAATAACCGGAGTCTGGATACCCAACGAAACTGACCGGAGCCTGAACGCTCAACGTAATAACCGGAGTTTGGATACCCAACGAAACTGACCGAAGCTTGAACGCTCAACGTAATAATCGAAGTATGGATACCCAACTAAACTGACCGGAGCCTGAACGCTCAACGTAAAAACCGGAGTCTGGATACCCAACGAAACTGACCGAAGCTTGAACGCTCAACGTAATAATCGAAGTATGGATACCCAACTAAACTGACCGGAGTCTGAACGCTCAACGAAAAACCGGAGTCTGGACACACAACGAAACAGACCGGAGCCTGAATGCTCAATGTAATAACCGATGTCTTGATACCAAACGAAACTGACCGGAGCCTGAACGCTCAACGTAATAACCGGAGTCTGGATACCCAACGAAACTGACCGGAGCCTGAACGCTCAACGTAAAAACCGGAGTCTGGATACCAAACGAAACTGACCGGAGCCTGAACACTCAACGTAATAACCGGAGTCTGGATACACAACCAAACTGACCGGAGCCTGATCGCTCAAAGTTATAACCAGAGGCTGGATACCTAACGAAACTGAATGGAGCCTGAACGCTCAACGTAATAACCGAAGTCTGGATACTCAACGAAACTGACCGGAGCCTGAACGCTCAACGTAATAATCGAAGTCTGGATGCCCAACAAAAATGACCGGAGCCTGAACACTCAACGTAATAACCGGAGTATGGATACCCTACGAAGTTGATCGGAGCCTGAACGCTCAACGTAATAATCGAAGTCTGGATACCCAACGAAACTGACCGGAGCCTGAATGCACAACGTAATAACCGGAGTCTGGATACCCTACGAAACTGACCGGAGCCTGAACGCTCAACGTAATAACCGGAGTCTGGATACTCAACGAAACTGACCGGAGCCTGAACGCATAACGTAATAACTGGAGTCTGGATGCCTAACGAAACTGACCGGAGCCTGAACGCTCAACGTAATAACCGGAGTCTAGATACCCAAAGAAACTGACCGGAGCCTGAACGCTCAACGTAATAATCAAAGTCTGGATACCCAACGAAACTGACCGGAGCCTGAATGCACAACGTAATAACCAGAGTTTGGATACCCTACGAAAATGACCGGAGCCTGAACGCTCAACGTAATAACCGGAGTCTGGATACTCAACGAAACTGACCGGAGCCTGAACGCACAACGCAATAACTGGAGTCTGGATGCTCAACGAAAATGACCGGAACCTGAACGCTCTACGTAATAACCGAAGTCTGGATATTAAACAAAACTGACCAGAGCCTGAACGTTCAACGTAATAACCGGAGTCTGGATACCCAACGAAACTGACCGGAGCCTGAACGCTCAACGTAATAACCGGAGTTTGGATACCCAACGAAACTGACCGGAGCTTGAACGCTCAACGTAATAATCGAAGTATGGATACCCAACTAAACTGACTGGAGCCTGAACGCTCAACCTAAAAACCGGAGTCTGGATACCCAAAAAAACTGACCGGAGCCTGAACGCTCAACAAAAAACCGGAGTCTGGATACACAACGAAACAGACCGGAGCCTGAACGCTCAACGTAATAACCGAAGTCTGGATACCAAACGAAACTGACCGGAGCCTGAACGCTCAACGTAATAACCGGACTCTGGATACCCAACTAAACTGACCGGAGCCTGAACGCTCAACGTAATAACTGGAGTCTGGATACCAAACGAAACTGACCGGAGCCTGAACACTCAACGTAATAACCGGAGTCTGGATACACAACCAAACTGACCGGAGCCTGAACGCTCAACGTAATAACCGGAGTCTAGATTCCCAACAAAACTGAACGGAGCCTGAACGCTCAACGTAATAACCGGAGTCTGGATACTCAACGAAACTGACCGGAGCTTGAACGCTCAATGTAATAATCGAAGTCTGGATGCCCAACGAAAATGACCGGAGCCTGAACACTCAAGGTAATAACCGGAGTATGGATACCCTACGAAACTGACCGGAGCCTGAACGCTCAATGTAATAATCGAAGTCTGGATACCAAAGGAAACTGACCGGAGCCTGAATGCACAACGTAATAACCGGAGTCTGGATACCCTACGAAACTGACCGGAGCCTGAACGCTCAACGTAATAACCGGAGTCTAGATACTCAACGAAACTGACCGGAGCCTGAACGCATAACGTAATAACTGGAGTCTGGATGCCTAACGAAACTGACCGGAGCTTGAACGCTCAACGTAATAACCGGAGTCTGGATACCCAAAGAAACTGACCGAAGCCTGAACGCTCAACGTAATAACCGGAGTCTAGATACCCAACGAAACTGACCGGAGCTTGAACGCTCAACGTAATAACCGGAGTTTGGATACCCAACGAAACTGAACGGAGCTTGAACGCTCAACGTAATAATCGAAGTCTAGATACCCAACGAAACTGACCGGAGCCTGAACACTCAACATAATAACTAGAGTATGGATACCCTACGAAACTGACCGGAGTTTGAACGCTCAACGTAATAATCGAAGTTTGGATACCCAACAAAACTGACCGGAGCCTGAACGCACAACGTAATAACCGGAGTCTGGATACCCTACGAAACTGACCGGAGCCTGAACGCTCAACGTAATAACCGGAGTCTGGATACTCAACGAATCTGACCGGAGCCTGAACGCACAATGTAATAACTGGAGTCTGGATGCTCAACGAAAATGACCGGAGCCTGAACGCTCAACGTAATAATCGGAGTCTGGACACCCAACGAAACTGACCGGAGCCTGAACGTTCAACGTAATAACCGGAGTCTGGATACCCAACGAAACTTACCGGAGCCTGAACACTCAACTTAATAACCGGAGTATGGATACCCTACGAAACTGACCGGAGCCTGAACGCTCAACGTAATAATCGAAGTCTGGATACCCAACGAAACTGACCGGAGCCTGAACGCACAACGTAATAACCGGAGTCTGGATATCCTACGAAACTGACCGGAGCCTGAACGCACAACGTAATAACTGGAGTCTGGATGCCCAACGAAATTGACCGGAGCTTGAACGCTCAACGAAATAACCGGAGTCTGGATACCCAAAGAAACTGACCGGAGCCTGAACGCTCAATGTAATAACCGGAGACTGGATACCAAAAGAAACTGACCGGAGCCTGAATGCTCAACATAATAACCGGAGTCTGGATACCCAACGAAACTGACCGGAGCCTGAACGCTCAACGTAATAACCAGAGTCTGGATACCCAACGAAACTGACCGGAGCCTGAACGCTCAACGTAAAAACCGGAGTCTGGATACTCAACAAAACTGACCGGAGCCTGAACGCTCAACGAAAAACCGGAGTCTGGATACACAACGAAACTGACCGGAGCCTGAACACTCAACGTAATAACCGAAGTCTGGATACCAAACGAAACTGACCGGAGCCCGAACGCTCAACGTAATTACCGGAGTCTGGATACCCAACGAAACTGACCAGAGCCTGAACGTTCAATGTAATAACCGGAGTCTGGATACCCAACGAAATTGAATGGAGCCTAAACGATCAACGTAATAACCGGAGTCTGGATACCCAACGAAACTGACCGAAGCCTGAATGCTCAACATAATAACCGGAGTCTGGATACACAACGAAACTGACCGGTGCCTGAACGCTCAACGTAATAACCTGAGTCTGGATACCCAACGAAACTGATCAAAGCCTGAACGCTCAATGTAATAACCTGAGTCTGGATACCCAACGAAACTGACCGGAGCCTGAACGCACAATGTAATAACCGGAGTCTGGATACCCTACGAAACTGACGGGAACCTGAACGCTCAACGTAATAACCGAAGTCTGGATACCAAATGAAACTAACCAGAGCCTGAACGCTCAATGTAATAACCGAAGTCTGGATACCCAACGAAACTGACCGGAGCTTAAATGCTCAACGTAATAATCGGAGTCTGGATACCCAAAGAAACTGATCGGAGCCTGGACGCTCAACGTAATAACCGGAGTCTGGATACCCAACGAAACTGACCGGAGCCTGAACGCTCAACGTAATAACCGGAGTCTGGATACCTAACGAAACTAACCGAAGGCTGAACGCTCAACGTAATAACCGGAGTCTGGATACCCAACGAAACTGACCGGAGCCTGAACGCTCAACGTAAAAACCGGAGTCTGGATACCCAACAAAACTGACCGGAGCCTGAACGCTCAACGAAAAACCGGAGTCTGGATACACAACGAAACTGACCGGAGCCTGAACGCTCAACGTAATAACCGAAGTCTGGATACCAAACGAAACTGACCGGAGCCTGAACGCTCAACGTAATAACCGGAGTCTGGATACCCAACGAAACTGACCAGAGCCTGAACGTTCAATGTAATAACCGGAGTCTGGATACCCAACGAAATTGAATGGAGCCTGAACGATCAACGTAATAACCGGAGTCTGGATACACAACGAAATTGACCGAGGCCTGAATGCTCAACGTAATAACCGGAGTCTAGAAACACAACGAAACTGACCAGAGCCTGAACGCTCAACGTAATAACCTGAGTCTGGATACCCAACGAAACTGATCAAAGCCTGAACGCTCAATGTAATAACCTGAGTCTGGATACCCAACAAAACTGACCGGAGCCTGAACGCTCAACGTAATAACCCGAGTCTGGATACCCAACGAAACTGACCGGAGCCTGAACGCACAATGTAATAACTGGAGTCTGGATGCTCAACGAAACTGACCGGAGCCTGAACGCTCAACGTAATAATCGAAGTCTGGATACCCAACAAAACTGACCGGAGCCTGAACGCACAACGTAATAACCGGAGTCTGGATACCCTACGAAACTGACCGGAGCCTGAACGCTCAACGTAATAACCGGAGTCTGGATACTCAACGAAACTGACCGGAGCCTGAACGCATAACGTAATAACTGGAGTCTGGATGCCAACGAAACTGACCGGAGCTTGAACGCTCAACGTAATAACCGGAGTCTGGATACCCAAAGAAACTGACCGGAGCCTGAACGCTCAACGTAATAACCGGAGTCTGGATACCCAACGAAACTGACCGGAGCCTAAACTCTCAACGTAATAACCAGAGTCTGGATACCCAACAAAACTGACCGGAGCCTGCTATCTCAACATAATAACCGGAGTCTGGATACCCAACAAAACTGACCGGAGCCTGAATGCTCAATGAAAAACCGGAGTCTGGATACCCAACGAAACTGACGGGAACCTGAACGCTCAACGTAATAACCGAAGTCTGGATACCAAATGAAACTAACCAGAGCCTAAACGCTCAATGTAAAAACCGGAGTCTGGATACCCAACAAAACTGACCAGAGCCTGAACGCTCAACGAAAAACCGGAATCTGGATACACAACGAAACTGACCGGAGCCTGAACACTCAACGTAATAACCGAAGTCTGGATACCAAACGAAACTGACCGGAGCCCGAACGCTCAACGTAATAACCGGAGTCTGGATACCCAACGAAACTAACCAGAGCCCGAACGCTCAACGTAATAACCGGAGTCTGGATACCCAACGAAATTGAATGGAGCCTGAACGATCAATGTAATAACCGGAGTCTGGATACCTAACGAAATTGAATGGAGCCTGAACGATCAACGTAATAACCGGAGTCTGGATACCCAACGAAATTGAATGGAGGCTGAACGATCAACGTAATAACCGGAGTCTGGATACACAACGAAATTGACCGAGGCCTGAATGCTCAACATAATAACCGGAGTCTAGAAACACAACGAAACTAACCAGAGCCTGAACGCTCAACGTAATAACCTGAGTCTGGATACCCAACGAAACTGATCAAAGCCTGAACGCTCAATGTAATAACCTGAGTCTGGATACCCAACAAAACTGACCGGAGCCTGAACGCTCAACGTAATAACCGGAGTCTGGATACCCAACGAAACTGACCGGAGCCTGAACGCACAATGTAATAACTGGAGTCTGGATGCTCAACGAAAATGACCGGAGCCTGAACGCTCAACGTAAAAATCGGAGTCTGGACACCCAACGAAACTGACCGGAGCCTGAACGTTCAACGTAATAACCGGAGTCTGGATACCCAACGAAACTGACCGGAGCCTGAACACTCAACTTGATAACCGGAGTATGGATACCCTACGAAACTGACCGGAGCCTGAACGCTCAACGTAATAATCGAAGTCTGGATACCCAACGAAACTGACCGGAGCCTGAACGCTCAACGTAATAACCAGAGTCTGGATACCCAACAAAACTGACCGGAGCCTGAACGCTCAACGTAATAACCGGAGTCTGGATACCCAACGAAACTGACCGGAGCCTGAACGCACAATGTAATAACTGGAGTCTGGATGCTCAACGAATATGACCGGAGCCTGAACGCTCAACGTAAAAATCGGAGTCTGGACACCCAACGAAACTGACCGGAGCCTGAACGTTCAACGTAATAACCGGAGTCTGGATACCCAACGAAACTGACCGGAGCCTGAACACTCAACTTAATAACCGGAGTATGGATACCCTACGAAACTGACCGGAGCCTGAACGCTCAACGTAATAATCGAAGTCTGGATACCCAACGAAACTAACCGGAGCCTGAACGCACAACGTAATAACCGGAGTCTGGATACCCTACGAAACTGACCGGAGCCTGAACGCTCAACGTAATAACCGGAGTCTGGATACACAACGAAACTGACCGGAGCCTGAACGCATAACGTAATAACTGGAGTCTGGATGCCAACGAAACTGACCGGAGCTTGAACGCTCAACGTAATAACCGGTGTCTGGATACCCAAAGAAACTGATCGGAGCCTGAACGCTCAACGTAATAACCGGAGTCTGGATACCCAACGAAACTGATCGGAGCCTAAACGCTCAACGTAATAACCAGAGTCTGGATACCCAACAAAACTGACCGGAGCCTGCTATCTCAACATAATAACCGGAGTCTGGATACCCAACAAAACTGACCGGAGCCTGAACGCTCAATGAAAAACCGGAGTATGGATACCCAACGAAACTGACGGGAGCCTGAACGCTCAACGTAATAACCGAAGTCTGGATACCAAATGAAACTAACCAGAGCCTGAATGCTCAACGTAATAATCGGAGTCTGGATACCCAAAGAAACTGACCGGAGCCTGGACGCTCAACGTAATAACCGGAGTCTGGATACCCAACGAAACTGACCGGAGCCTGAATGCTCAACGTAATAACCGGAGTCTGGATACCCAACGAAACTGACCGAAGGCTGAACGCTCAACGTAATAACCGGAGTCTGGATACCCAACGAAACTGACCGGAGCCTGAACGCTCAACGTAAAAACCGGAGTCTGAATACCCAACGAAACTGACCGGAGCCTGAACGCTCAACGAAAAACCGGAGTCTGGATACCCAACGAAACTGACCGGAGCCTGAACGCTCAACGTAATAACCGAAGTCTGGATACCAAACGAAACTGACCGGAGCCCGAACGCTCAACGTAATAACCGGAGTCTGGATACCCAACGAAACTGACCGGAGCCTGAACGCTCAATGTAATAACCCGAATCTGGATACCCAAAGAAACTGACCGGAGCCTGAACGCTCAACTTAAAAACCGAAGTCTGGATACCCAACGAAACTGACCGGAGCCTGAACGCTCAACGTAAAAACCAGAGTCTGGATACCCAACGAAACTGACCGGAGCCTGAACGCTCAACGTAATAACCGGAGTCTGGATGCACAACGAAACTGACCGGTGCCTGAACGCTCAACGTAATAACTTGAGTGTGGATACCCAACGAAACTGACCGGAGGCTGAACACTCAACGTAATAACCGGATTCTGGATACCCAACGAAACTGACCGGAGCCTGAACGCTCAACGTAACAACCGGAGTCTGGATACCCAACAAAACTGACCGGAGCCTGAACGCTCAACGAAAAACCGGAGTCTGGATACACAACAAAACTGACCGGAGCTTGAACGCTCAACTTAATAACCGAAGTCTGGATACCAAACGAAACTGATCGGAGCCCGAACGCTCAACGTAATAACCGGAGTCTGGATACCCAACGAAACTGACCGGAGCCTGAACACTCAATGTAATAACCCGAGTCTGGATACCCAAAGAAACTGACCGGAGCCTGAACGCTCAACTTAAAAACCGGAGTCTGGATACCCAACGAAATTGACCGGAGCCTGAACGCTCAACGTAAAAACCGGAGTCTGGATACCCAACGAAACTGACCGGAGCCTGAACGCTCAATGTAATAACCCGAATCTGGATACCCAAAGAAACTGACCGGAGCCTGAACGCTCAACTTAAAAACCGAAGTCTGGATACCCAACGAAACTTACCGGAGCCTGAACGCTCAACGTAAAAACCGGAGTCTGGATACCCAACGAAACTTACCGGAGCCTGAACGCTCAACGTAATAACCGGAGTCTGGATGCACAACGAAACTGACCGGTGCCTGAACGCTCAACGTAATAACTTGAGTGTGGATACCCAACGAAACTGACCGGAGGCTAAGCACTCAACGTAATAACCGGAGTCTGGATACCCAACGAAACTGACCGGAGCCTGAACGCTCAACGTAAAAACCGGAGTCTGGATACCCAACGAAACTGACCGGAGCCTGAACGCTCAACGTAATAACCGGAGTCTGGATACACAATGAAACTGACCGGTGCCTGAACGCTCAACGTAATAACCTGAGTCTGGATACCCAACAAAACTGATCAGAGCCTGAACGCTCAATGTAATAACTTGAGTCTGGATACCCAACGAAACAGACCGAAGCCTGAATGCTCAACGTAATAACCGTAGTCTGGATACCCAACAAAACTGACCGAAACCTGAACACTCAACGTAAAAACCGGAGTCTGGATACCCAACGAAACTGACGGGAACCTGAACGCTCAACGTAATAACCGGAGTCTGGATACACAACGAAACTGACCGGAGCCTGAACGCTCAACGTTATAACCGGAGGCTGGATACCCAACAAAACTGAACGGAGCCTGAACGCTCAACGTAATAACCAGAGTCTGGATACTCAACGAAACTGACCGGAGCCTGGACGCACAACGTAATAATTGGAGTCTGGATGCTCAACGAAAATGACCGGAGCTTGAACGCTCAACGTAATAACTGAAGTCTGGATACCAAACGAAACTGATCGGAGCCTGAACGCTCAATGTAATAACCGGAGTCTGGATACCCAACGAAACTGACCTGAGTTTGAACGCTCAACGTAATAACCGGAGCCTGGATACCCAAAGAAACTGACCGGAGCCTGAACGGTCAACGTAATAACCGGAGTCTGGATACCCAACGAAACTGACCGGAGCCTGAACGCTCAACGTAATAACCGGAGTCTGGATACCCAAAGAAACTGACCGGAGACTGAACGCTCAACGTAATAACCGGAGTCTGGATACCTAACGAAACTGACCAGAGCCTGAACGTTCAACGTAATAACTGGAGTCTAGATACCCAACGAAATTGAATGGAGCCTGAACGATCAACATAATAACCGGAGTCTGGATACACAACGAAATTAACCGGAGCCTGAACGCTCAACTTAATAACCGGAGTCTGGAAACACAACGAAACTGACCGGAGCCTGAACGCTCAACGTAATAACCAGAGTCTGGATACCCAACGAAACTGACAGGAGGCTGAACGCTCAACGTAATAACCGGTGTCTGGATACCCAACGAAACTGACCGGAGCCTGCTATCTCAACATAATAACCGGAGTCTGGATACCCAACAAAACTGACCGGAGCCTGAACGCTCAACGAAAAATCGGAGGCTGGATACCCAACGAAACTGACGGGAGCCTGAACGCTCAACGTAATAACCGAAGTCTGGATACCAAATGAAACTAACCAGAGCCTGAATGCTCAACGTAATAATCGGAGTCTGGATACCCAAAGAAACTGACCGGAGCCTGGACGCTCAACGTAATAACCGGAGTCTGGATACCCAACGAAACTGACCGGAGCCTGAATGCTCAACGTAATAACCGGAGTCTGGATACCCAACGAAACTGACCGAAGGCTGAACGCTCAACGTAATAACCGGAGTCTGGATACCCAACGAAACTGACCGGAGCCTGAACGCTCAACGTAAAAACCGGAGTCTGAATACCCAACGAAACTGACCGGAGCCTGAACGCTCAACGAAAAACCGGAGTCTGGATACCCAACGAAACTGACCGGAGCCTGAACGCTCAACGTAATAACCGAAGTCTGGATACCAAACGAAACTGACCGGAGCCCGAACGCTCAACGTAATAACCGGAGTCTGGATACCCAACGAAACTGACCGGAGCCTGAACGCTCAATGTAATAACCCGAATCTGGATACCCAAAGAAACTGACCGGAGCCTGAACGCTCAACTTAAAAACCGAAGTCTGGATACCCAACGAAACTGACCGGAGCCTGAACGCTCAACGTAAAAACCAGAGTCTGGATACCCAACGAAACTGACCGGAGCCTGAACGCTCAACGTAATAACCGGAGTCTGGATGCACAACGAAACTGACCGGTGCCTGAACGCTCAACGTAATAACTTGAGTGTGGATACCCAACGAAACTGACCGGAGGCTGAACACTCAACGTAATAACCGGATTCTGGATACCCAACGAAACTGACCGGAGCCTGAACGCTCAACGTAACAACCGGAGTCTGGATACCCAACAAAACTGACCGGAGCCTGAACGCTCAACGAAAAACCGGAGTCTGGATACACAACAAAACTGACCGGAGCTTGAACGCTCAACTTAATAACCGAAGTCTGGATACCAAACGAAACTGATCGGAGCCCGAACGCTCAACGTAATAACCGGAGTCTGGATACCCAACGAAACTGACCGGAGCCTGAACACTCAATGTAATAACCCGAGTCTGGATACCCAAAGAAACTGACCGGAGCCTGAACGCTCAACTTAAAAACCGGAGTCTGGATACCCAACGAAACTGACCGGAGCCTGAACGCTCAACGTAAAAACCGGAGTCTGGATACCCAACGAAACTGACCGGAGCCTGAACGCTCAATGTAATAACCCGAATCTGGATACCCAAAGAAACTGACCGGAGCCTGAACGCTCAACTTAAAAACCGAAGTCTGGATACCCAACGAAACTTACCGGAGCCTGAACGCTCAACGTAAAAACCGGAGTCTGGATACCCAACGAAACTTACCGGAGCCTGAACGCTCAACGTAATAACCGGAGTCTGGATGCACAACGAAACTGACCGGTGCCTGAACGCTCAACGTAATAACTTGAGTGTGGATACCCAACGAAACTGACCGGAGGCTAAGCACTCAACGTAATAACCGGAGTCTGGATACCCAACGAAACTGACCGGAGCCTGAACGCTCAACGTAAAAACCGGAGTCTGGATACCCAACGAAACTGACCGGAGCCTGAACGCTCAACGTAATAACCGGAGTCTGGATACACAATGAAACTGACCGGTGCCTGAACGCTCAACGTAATAACCTGAGTCTGGATACCCAACAAAACTGATCAGAGCCTGAACGCTCAATGTAATAACTTGAGTCTGGATACCCAACGAAACAGACCGAAGCCTGAATGCTCAACGTAATAACCGTAGTCTGGATACCCAACAAAACTGACCGAAACCTGAACACTCAACGTAAAAACCGGAGTCTGGATACCCAACGAAACTGACGGGAACCTGAACGCTCAACGTAATAACCGGAGTCTGGATACACAACGAAACTGACCGGAGCCTGAACGCTCAACGTTATAACCGGAGGCTGGATACCCAACAAAACTGAACGGAGCCTGAACGCTCAACGTAATAACCAGAGTCTGGATACTCAACGAAACTGACCGGAGCCTTGACGCACAACGTAATAATTGGAGTCTGGATGCTCAACGAAAATGACCGGAGCTTGAACGCTCAACGTAATAACTGAAGTCTGGATACCAAACGAAACTGATCGGAGCCTGAACGCTCAATGTAATAACCGGAGTCTGGATACCCAACGAAACTGACCTGAGTTTGAACGCTCAACGTAATAACCGGAGCCTGGATACCCAAAGAAACTGACCGGAGCCTGAACGGTCAACGTAATAACCGGAGTCTGGATACCCAACGAAACTGACCGGAGCCTGAACGCTCAACGTAATAACCGGAGTCTGGATACCCAAAGAAACTGACCGGAGACTGAACGCTCAACGTAATAACCGGAGTCTGGATACCTAACGAAACTGACCAGAGCCTGAACGTTCAACGTAATAACTGGAGTCTAGATACCCAACGAAATTGAATGGAGCCTGAACGATCAACATAATAACCGGAGTCTGGATACACAACGAAATTAACCGGAGCCTGAACGCTCAACTTAATAACCGGAGTCTGGAAACACAACGAAACTGACCGGGGCCTGAACGCTCAACGTAATAACCAGAGTCTGGATACCCAACGAAACTGACAGGAGGCTGAACGCTCAACGTAATAACCGGTGTCTGGATACCCAACGAAACTGACCGGAGCCTGCTATCTCAACATAATAACCGGAGTCTGGATACCCAACAAAACTGACCGGAGCCTGAACGCTCAACGAAAAATCGGAGGCTGGATACCCAACGAAACTGACCGGAGCCTGAACGCTCAACGTAATAACCGAAGTCTGGATACCAAATGAAACTGACCAGAGCCTGAATGCTCAATGTAATAACCGGAGTCTGGATACCCAACGAAACTGACCGGAGCTTGAACGCTCAACGTAATAACCAGAGTCTGGATACCCAAAGAAACTGACCGGAGCCTGGACGCTCAACGTAATAACCGGAGTCTGGATACCCAACGAAACTGACCGGAGCCTGAACGCTCAACGTAATAACCGGAGTCTGGATACCCAACGAAACTGACCGGAGGCTGAACGCTCAACGTAATAACCGGAGTCTGGATACCCAACGAAACTGACCAGAGCCTGAACGCTCAACGTAATAACCGGAGTCTGGATACCCAAAGAAACTGACCGGAGCCTGAACGCTCAAAGTAATAACCGGAGTCTGGATACCCAACGAAACTGACCAGAGCCTGAACGTTCAACGTAATAACCGGAGTCTGGATACCCAACGAAATTGAATGGAGCTTGAACGATCAACGTAATAACCGGAGTCTGGATACACAACGAAATTGACCGGAGCCTGAACGCTCAACGTAATAACCGGAGTCTGGAAACACAACGAAACTGACCGGAGCCTGAACGCTCAACGTAATAACCAGAGTCTGGATACCCAACGAAACTGACAGGAGGCTGAACGCTCAACGTAATAACCGGTGTCTGGATACCCAACGAAACTGACCGGAGCCTGCTATCTCAACATAATAACCGGAGTCTGGATACCCAACAAAACTGACCGGAGCCTGAACGCTCAACGAAAAACCGGAGTCTGGATACCCAACGAAACTGACCGGAGCCTGAACGCTCAACGTAATAACCGAAGTCTGGATACCAAATGAAACTGACCAGAGCCTGAATGCTCAATGTAATAATCGGAGTCTGGATACCCAACGAAACTGACCGGATCTTGAACGCTCAACGTAATTACCAGAGTCTGGATACCCAAAGAAACTAACCGGAGCCTGGACGCTCAACGTAATAACCGGAGTCTGGATACCCAACGAAACTGACAGGAGCCTGAACGCTCAACGTAATAACCGGAGTCTGGATACCCAACGAAACTGACCGGAGCCTGAACGCTCAACGTAATAACCGGAGTCTGGATACCCAACGAAACTGACCGGAGCCTGAACGCTCAACGTAAAAACTGGAGTCTGGATACCCAACTAAACTGACCGGAGCCTGAACGCTCAACGAAAAACCGGGGTCTGGATACACAACGAAACTGACCGGAGCCTGAACGCTCAACGTAATAACCGAAGTATAGATACCAAACGAAACTGACCGGAGCCCGAACACTCAACGTAATAACCGGAGTCTGGATACCAAACGAAACTCACCGGAGCCTGAACGCTCAACGTCATAACCCGAGTCTGGATACCCAAAGAAACTGACTGGAGCCTGAACGCTCAACGTAAAAACCAGAGTCTGGATACCCAACGAAACTGACTGGAGCCTGAACGCTCAACGTAAAAACCGGAGTCTGGATACCCAACGAAACTAACCGGAGCCTGAACGCTCAATGTAATAACCGGAGTCTGGATACACAACGAAACTGTTCGGTGCCTGAACCCTCAACGTGATAACCTGAGTCTGGATACCCAACGAAACTGATCAGAGCCTAAACGCTCAATGTAATAACTTGAGTCTGGATACCCAACGAAACAGACCGAAGCATGAACGCTCAACGTAATAACCGGAGTCTGGATACCCAACAAAACTGACCGGAACCTGAACGCTCAACGTAAAAACCGGAGTCTGGATACCCAACGAAACTGACCGGAACCTGAACGCTCAACGTAATAACCGGAGTCTGGATACACAACGAAACTGACCGGAGCCTGAACACTCAACGTTATAACCGGAGGCTGGATACCCAACAAAACTGAACGGAGCCTGAACGCTCAACGTAATAACCAGAGTCTGGATACCCAACAAAACTGACCGGAGCCTGAACGCTCAACGTAATAACCGGAGTCTGGATACCCAACGAAACTGACCGGAGCCTGAACGCACAATGTAATAACTGGAGTCTGGATGCTCAACGAAAATGACCGGAGCCTGAACGCTCAACGTAAAAATCGGAGTCTGGACACCCAACGAAACTGACCGGAGCCTGAACGATCAACGTAATAACAGGAGTCTAGATACCCAACGAAACTGACCGGAGCCTGAACACTTAACTTAATAACCGGAGTATGGATACCCTACGAAACTTACCGGAGCCTGAACGCTCAATGTAATAATCGAAGTCTGGATACCCAACGAAACTGACCGGAGCCTGAACGCACAACGTAATAACCGGAGTCTGGATACCCTACGAAACTGACCGGAGCCTGAACGCTCAACGTAATAACCGGAGTCTGGATACTCAACGAAACTGACCGGAGCCTGAACGCATAACGTAATAACTGGAGTCTGGATGCCAACGAAACTGACCGGAGCTTGAACGCTCAACGTAATAACCGGAGTCTGGATACCCAAAGAAACTGACCGGAGCCTGAACGCTCAACGTAATAACCGGAGTCTGGATACCCAACGAAACTGACCGGAGTCTAAACGCTCAACGTAATAACCAGAGTCTGGATACCCAACAAAACTGACCGGAGCCTGCTATCTCAACATAATAACCGGAGTCTGGATACCCAACAAAACTGACCGGAGCCTGAATGCTCAATGAAAAACCGGAGTCTGGATACCCAACGAAACTGACGGGAACCTGAACGCTCAACGTAATAACCGAAGTCTGGATACCAAATGAAACTAACCAGAGCCTGAACGCTCAATGTAATAACCGGAGTCTGGATACCCAACGAAAATGACCGGAGCCTGAATGCTCAACGTAATAACCAAAGTCTGGATACCAAACGAAACTGACCGGAGCCCGAACGCTCAACGTAATAACCGGAGTCTGGATACCCAACGAAACTGACCGGAGCCTGAACGCTCAACGTAATAACCGGAGTCTGGATACCCAACGAAACTGACCGAAGGCAGAACGCTCAACGTAATAACCGGAGTCTGGATACCCAACGAAACTGACCGGAGCCTGAACGCTCAACGTAAAAACCGGAGTCTGGATACCCAACAAAACTGACCAGAGCCTGAACGCTCAACGAAAAACCGGAATCTGGATACACAACGAAACTGACCGGAGCCTGAACGCTCAACGTAATAACCGAAGTCTGGATACCAAACGAAACTGACCGGAGCCCGAACGCTCAACGTAATAACCGGAGTCTAGATACCCAACGAAACTGACCAGAGCCTGAACGTTCAATGTAATAACCCGAGTCTGGATACCCAACGAAATTGAATGGAGCCTGAACGATCAACGTAATAACCGTAGTCTGGATACACAACGAAATTGACCGAGGCCTGAATGCTCAACGTAATAACCAGAGTCTAGAAACACAACGAAACTGACCAGAGCCTGAACGCTCAACGTAATAACCTGAGTCTGGATACCCAACGAAACTGATCAAAGCCTGAACGCTCAATGTAATAATCTGAGTCTGGATACCCAACAAAACTGACCGGAGCCTGAACGCTCAACGTAATAACCGGAGTCTGGATACCCAACGAAACTGACCGGAGCCTGAACGCACAATGTAATAACTGGAGTCTGGATGCTAAACGAAAATGACCGGAGCCTGAACGCTCAACGTAAAAATCGGAGTCTGGACACCCAACGAAACTGACCGGAGCCTGAACGTTCAACGTAATAACCGGAGTCTGGATACCCAAAGAAACTGATCGGAGCCTGAACGCTCAACGTAATAACCGGAGTCTGGATACCCAACGAAACTGACCGGAGCCTAAACGCTCAACGTAATAACCAGAGTCTGGATACCCAACAAAATTGACCGGAGCCTGCTATCTCAACATAATAACCGGAGTCTGGATACCCAACAAAACTGACCGGAGCCTGAACGCTCAATGAAAAACCGGAGTATGGATACCCAACGAAACTGACGGGAGCCTGAACGCTCAACGTAATAACCGAAGTCTGGATACCAAATGAAACTAACTAGAGCCTGAACGCTCAATGTAATAACCGGAGTCTGGATACCCAACGAAACTGACCCGAGCTTGAATGCTCAACGTAATAATCGGAGTCTGGATACCCAAAGAAACTGACCGGAGCCTGGACGCTCAACGTAATAACCGGAGTCTGGATACCCAACGAAACTGACCGGAGCCTGAATGCTCAACGTAATAACCGGAGTCTGGATACCCAACGAAACTGACCGAAGGCTGAACGCTCAACGTAATAACCGGAGTCTGGATACCCAACGAAACTGACCGGAGCCTGAACGCTCAACGTAAAAACCGGAGTCTGGATACCCAACGAAACTGACCGGAGCTTGAACGCTCAACGAAAAGCCGGAGTCTGGATACCCAACGAAACTGACCGGAGCCTGAACGCTCGACGTAATAACCGAAGTCTGGATACCAAACGAAACTGACCGGAGCCCGAACGCTCAACGTAATAACCGGAGTCTGGATACCCAACGAAACTGACCGGAGCCTGAACGCTCAATGTAATAACCCGAATCTGGATACCCAAAGAAACTGACCGGAGCCTGAACGCTCAACTTAAAAACCGAAGTCTGGATACCCAACGAAACTGACCGGAGCCTGAACGCTCAACGTAAAAACCGGAGTCTGGATACCCAACGAAACTGACCGGAGCCTGAACGCTCAACGTAATAACCGGAGTCTGGATGCACAACGAAACTGACCGGTGCCTGAACGCTCAACGTAATAACTTGAGTGTGGATACCCAACGAAACTGACCGGAGGCTGAACACTCAACGTAATAACCGGAGTTTGGATACCCAACGAAACTGACCGGAGCCTGAACGCTCAACGTAACAACCGGAGTCTGGATACCCAACAAAACTGACCAGAGCCTGAACACTCAACAAAAAACCGGAGTCTGGATACACAACAAAACTGACCGGAGCTTGAACGCTCAACTTAATAACCGAAGTCTGGATACCAAACGAAACTGATCGGAGCCCGAACGCTCAACGTAATAACCGGAGTCTGGATACCCAACGAAACTGACCGGAGCCTGAACACTCAATGTAATAACCCGAGTCTGGATACCCAAAGAAACTGACCGGAGCCTGAACGCTCAACTTCAAAACCGGAGTCTCGATACCCAACGAAACTGACCGGAGCCTGAACGCTCAACGTAAAAACCGGAGTCTGGATACCCAACGAAACTGACCGGAGCCTGAACGCTCAACGTAATAACCGGAGTCTGGATACACAATGAAACTGACCGGTGCCTGAACGCTCAACGTAATAACCTGAGTCTGGATACCCAACAAAACTGATCAGAGCCTGAACGATCAATGTAATAACTTGAGTCTGGATACCCAACGAAACAGACCGAAGCCTGAACGCTCAACGTAATAACCGTAGTCTGGATACCCAACAAAACTGACCGAAACCTGAACGCTCAACGTAAAAACCGGAGTCTGGATACCCAACGAAACTGACGGGAACCTGAACGCTCAACGTAATAACCAGAGTCTGGATACACAACGAAACTGACCGGAGCCTGAACGCTCAACGTTATAACCGGAGGCTGGATACCCAACAAAACTGAACGGAGCCTGAACGCTCAACGTAATAACCAGAGTCTGGATACTCAACGAAACTGACCGGAGCCTGGACGCACAACGTAATAATTGGAGTCTGGATGCTCAACGAAAATGACCGGAGCCTGAACGCTCAACGTAATAACCGAAGTCTGGATACCAAACGAAACTGATCGGAGCCTGAACGCTCAATGTAATAACCAGAGTCTGGATACCCAACGAAACTGACCGGAGTTTGAACGCTCAACGTAATAACCGGAGCCTAGATACCCAAAGAAACTGACCGGAGCCTGAACGCTCAACGTAATAACCGGAGTCTGGATACCCAACGAAACTGACCGGAGCCTGAACGCTCAACGTAATAACCGGAGTCTGGATACCCAAAGAAACTGACCGGAGCCTGAACGCTCAACGTAATAACCGGAGTCTGGATACCTAACGAAACTCACCAGAGCCTGAACGTTCAACGTAATAACTGGAGTCTAGATACCCAACGAAATTGAATGGAGCCTGAACGATCAACATAATAACCGGAGTCTGGATACACAACGAAATTAACCGGAGCCTGAATGCTCAACTTAATAACCGGAGTCTGGAAACACAACGAAACTGACCGGAGCCTGAACGCTCAACGTAATAACCAGAGTCTGGATACCCAACGAAACTGACAGGAGGATGAACGCTCAACGTAATAACCGGTGTCTGGATACCCAACGAAACTGACCGGAGCCTACTATCTCAACATAATAACCGGAGTCTGGATACCCAACAAAACTTACCGGAGCCTGAACGTTCAACGAAAAATCGGAGGCTGGATACCCAACGAAACTGACCGGAGCCTGAACGCTCAACGTAATAACCGAAGTCTGGATACCAAATGAAACTGACCAGAGCCTGAATGCTCAATGTAATAACCGGAGTCTGGATACCCAACGAAACTGACCGGAGCTGGAACGCTCAACGTAATAACCAGAGTCTGGATACCCAAAGAAACTGACCGGAGCCTGGACGCTCAACGTAATAACCGGAGTCTGGATACCCAACGAAACTGACCGGAGCCTGAACGCTCAACGTAATAACCGGAGTCTGGATACCCAACGAAATTGACCGGAGGCTGAACGCTCAACGTAATAACCAGAGTCTGGATACCCAACGAAACTGACCAGAGCCTGAACGCTCAACGTAATAACCGGAGTCTGGATACCCAAAGAAACTGACCGGAGCCTGAACGCTCAACGTAATAACCGGAGTCTGGATACCCAACGAAACTGACCAGAGCCTGAACGTTCAACGTAATAACCGGAGTCTGGATACCCAACGAAATTGAATGGAGCCTGAACGATCAACGTAATAACCGGAGTCTGGATACACAACGAAATTAACCGGAGCCTGAACGCTCAACGTAATAACCGGAGTCTGGAAACACAACGAAACTGACCAGAGCCTGAACGCTCAACGTAATAACCAGAGTCTGGATACCCAACGAAACTGACAGGAGGCTGAACGCTCAACGTAATAACCGGTGTCTGGATACCCAACGAAACAGACCGGAGCCTGCTATCTCAACATAATAACCGGAGTCTGGATACCCAACAAAACTGACCGGAGCCTGAACGCTCAACGAAAAACCGGAGTCTGGATACCCAACGAAACTGACCGGAGCCTGAACGCTCAATGTAATAACCGAAGTCTGGATACCAAATGAAACTGACCAGAGCCTGAATGCTCAATGTAATAACCGGAGTCTGGATACCCAACGAAACTGACCGGAGCTTGAACGCTCAACGTAATTACCAGAGTCTGGATAGCCAAAGAAACTAACCGGAGCCTGGACGCTCAACGTAATAACCGGAGTCTGGATACCCAATGAAACTGACCGGAGCCTGAACGCTCAACGTAATAACCGGAGTCTGGATACCCAACGAAACTGACCGGAGGCTGAACGCTCAACGTAATAACCGGAGTCTGGATACCCAACGAAACTGACCGGAGCCTGAACGCTCAACGTAAAAACTGGAGTCTGGATACCCAACTAAACTGACCAGAGCCTGAACGCTCAACGAAAAACCGGGGTCTGGATACATAACGAAACTGACCGGAGCCTGAACGCTCAACGTAATAACCAAAGTATGGATACCAAACGAAACTGACCGGAGCCTGAACGCTCAACGTAATAACCGAAGTCTGGATACCAAATGAAACTGACCAGAGCCTGAACGCTCAACGTAAAAACCGGAGTCTGGATACCCAACGAAACTGACCGGAGCTTGAACGCTCAACGTAATAACCAGAGTCTGGATACCCAAAGAAACTGACCGGAGCCTGGACGCTCAACGTAATAACCGGAGTCTGGATACCCAACGAAACTGACCGGAGCCTGAACGCTCAACGTAATAACCGGAGTCTGGATACCCAACGAAATTGACCGGAGGCTGAACGTTCAACGTAATAACCGGAGTCTGGATACCCAACGAAATTGAATGGAGCCTGAACGATCAACGTAATAACCGGAGTCTGGATACACAACGAAATTGACCGGAGCCTGAACTCTCAACGTAATAACCGGAGTCTGGAAACACAACGAAACTGACCGGAGCCTGAACGCTCAACGTAATAACCAGAGTCTGGATACCCAACGAAACTGACAGGAGGCTGAACGCTCAACGTAATAACCGGTGTCTGGATACCCAACGAAACAGACCGGAGCCTGCTATCTCAAGATAATAACCGGAGTCTGGATACCCAACAAAACTGACCGGAGCCTGAACGCTCAACGAAAAACCGGAGTCTGGATACCCAACGAAACTGACCGGAGCCTGAACGCTCAATGTAATAACCGAAGTCTGGATACCAAATGAAACTGACCAGAGCCTGAATGCTCAATGTAATAACCGGAGTCTGGATACCCAACGAAACTGACCGGAGCTTGAACACTCAACGTAATTACCAGAGTCTGGATACCCAAAGAAACTAACCGGAGCCTGGACGCTCAACGTAATAACCGGAGTCTGGATACCCAACGAAACTGACCGGAGCCTGAACGCTCAACGTAATAACCGGAGTCTGGATACCCAACGAAACTGACCGGAGGCTGAACGCTCAACGTAATAACCGGAGTCTGGATACCCAACGAAACTGACCGGAGCCTGAACGCTCAACGTAAAAACTGGAGTCTGGATACCCAACTAAACTGACCAGAGCCTGAACGCTCAACGAAAAACCGGGGTCTGGATACATAACGAAACTGACCGGAGCCTGAACGCTCAACGTAATAACCGAAGTATGGATACCAAACGAAACTGACCGGAGCCCGAACGCTCAACGTAATAACCGGAGTCTGGATACCAAACGAAACTCACCGGAGCCTGAATGCTCAACGTCATAACCCGAGTCTGGATACCCAAAGAAACTGACCGGAGCCTGAACGCTCAACGTAAAAACCGGAGTCTGGATACCCAACGAAACTGACTGGAGCCTGAACGCTCAACGTAAAAACCGGAGTCTGGATACCCAACGAAACTAACCGGAGCCTGAACGCTCAACGTAATAACCGGAGTCTGGATACACAACGAAACTGACCGCTGCCTGAACGCTCAACGTGATAACCTGAGTCTGGATACCCAACGAAACTGATCAGTGCCTAAACGCTCAATGTAATAACTTGAGTCTGGATACCCAACGAAACAGACCGAAGTCTGAACGCTCAACGTAATAACCGGAGTCTGGATACCCAACAAAACTGACCGGAACCTGAACGCTCTACGTAAAAACCGGAGTCTGGATACCCAACGAAACTGACCGGAACCTGAACGCTCAACGTAATAACAGGAGTCTGGATACACAACGAAACTGACCGGAGCCTGAACGCTCAATGTTATAACCGGAGGCTGGATACCCAACAAAACTGAACGGAGCCTGAACGCTCAACGTAATAACCAGAGTCTGGATACTCAACGAAACTGACCGGAGCCTGGACGCACAACGTAATAACTGGAGTCTGGATACTCAACGAAAATGACCGGAGCCTGAACGCTCAACGTAATAACCGGAGTCTGGATACCCAAAGAAACTAACCGGAGCCTGAACGCTCAACGTAATAACCGGAGTCTGGATACCCAACGAAACTGACCGGAGCTTGAACGCTCAACGTAATAATCGAAGTCTGGATACCTAACGAAACTGACCGGAGCCTGAACGCTTAACATAATAACCAGAGTCTAGATACCCTACGAAACTTACCGGAGCCTGAACGCTCAACGTAATAACCGGAGTCTGGATACCCAACAAAATTGACCAGAGCCTGAACACTCAACGTAAAAACCGGAATCTGGATACCCAACGAAACTGATCGGAGCCTGAACGCTCAACATAATAACCGAAGTCTGGATACCCAACAAAACTGACCGGAGCCTGAACGTTCAACGTGATAACCGGAGTCTGGATACCCAACGAAACTGACCGGAGCCTGAACGCTCAACGTAATAACCGGAGTCTGGATACCCAACAAAACTGACCGGAGCCTGAACGCTCAATGTAAAAACCGGAGTCAGAATACCCAACGAAACTGACCGGAGCCTGAACGCTCAACGTAATAACCAAAGTCTGAATATCCAACGAAACTGATCGGAGCCTGAACGCTCAACGTAATAACCGGAGTCTGGATACCCAACAAAACTTACCGGAGCCTGAACGCTCAACGTAATAACCGGAGTCTGAACGCTCAACGTAATAACCGGAGTCTGAACGCTCAACGTAATAACCGGAGTCTGGATACCCAACGAAACTAACCGGAGCCTGAATGCTCAACGTAATAACCGAAGTCTGAATACCCACCGGAGCCTGAACGCTCAACGTAATAACCGAAGTCTGAATACCCAACGAAACTAACCGGAGTCTGAATACCAAATGAAACTGACCGGAGCCTGAACGCTCAATGTAATAACCGAAGTATGGATACCAAATGAAACTGACCGGAGCCTGAACGCTCTGTTTCACCCTAAAATTTGCTCAACCTTCCTCATTTGGTTTATGTTTCAACTGCATTAGCATTTGCATATAGGGTCATGTACATAGTCTAATCATCTGCATAGCATAGCATAGCCAATCATCCAACAGGGATCAAGCACTATTCTCATCTCTATGAGCCTATCAAGAGGTTATTATTCTAATCCAACCTCATTCAAGTCATCATAAAGAATTTGAAAGCTAAGAAGTTGTGGATCAAGCAGTGCATCTATCTCCTATTTGAGGGTATCTGAGGATCAACAAGGAAGGTATGAGCTGTGAACTGAGCATGGAGAGAGTATGGAGACATCATAGAGGACTTAGAAAGTCATTTGAAGAAGGAGGCAAGTCATTGATATGATCACAAGAATTGCAGTTGAAGACAGTCAACTAGGGTTTCATCTGGGTCAACCCTGGGTCAACTCTAGGTCAATTGACTGATTGAAAGGCATTAAGGTCTATTGGAGAGATGTGGAGTTCATCATTTGACATGTGGAGAAGGATATGGTGATGTTCCAAGAGAAAATCAAGAGAAATCAAGGAGAAGAGGAGTTTCTAAATTAGGGTTTCCATGTAAAATCCCCTAATTTAGGTCAAATTTCCAAGCAAGATAAGTCAAAATGCAAGCTTCAAATAGATCCTTGGCCAACATGGAACTTGTAGAGGATCTCAAGACCTTTAATTTGAGTGGTGGAAGACATAAAGGAGATTTATAGAACTCAAGTTATGGTCCTTGCAAGTTATAGGTCATCTGAGGTATCTGAAATTTTGTCTATGAAAGTGACTTGACTTCCGAGCAATTTTTACCCCTCAAGGAGATTTCAAATAAATTTCTGGTCAACATAAGAATTGTTCCTCATTGTCTTAGCTTTCTAGAATGGTATGGTATGCCTTCATATGATGTGTGGAACTCTACTTATGGTCTTGGAAAGCAAAGGGTATTTTGGTCATCTAAGAATTATAGGTCATTTCAAGCCTATGCCCAAAACTCATACAAGGAAGCTTCAAATGGAAAATTTCACAACATCAAACTTGTTCCAAATGACATTTTGAGTCCAGAAAAGTGACCATGAAAGATTGGAAAGATTCATAGCACAAGGTTTCAAAATTGGTGGATTTAATGAATAAAAATGACCTAAAAAATGAGATTTTTCATAATTTGGCCAAATGAGGTAAAATTATAGGTCATTTTGATTGGAAAAATCATTTTGAGAACATTGGAAAAAGTGGAATTTTGAGTTTGGTTCAAGTTTTGAAAGATATGCATGGTTACTTACACATGAAGTTATATAATCCAAATCCAAGGGAAATTATACATGGGAAGCTTCTCCAAGGTTCTAGGAGTTTCTAAACTCATGTATATATTGATATGGAGAGCTTCATGCCATGGTTGGTGAATCACATTGCTCATAACACCAAGGTTCACACATTTCCTCCAACTTGCAAAAGCTTTTCAAACTACCTCAAATCTTCACCAATTTTCACAATTCTTGATCTGATCTTCATCACCATCATTCCTAGACCACATTTCACACAAGCATTTGGTGGATTTGAGTAGGATTCGTGCCATACACTTCCATCATCCAAGAAGCAAGAAAATTGGAATTGTGAGATTCAAAGCATTGGAGCAAGATTTGTTGCATACAGAATTCAAGAACAAGGTCCCTGATCAATTTCCACTCATTGCAAGCATTGGATCAAGAGGTTTTAGCATCTGTTTTCACCATCACACCAGGTTGGTATCTTCATTCGAATTGCATGTTTTGGTTAGAATTATGGAGATTTGTTAGCATAAGAATGTTAGGATAGGCTAGATGACTGGTTTTGGTGAGTTTGAAGAGATTCCATGAAGGTTGTTAATGGTGTGCACCAACTGTTAAGGCTTATAACTCATGATTCAGTGCACGGTGATCTTAGGTTATTAGCTCATAATGATCAGTGTGAAATGTAGATAATGTTAGGATAGAATTGAGCAAGCATTGGGAGATTTGATGTCAGGTGATCATGGTGGATTCCAACTGTTATACGTATCGGGTTCCCTTGTTGGTTGAGTTTTAGAGGAAGTTATGGTTATGGTTGTGTAGAGGGAAGAAATTAGAGTAATTTTGCTTTTGGAGTCGTGTGATTTCATGGTGCATGGAGGGAGAACAGGGCACTTGAAGATGCAGGCATGGTTAGGGTTTTCATGGCTTAGGGTTTGCTGGAGGTTGAAGACGATCTGGGAGCCACACGATCAGGCGTTGAACTTTGACTGGGAGACTAAACCAATGGCCATGATTAAAAGATGGAGACGGAGGGAAATTCAAATGGTGCAATGCACCGTTTCACTTATTGTGTCAAACTGGGCTCAGAAATTATTGCTAATGACACCCCACGAACCAAGGCCCATTCCCATTTCAGCTGAGATAATTGATATTTGCACCGTTTTTAGTTTTTTTAATTTTGTCATATATTCTGATGGTGTTGGGCCCAGACGCGCTTGCTATGCGCGCCCCCCAGTCTGGGCCCAGTTTATTTTTTTAACTGGTTTTCTTTACTAAATGCACCCTCATCCATTTAATTCAATTTTATTTTCTTTCAAAAAATATTAATTCTTTCAAAAATCCTAAAAAATTGGAAAATGCTTATTTTTCATTGGTTCTTTTTGCATATTACTCATAATTTTGTCAAGAAAAATATCATACAAAAAAATTCCAATTTCATTTTGTTTTAATATTTTTGGCATATTTTTCTTTTAAATAGGTGTAAAAATCATTTAGTTTGATACATGAATTTGGTGATTTTAGTTTGATTAGATGCTTTACTATTCTTAATCCATTCTTTTTAGGTTGATTAGATTAGACCTTTATCTTGTATATAAAATTTAGTTCATATTTTTAGGACTTAATTTTAGGTGATTTGTGTAGGTGAATAACATGACCAAAATTAGGGTTTAGGTGATAACATAGGTGAATTAGTGCATTTCCCTTAGGAGTTAGAGATTGAATTTTTGGGGGTATGGGACTATAGGGATTATGGGTAGTTATTAGATCCCTTAGAGAATATTAGGATTCCCCTACTGCTATTAGTATGCTGTCTATATTTGCTTGACTGGTGTGGTGTGCCCTCTCTGGGGATTATGATTTGTCCGTATGGGGTATTGGGTTTGCTTGGGGATTGGGAGAGCTGGAGACTTGTGATGATGAAGCCATTGGAGATCAGAGATTGAAGACCAACTTCCAGAGTTGATGAAGAGATTCCTTTGCTGGCAGCTGTTGAGGAGCCTAGGGTTTAGGAGCTAGGCAGAGTTCTAGATTAGAAAGCTTGTTTCTCAAACATGGAATGCCTTGTCTGCATCCATCCTTTCTCTATGATTCAAAGTCTCTTTCAAATATCCACCTCCTTCCTTTGGAAGGATCAGTGAATGTATTTGAAAGATAGAACTTTTGAGAGAAAATTGTCTGTATAATGTTAACAGTTAATGAACCACCCTTGGTAGGTAATTGACTGTCTAACATTCATTCACTTCCTCTGGTTGACTGATATTCATCTTGGAGATTGAGACTGGAAGAAAAGCCATTGCAGATGGAAGACTGATAATCAAAGCCCTTGCTTGAAGGATGTGGAGATGGAGATTGATGCTTGCTGAAGCTTGTAGCTGTTTGGAGATGACTTGAAGACAGATGTTGATGCAGAGCTGCTGTGGCTGTTTATTTTTTGCTGTTCATTTCTGATGTATTGTTTGAATGTCCCTGACTGTATTGCTTGTTGTTTAACCTGTTGGGTTGAAAGTGAAGCCTGTTCACTTTTGCCTATTGTTTTCTAGGTTCGAGGTTGAGTGGGACTCCCTTGCCTCGCTTGTATTGTTGCATCCATGCATTTTACTGCTTTATTGTATATATGCTATTGTTTCTGTTTCCATCTATTCCCTTAGGATCTCTGTTTCTCTCTGCGCAAGAGAGGAGCATGATAGACACTAGGTCTTAACCCATGCATGATAACATTAGGTTAGTGTGATTCCCTTCGCAACCGTAGGTTAGAGTTCTGTCTCTTCTTCCTCAAAACGAACAGAAAAACACAATAAGATTTCAAACACAATAAAAGACACTTCTTTCGTAAAAGAATGTGAACTCATCAAAACGCCATTTTTGTCCGCTTGGACCAGTAATCAGAAAAACCTTTTTCAGAAGGAATAAAAAAACAATCAAGACAAACCCGTGTCTTCCGTGGCCCGAACTACGTTTGCTCTGATCTTTCATGCTGTATGAAAGTACGTAGGCATGGGATGCGATATCCTAGCGAGCAACCTTCCCCTCCTTTCCCGTAGGTAGGCGAACTACGTTGACTCTGATTTCTCGTTTCAGACGGGAATACGTAGGCATAAAGTGCGATACTTAGCCGAGTCATTTTCTTTTCTTTTTAACCCCTGACCCTTAGTTTAGATAGAATAACAATCCATACCAGAAAACAAGCATGGATCCCGTCGAGTACGACGGACGTGAGGGGTGCTAATACCTTCCCCTTGCGTAACCGACTCCCGAATCCAAGTTTTGGTTGCGATGACCATACCTTTCCCGTCTTTGCGGTAGGTTTACTCTGAGCATTTCCTTTCCCTTCTTTGGGATAAATAACGCACAGTGGCGACTCTTCTGTTCAGCCGGCGCCGATTTTCGCAGTAGCGACAGCTGGCGACTCTGCTGGGGACTTGCGATGGTTCCTTATTCGAGTCTTGCCTTAGGTTTTTCCTAGCTGTTTTGGGCAATCCCCAGCAGCTGGCGACTCTGCTGGGGATTCAACGTCCCCTGACTGCTAAAGACTGCGATAGTTCTTATGCATTTGGGATCCAACGTCCCTTAAGAGAGTCAATCCTAACGCTTGTTTTCCCGTCGAGGATTTTGTATGGATTTATATTTCTGTCCTTTATTTTCAGAATTATATATATTGATTATTATTGCTGTATTGGGGTGTGATGGGTGGTTCTATGATTGAGAGATAAGCCGGACCTGGGCTTGAGTGCACCTAGAATTAGAGTAGAAAGTAGTGGGCGCGTGTCGGCTTTGCTTGCATTAGTGTCTCATGAAATCTACACTCGGACGAGGTTCTTCTGGTTGGCTTCTTTTTCTACCCTTTGGGTTGAAGGGGTTGTTGGTCAGCTGAATTGTCGACTCCGGGAACCGATCATTTGGAAGTTGGCTAAGTGAGGCCTCTTCAGGATTTGATGATGCCACTCCTTCTGGGAATCGTATCATCAACCCTGAAAGTCTGTGACGCCGACGACCGCATAGGATGCCATACCTTTGTCAGTTACTAGGACATCCACCTGTGAGAGGGTTTGGGGTTATGCAGGTAACTAGACCTTCAGATACCGGTTATTTCTTGATCTGAGATCCTGGGTATTTATGGAGAGTTCTGAGGTCTGTCAGAGACCAATTGGAGAGTTCTAAGGTCTGTCAGAGACCAGTTAGAGATATGATATGAGGTCTGCCAGAGACCAGTCAGAGTTATGCTGTGGGTCTATCAGAGACCCGTGTTGGAGCTTTGTTTTAGGTCTATCTGAGACCAGGGTTGAGGACTTCTGAAGGGTCTATCTGAGACTTCTTGATATGGTTCAGGCTATTCAGCTATGGCATTTGGTCCCTGTTGCATGTTACTTGCATTGCATTGTTTGCATACCCATTATCATTGCATCCCATTAACGTGTGTCTGTGCTGCAGGTTCATTTGCATATTCCCTGGTTCTAGTGCCCGACTTCTGCTTATTTGGTCATGGCTAGTTTGAGGAAGACAGTTGCGTATAAGCTACCCACACCTGATATTACTCCTTTGCTTGGTCTGATATCTCTTGCTGATGAGGAGGTTAGGAGAAGCTTCAGAATGAGTCATGGGAGATTACTGAGATTAGTCTGCAAGCCCACTGCTGATGAGATGAACGGGCTGTACACCTTGATGCAATTTTATGTCCCGGCTTTGAGATGTTTCACGTTTGCTGACTTTATTCTGGGGCCTACCATTAAAGAGTATGTGGAGTTCACTGAGCTACCAGTGGAGAACAAGGTTCCCTTTATTCACTCTGCTGCTGAGCCCAAGGTGGAGGACTTAGCTAAAGCCTTGCACATGAACGCTGCAGAACTGTTAGTGACTTCTTGGCTTGGGGTTCCAGGCTTCTCCCTTGATTTTCTGGTTGGCAAGGCTCAGGAGTATGCCAAGAGCGGATGTTGGGTGGTTTTCAATGCTATTTTGGCTCTATGCATTTATGGAATCGTGTTGTTCCCTAACTTGCCCAATTTCGTGGATTTGGACGCTTTCCATCTGTTTGCTGCTGGCAACCCAGTGCCCACGTTGATCGGAGACTTCTACCACTCATTGCACTACAAGAATGAAAACAGAAGGGGAAAGGTTGTTTACTGCTGTGCGCCTCTGTTGAATATGTGGTTCAAGAGTCATCTTCCCCCGAAGGGATCTTTTGTGGACAGTGCAACTACAGCTAGCTGGTCAGAGCGCCTGATGAGGCTATCTTCCGAAGACGTTGAGTGGTTTGATCGAGACTTGCTGGGGTCTGAGCTCATCTTCAGTTGTTCTGGGTACCCTAATGTTCCGTTGATAGGAAGAAAAGGGTGTATTAATTACAACCCTTCTCTGTTTATCCGCCAGTTTGGATATGCGCTGAAGAACCCACCAAAGGAGGAAGAAGTACAGGAATCTCTGTACTTCACCGGGGATTTGAGTGGAGCGTTGTTAGCCAAGTTGCAGCATGCCTGGACGCGTATTAACAGAAAAGGGAAGCCATTGTTAGGGAAGAATGATTGTCAGGCTTATACACCCTACAAAGTTTGGATTCAGGGGAGAGCAAGTCAGTTGCTAATGCCATTCCCGGCTGCACTGGTCTCTGTTCCTATTCCGGTAGCAGAGCCAACTACTGTTTCTAGGGAGGCCTACGAGCAAGTTGTGAAAGAAAAAGAAGCCTTGATGAAGATCAATAAAGGGTTAGAGCAAGAGCTAGCCCAGATACGCAGTGAGAAAAACAAGGTCGTGCATGCCTTCCAACAGCAGATCAAGCTAGTAAACAAACTAGGGGCTGAGTTGACTGAGGAGAAGAAGAAGCGCGAACGTCTGGGGCAAGAGTTCAGAAGCTCCCATGACATGCTGGAATCCAAAAAGAAGGCACTCGACGCAGCACACCGAGAGATCTCTTCTTGCAATAAGACTTGGAATGCTACACTGACTAACAATAAAAAGAGGGAAGATAAGTTGAAGCAGCAAATTTCCGACCTCGAAGAGTAGTTAAAGTCTAGCATCAAGAAGTATGAAGAAGAAGTGATGACCCGGTATAGTCTCCAGAATGCATTGAATAAGGCCATCAAAGGCAGGGATGAAGCTGTGTCTCAGAAGCGGAAGCTAGAGGATCGCTTCGGAGAAGGGGCATGGGAGGAAACCACTGGCGACGTGCGACGTGTTCTCAAGCGCAGAAATCAGCTTGTCGAGGGTCTGCTTACCCGACCAAGCCACCCAGAGACCAAGAAGTTGCTAGAAGAGTATCAGGCTCAAGAGTGTACTTGATTGTTTCATGTATTGATGCTTTATTTGCATAGTGCTGACCATCACCAGGATTGTTGGTTGAGGTCATGCCTTCTTTGTACTCAGTGATATTGTATTCTTGGCTTATTGGACCTTCTCTGCAATATATGAGACTTTCTGCGATTCAGCTCCGATCTTTGTATGTCGAGCTCTGTCACTGCACTGGCACCTTCGCACTAGAATCGGGGCATGAATTTCCCTAACGCACAGACACATATTGCATTGCATTCTCCTTCATATTGCATTACAGGTAATTATTAAACTGTATCTCATCTCCTGTATCTTCCAGGTCCTCCAAGATTAGCGACCGAAGAATTCCCTGGCATTCAACCAGAAGCAGCAGTAAGGAAGTCATGAGTCAGGATCAAACTGAGATGCAAGAGGTGCACAACAACATAATGCGGCTCATACAGGTGATGGAAGCCATGGCCGAGAGTCAGAAACAGTTGCAAAATATGGTGCAGCCTCTGATTGCACGGGCTAATGATAGGGCTGCCGATTTTGCTCAGCAAGAGAATCAAGGTTTTCTCCCAGGCCGCAGACGCCAACTTGTCGGGATAGACATCAAGCAGGTTCAAGCAGAATTAACGGATGTTCGAGGCCAGCTGGGGCAGTTCACGAAAGATATGCAAGTGTTGCGCTCGAATCAAGAGACGCTAGAAGAAGAGAACTGCCGATTGAAGGCACAGATGGGGTTGATGGCTGAAATATTAAGGAACGTACTCAGAAGAGAAGGAGGGCAAATGTCGGAAGACGCGGCTGGCTTATCTTCTCCTCAGGGGTCTGGAGAACTATTACCTCCGCATGACAGGCTTAAGAGACCCTCTCCACGGTTCGAAGCTCAGGATTCTCCTCGTCAGCAGTCGCAATTAATTTTGCAAGATAACTCAAGGAGGTGCGGTAAGAGGATGAGGTTTTCTAACAGAGTATTTGATGAGATCCCAGTGGATTATGATCAGCTGGTGCAACTCTTGTTCCAACTTCAACTGGTTGAGCCCCGCATGTTGGTTCCATTGACAGGGCAGCCGCCACCAGACTATGACCTGAACGTCCATTGTGCCTTCCACTCCGGCGCGCCGGGGCATAACATTGCAAACTGCAAAGCTTTTAAGCATAAGATTCAAGATTTGCTGGATGAGAAAATAATTGAGTTTGTACCGGGGGGTATAAAAGTTTCAGGGACTGATATTCCTATTTCTCCGCCAGAGGTTGCAGACGAATCGAGGTATACCCCAGAGCCACTGGGAGCTAAGTCCCCATGTCCACAACAGTTGCCGATGCCAGGGTTGAACTTAAGGATGATAACGCGTGAGCCTAAGGAACCGTCCGAGCAAAGCCAGCAGCATACAAGATGCCAGTATCCGGCTCAACAAAGAATTCGGGGAAAGAAGCCAAGGAGGGTGTTTGAAAAGCCTCCCTCAACGTATGCAGATTTGTTACAGACACTTCTGGGTTTGAACTTGGTGGAGAAAAGAACTCTGGCGCCTATAGCAGGCACTCCTCTGTATGGTTATGATGCAAGCAGGCACTGTGAATTTCACTTCGGGGCTCCCGGACATGATATTGAGGGTTGCCACGCGTTCAAGCATAACATCCAAGATTTAATCGACGGCAGGGTTATTAACTTCTCTAATAGGGTCCCCAAGGTGGTGCAAGGCCATAGACAAGCAAAAGCTGGGGTGATGAAAAAGTTTCCCAGGTTTGATCGGGCCGTTGAAAGAAGATCGAGACAGCAGTAGACTACCCCTGATAATGGTTTCTGAGGATGGTTGACTCGCCAATAAGTCCAAGTGCAAGAAGCCCAGTTCTGAGACACCGACATTTTTCATGTTATCTTGTTCATGTCTTCGCATTTGTAGTTGCTTTTCTGTGTAATTGCAAATTTCGCTCTTAAAACTTGTTGTTTTTTCAATTGATATTGATAAACGAAATGAATATGCATGTTTTGAATTAATCCAGTCGTGTTCACTCTTTGTGTTTCTTTAATGCTTAATGCTTGTTTTAGCAGGAATCCGGGGAGGATGACGAAAACAGATGACGAATAATATTCCGATTGTATGCTTTTGGGTAAAAAACTTGTTGATGAAATACAGGCATTGTTTCAATCCATAAACACCGGAGATATAAGGAAGATAATCCCTTGATAACCCCTTTTGAGCCCAGTAGTAGGAGTTTCTTTTCGAAAATGAAAAACCCTAAATCTTAACCTGGGGCAGGGTAGGTGTCAGTTAGTTTGACCAAGCGTTCGAATTACGAAAGGAGTGTCCGTTTGAGGATAAATCACACTTGTATAGGTCGTGCCTAAAGAACCACAATGGTTAAACCTTGCCGACAAAGAGTGAAACAGTCAAATTATTCCACAAAAAGTCAGACAAACCAGTGTCACACGACTTGTTAAAAAAAAAACGAAAAGCGAAAAGAATCAAAAAGCCCGCTAAGTCAAAACTTGAAAACAAATGACTTAGGCAAAAATAGGGGCATCCCGCTGGACTGAAAAATCAAAAGAATCTCAAAAGATACTCAGTCCAGGCAAAAGTTAGGGAATGAAAAAACGAAGGACGAAAAGGATTAAAGAAAAAATCCTGAAAAGGACGAAGTCGTGTGACTCTAGGCACCCAAAGAAGAAAAGCAAATGACTGTCACTCAAAAAAAATGTGTGGTATCCTGAACCATCACTCCTATCATTCCACCTCTAACAGGTGAACGCTGAAGTCAGATTAGCTGAACATAGGATTGGAGAACATCATGGAGAATGGGTGGGTTAAAATAAACTTTGAGCCTATGTCTTTCCTTGTTAACCGTGAACCTGACCACGTTACAACCCGAAAAAGTCCTAATTGAAACAGGTTTTGGTCAAGAGCATACGTCGGTAAAGATCGCATCGGAACTGACTCCTAAAAGGGTTCCTCTTACCAGCTTTCATATTGACATTTTGATAATTGATTCATTACATGTCACAAAATTTTTTCCAGTGAACAGACTTGGATTTTGAAACTGTCATGTGCATTGCGTTTAATATATCTTTTATGCAGAACAACTTGTGTTACTTACGAGTAACCGCATGCCGACAGGAAAGATTCCTACAGTGGAAGGTATGATCGGGATAAAATGCAGAATGCCCAAATGTTTCGTGAACTGGGGCAAGCTATACTGATTAATTCAGGTAGAGTCAGTCATCCTAGAATCAGTAAATCTGGGGCAGTCAGGTCAAGATTTGGCAAATCTCTCATAGCTATGGGCCTTGCTCCACGAATCAGTCAATCAGGGGCAAAGGCATTACCAGACTAAGGTCACCCTAAGAGCACGAGAGCTACTTTTGACAGAGCACCTCTTCGAGGGTCGAAATTGTAGAAGCGGTTTATGTCTGGCCGTCAGGATACAAAAACTGTAGGGTCTATTTCAAAATTGTTGCAGATTCAGGGGCAAGCTATTTCAAGATAGAGTCCTGACCAGGATTTCCTTTCAAGAAGAAGTATGCAAGAACACAGACTGGGGCATGTTAGTATCCCCGAAGCAGAGTTCTGAGAAGGTGGGCTATCAAAAGATTGCAGTATGGACCAGGAGTTCGTAGCGAGAGACTCGATCCCCACGCAGGTCGCGCTTCCAAGATAGCAGTGTTCCTCACTGAAGAAGGATCGAATTCCCCAGTTAGTCGTAGCTTATCCAAAGGACATTCTCCAGTCAAGTCGTTTATCCTCAACAGAGTTTGGCGATTCCAAGATTGTAGGTTGTGTTCAGACAGTGTGGTGTCCCCCAGAAGGATTCCTTATCTCAAGCAGAGTGGTTTAGCCGCAGAAGATTAACATTTGTGAGCTGTCTTCAGGCAGTTCACCTTTCCCCGCAGGGTCATTTACTCTCCCCCGGCGGAGTCAGTTGATTTTCCCCAAGAGGGGCGTGTCGTCCCCAGCGGAGTTCTCGCTTTCCAGCAAATGTTTTCTTTCCTCCCAGTGGAACTCGAAGGTTAAAACTCTCCAGGAAGATTTGGTGGTGTGTCCCGACATTTATTTTGTCGGAATATCGTGTGAGACCTGTTCACTCTCCAGCAGAAGTCCAATCATACTGGGCACATCTGTTATTCCCCAGCAGAGTTATATTCCCCAACAGGGTGTTACTTCAACGAGGTGTTTGGTTAAGTTCCCTATTTCCCAGCAGGGTTGACTTCACTCTTCCAGCATTTATTTTGCTGGAATGATTCTGTAGCGCCTGGCTAACCCCAGCGGAGTTGGCATTATCTTCAGCATTTATTTTGCTGAAGCAGTTTCTGTATTCTAGCCGTTCAGATGGGGAGAACTCTTGCTCAAATGAATTACCAAACATTCAAGATCTCGGCATGATACATTCAATGATGATGTCAGTTTCGGCAGTATTCCCCACAGAGTTATCAGGATAAGTTTCTCTTTATTCCCAGGCAGAGTTATTTGTCATCAGGGGTTTCATGAATCAGAATTTCAGAGGCTGCCTCCAGTTATCAGAGCAGGTGTCCGGTAGCTTGGTTTCCAAATATCCCCAGTAGAGTCCGCCTCCAAGTCGCTGTCACGTCAGTACTAAGAAGTTTGTGGGTTGGGACCAATCAAGAAATGGGTTCCTGACGTGGACAATTTATTCCTATGCTGAAGGGATTTCTCCGTGCTAGAGAAGTGGGTGTCCTAACATGGAAAAATTTTTTTCCTCGAGTTGATGAGATGTGCTAGTCCTAACGTGGACAGATTTGATTTCTCGGTATTCGTGGAATGTGAAGTCATGACGTTGACAAAACTGATTACTCTTTGTGTTGGTGTCCTGACGTGGACCATTTACTCTCAGCAGTTATCTTTCTTCGTGTTGATGAAGCGTGGGTCCTGACGTGGACAAATCAGACGAAGATGTGAGTCCTGATGTGGACAAGTTTTATTTTCTCAGCAAAGGAGATGGGAGTCCTTACGTGGACAAATCAAGACGAGATCAGAGTCCTGACGTGGACAAATCAGACGAAGATGTGAGTCCTGACATGGACAAGTTTTAATTTCTCAGCAGAGGAGATGTGAGTCCTGACGTGGACAAGTTTTATTTCCCCAGCGGGTCGAAGATGCCTGAGTCCTGACGTGGACAAATCAAGATGAAACATGGGTCCTGACGTGGACGAGTTTATTCCTTACGTGGAAAGAAGTTTTAGTTCCTAACGTGGAAAGATGTATTCCTTACGTGGAAAGGTGGGTCCTAACGTGGACAATGTAGTCCTAACGTGGACGAATTTATACTTCTTCGGGTCAACGAACGGTGTCCTGACGTGGACGAGGTTACCCCATGCTGCTAGGATTTTCTTGTGCAGTCCTTACGTGGATGAGATCAGAGTCCTTACATGGACAAATCAAGACGAGATCAGAGTCCTTACGTGGACAAATCAAGTCAAGATCAGAGTCCTGACGTGGACAAATCAGACGAAGATGTGAGTCCTGACGTGGACAAGTTTTATTTTCTCAGCAGGAAAGATTGGAGTCCTCACGTGGACAAATCAAAATGAGATTCCTTACGTGGAAAAGAAGTTGATTCCTTACGTGGAAAAGAAGTTGATTCCTTACGTGGAAAAGAAGTTGATTCCTTACGTGGAAAAGAAAGTTGATTCCTAACGTGGAAAGTTTGATTCCTAACGTGGAAAGATTGTATTCCTTACGTGGAAAGAGTGGAGTCCTTACGTGGACAGATCAAGTTGGTTTCCTAACGTGGAAAGAAGAATGATTCCTTACGTGGAAAGAGAGGTTTCAGTTCCTTACGTGGAAGAGCAAGTTTATTCCGTACGTGGAAAGATTGGAGTCCTTACGTGGACAAATCAAGAAGAGATTATTCCTTACGTGGAAAGATGGGTCCTAACGTGGACGATGTAGTCCTAACGCGGACAAGTTGATTCCTTACGTGGAAAGAAGTTGGATTCCTTACGTGAAAAGATGTGGTTCCTTACGTGGAAAGGTAGGTCCTAACGTGGATGATGTATTCCTTACGTGGAAAAAAAAGTATTCCTTACGTGGAAAGAGAAGATGATTCCTTACGTGGAAAGAGAAGTTGATTCCTGACGTGGAAAGAAAGCGATTCCTTACGTGGAAAAAAGAAGGCGTGATTCATTACGTGGAAAAGATGATGATTCCTTACGTGGAAAGATGGCGATTCCTAACGTGGAAAGAAAAAAGGTATTCCTTACGTGGAAAGATTATATTCCTTACATGGAAAGATTGGAGTCCTTACATGGACAAATCAAGAAGATTGTATTCCTTACGTGGAAAGATTGGAGTCCTTACGTGGACAGATTGATATAGTATTCCTTACGTGGAAAGAAGATTGTTTCCTTACGTGGAAAAATAAAGGTGTTTCCTTACGTGGAAGAAAAGTGGTTTCCTTACGTGGAAAGAAGATGGTGTTCCTTACGTGGAAGAACGATGTATTCCTCACGTGGAAAGTTTAGTCCTTACGTGGACAGATCAAGAAAATTTTGATTCCTTACGTGGAAAGATTGTGGTTTCCTTACGTGGAAAAGAAGTTGTATTCCTAACGTGGAAAGAAGTTGATTCCTTACGTGGAAAAGTTATTCCTTACGTGGAAAGATGGAGATTCCTTACGTGGAAAGATTGATTCCTTACGTGGAAAGATGGAGATTCCTTACGTGGAAAGATTGATTCCTTACGTGGAAAGATGGAGATTCCTTACGTGGAAAAGTTATTCCTTACGTGGAAAGATGGAGATTCCTTACGTGGAAAAAAGATTGATTCCTTGCGTGGAAAGATGGAGATTCCTTACGTGGAAAGATTGATTCCTTACGTGGAAAGATGGAGATTCCTTACGTGGAAAGATTGATTCCTTACGTGGCAAGATTGATTCCTTACGTGGAAAGATGATGATTCCTTACGTGGAAAGATTGAGTCCTTACGTGGACATATCAAGTTGGATTCCTTACGTGGACGATGTATTCCTTAAGTGGAAAAAAGATGTATTCCTTACGTGGAAAGGTGGGTCCTAACGTGGACGAGGTATTCCTAACGTGGAAAAGATGGAGATTCCTAACGTGGAAAGAAAAGATGTATTCCTTACGTGGAAAAGTTTATTCCTAACGTGGAATGTGTTATTCCTAACGTGGAAAGGTTATTCCTAACGTGGAAAGGGGAGTCCTAACGTGGACGATGGAGTCCTAACGTGGACAAGGTTATTCCTAACGTGGAAAGGGGAGTCCTAACGTGGACGATGGAGTCCTAACGTGGACAAAGTTTATTCCTAACGTGGAAGGTGTTATTCCTAACGTGGAAAGGTTATTCCTAACGTGGAAAGGGGAGTCCTAACGTGGACGATGGAGTCCTAACGTGGACAAGTTTATTCCTGACGTGGAAGAGTTTATTCCTAACGTGGACAAGGTTATTCCTAACATAGAGAAAGTTATTCCTAACGTGGACGATTTTATTCCTGATGAAATGCAGACGAGTCATCCCCAGCACGGTCGCTAATGGATCAGTTGGTTGTCGTAACAGTTAGATTCAGTTGATGAATGTCGTTCCCCAAGCAGTTGCAGTTTATTTCTGCGGTTGGCAAATTTCCGGGTTCTTAGTATTCAACCGTCTCGTACCACGAATGGTTGAAAGTCGTTCGCTCTTCACCCAATCGGGTCCAAGTCGCTTGAATAGGGGCAGCTGTTGCACCCTAAAATTTGCTCAACCTTCCTCATTTGGTTTATGTTTCAACTGCATTAGCATTTGCATATAGGGTCATGTACATAGTCTAATCATCTGCATAGCATAGCATAGCCAATCATCCAACAGGGATCAAGCACTATTCTCATCTCTATGAGCCTATCAAGAGGTTATTATTCTAATCCAACCTCATTCAAGTCATCAGAAAGAATTTGAAAGCTAAGAAGTTGTGGATCAAGCAGTGCATCTATCTCCTATTTGAGGGTATCTGAGGATCAACAAGGAAGGTGTGAGCTGTGAACTGAGCATGGAGAGAGTATGGAGACATCATAGAGGACTTAGAAAGTCATTTGAAGAAGGAGGCAAGTCATTGATATGATCACAAGAATTGCAGTTGAAGACAGTCGTACTAGGGTTTCATCTGGGTCAACCCTGGGTCAACTCTAGGTCAATTGACTGATTGAAAGGCATTAAGGTCTATCGGAGAGATGTGGAGTTCATCATTTGACATGTGGAGAAGGATATGGTGATGTGCCAAGAGAAAATCAAGAGAAATCAAGGAGAAGAGGAGTTTCTAAATTAGGGTTTCCATGTAAAATCCCCTAATTTAGGTCAAATTTCCAAGCAAGATAAGTCAAAATGCAAGCTTCAAATGGATCCTTGGCAAACATGGAACTTGTATAGGATCTCAAGACCTTTAATTTGAGTGGTGGAAGACATCAAGGAGATTTATAGAACTCAAGTTATGGTCCTTGCAAGTTACAGGTCATCTGAGGTATTTGAAATTTTGTCTGTGAAAGTGACTTGACTTCCAAGCAATTTTTACCCCTCAAGGAGATTTCAAATAAATTTCTGGTCAACATAAGAATTGTTCCTCATTGTCTTAGCTGTCTATAATGGTATGGTATTCCTTCATATGATGTGTGGAACTCTACTTATTGTTTTGGCAAGCAAAGGGTATTTTGGTCATCTGAGAATTACAGGTCATTTCAAGCCTATGCCCAAAACTCATACAAGGAAGCTTCAAATGGAAAACTTCACAACATAAAACTTGTTCCAAATGACAGTTTGAGTCTAGAAAAGTGACCATGAAAGATTGGAAAGATTCATATCACAAGGTTTCAAAATTGGTGGATTTAATGAATAAAAATGACCTAAAAAATGAGATTTTTCATAATTTGGCCAAATGAGGTGAAATTATAGGTCATTTTGATTGGAAAAATCATTTTGAGAACATTGGCAAAAGTGGAATTTTGAGTTTGGTTCAAGTTTTGAAAGATATGCATGGTTACTTACACATGAAGTTACATAATCCAAATCCAAGGGAAATTATACATGGGAAGCTTCTCCAAGGTTCTAGGAGTTTCTAAACTCATGTATATATTGATATGGAGAGCTTCATTCCATGGTTGGTGAATCACATTGCTCATAACACCAAGGTTCACACATTTCCTCCAACTTGCAAAAGCTTTTCAAACTACCTCAAATCTTCACCAATTTTCACAATTCTTGATCTGATCTTCATCACCATCATTCCTAGACCACATTTCACATAAGCATTTGGTGGATTTGAGTAGGATTCGTGCCATACACTTCCATCATCCAAGAAGCAAGAAAATTGGAATTGTGAGATTCAAAGCATTGGAGCAAGATTTGTTGCATACAGAATTCAAGAACAAGGTCCCTGATCAATTTCCACTCATTGCAAGCATTGGATCAAGAGGTTTTAGCATCTGTTTTCACCATCACACCAGGTTGGTATCTTCATTCGAATTGCATGATTTGGTTAGAATTATGGAGATTTGTTAGCATAAGAATGTTAGGATAGGCTAGATGACTGGTTTTGGTGAGTTTGAAGAGATTCCATGAAGGTTGTTAATGGTGTGCACCAACTGTTAAGGCTTATAACTCATGATTCAGTGCAGGATGATCTTAGGTTATTAGCTCATAATGATCAGTGTGAGATGTAGATAATGTTAGGATAGAATTGAGCAAGCATTGGGAGATTTGATGTCAGGTGATCATGGTGGATTCCAACTGTTATGCGTATCGGGTTCCCTTGTTGGTTGAGTTTTAGAGGAAGTTATGGTTATGGTTGCGTAGAGGGAAGAAATTAGAGTAATTTTGCTTTTGGAGTCGTGTGATTTCATGGTGCATGGAGGGAGAACAGGGCACTTGAAGATGCAGGCATGGTTAGGGTTTTCATGGCTTAGGGTTTGCTGGAGGTTGAAGACGATCTAGGAGCCACACGATCAGGCGTTGAACTTTGACTGGGAGACTAAACCAATGGCCACGATTAAAAGATGGAGACGGAGGGAAATTCAAATGGTGCAACGCACCGTTTCACTTATTGTGTCAAACTGGGCTCATAAATTATTGCTAATGACACCCCACGAACCAAGGCCCATTCCCATTTCAGCTGAGATAATTGATATTTGCACCGTTTTTAGTTTTTTTAATTTTTGTCATATATTCTGATGGTGTTGGGCCCAGACGCGCTTGCTATGCGTGCCCCCCAGTCTGGGCCCAGTTTATTTTTTTAACTGGTTTTCTTTACTAAATGCACCCTCATCCATTTAATTCAATTTTATTTTCTTTCAAAAAATATTAATTCTTTCAAAAATCCTAAAAAATTGGAAAATGCTTATTTTTCATTGGTTCTTTTTGCATATTACTCATAATTTTGTCAACAAAAATATCATACAAAAAAATTCCAATTTCATTTTGTTTTAATATTTTTGGCATATTTTTCTTTTAAATAGGTGTAAAAATCATTTAGTTTGATACATGAATTTGGTGATTTTAGTTTGATTAGATGCTTTACTATTCTTAATCCATTCTTTTTAGGTTGATTAGATTAGACCTTTATCTTGTATATAAAATTTAGTTCATATTTTTAGGACTTAATTTTAGGTGATTTGTGTAGGTGAATAACATGACCAAAATTAGGGTTTAGGTGATAACATAGGTGAATTAGTGCATTTCCCTTAGGAGTTAGAGATTGAATTTTTGGGGGTATGGGAATATAGGGATTATGGGTAGTTATTAGATCCCTTAGAGAATATTAGGATTCCCCTACTGCTATTAGTATGCTGTCTATATTTGCTTGACTGGTGTGGTGTGCCCTCTCTGGGGACTATGATTTGTCTGTATGGGGTATTGGGTTTGCTTGGGGATTGGGAGAGCTGGAGACTTGTGATGATGAAGCCATTGGAGATCAGAGATTGAAGACCAACTTCCAGAGTTGATGAAGAGATTCCTTTGCTGGCAGTTGTTGAGGAGCCTAGGGTTTAGGAGCTAGGCAGAGTTCTAGATTAGAAAGCTTGTTTCTCAAACATGGAATGCCTTGTCTGCATCCATCCTTTCTCTATGATTCAAAGTCTCTTTCAAATATCCACCTCCTTCCTTTGGAAGGATCAGTGAATGTATTTGAAAGATAGAACTTTTGAGAGAAAATTGTCTGTATAATGTTAACAGTTAATGAACCACCCTTGGTAGGTAATTGACTGTCTAACATTCATTCACTTCCTCTGGTTGACTGATATTCATATTGGAGATTGAGACTGGAAGAAAAGCCATTGCAGATGGAAGACTGATAATCAAAGCCCTTGCTTGAAGGATGTGGAGATGGAGATTGATGCTTGCTGAAGCTTGTAGCTGTTTGGAGATGACTTGAAGACAGATGTTGATGCAGAGCTGCTGTGGCTGTTTATTTTTTGTTGTTCATTTATGATGTATTGTTTGAATGTCCCTGACTGTATTGCTTGCTGTTTAACCTGTTGGGTTGAAAGTGAAGCCTGTTCACTTTTGCCTATTGTTTTCTAGGTTCGAGGTTGAGTGGGACTCCCTTGCCTCGCTTGTATTGTTGCATCCATGCATTTTACTGCTTTATTGTATATATGCTATTGTTTCTGTTTCCGTCTATTCCCTTAGGATCTCTGTTTCTCTCTGCGCAAGAGAGGAGCATGATAGACACTAGGTCTTAACCCATGCATGATAACATTAGGTTAGTGTGATTCCCTTCGCAACCGTAGGTTAGAGTTCTGTCTCTTCTTCCTCAAAACGAACAGAAAAACACAATAAGATTTCAAACACAATAAAAGACACTTCTTTTGTAAAAGAATGTGAACTCATCAAAACGCCATTTTTGTCCGCTTGGACCAGTAATCAGAAAAACCTTTTTCAGAAGGAATAAAAAAACAATCAAGACAAACCTGTGTCTTTCGTGGCCCGAACTACGTTTGCTCTGATCTTTCATGCTGTATGAAAGTACGTAGGCATGGGATGCGATATCCTACCGAGCAACCTTCCCCTCCTTTCCCGTAGGTAGGCGAACTACGTTGACTCTGATTTCTCGTTTCAGACGGGAATACGTAGGCATAAAGTGCGATACTTAGCCGAGTCATTTTCTTTTCTTTTTAACCCCTGACCCATAGTTTAGATAGAATAACAATCCATACCAGAAAACAAGCGTGTATCACGTCGAGTACGACGGACGTGAGGGGTGCTAATACCTTCCCCTTGCGTAATCGACTCCCGAATCCAGGTTTTGGTTGCGATGACCATACCTTTCCCGTCTTTGCAGTAGGTTTACTCTGAGCGTTTCCTTTCCCTCCTTTGGGATAAATAACGCACGGTGGCGACTCTTCTGTTCAGCCGGCGCCGATTTTCGCAGTAGCGACACGCTCAACGTAATAACCGGAGTATGGATACCAAACGAAAATGACCGGAGCCCGAACGCTCAACGTAATAACCGGAGTCTGGATACCCAACGAAACTGACCGGAGCCTGAACGCTCAACGTAATAACCCGAGTCTGGATACCCAAAGAAACTGACCGGAGCCTAAACGCTTAACGTAAAAACCGGAGTCTGGATACCCAACGAAACTGACCGGAGCCTGAACGCTCAACGTAAAAACCGGAGTCTGGATACCCAACGAAACTGACCGGAGCCTGAACGCTCAACGTAATAACCGGAGTCTGAATACACAACGAAACTGACCGGTGCCTGAACGCTCAACGTAATAACCTGAGTCTGGATACCCAACGAAACTGATCAGAGCCTGAACGCTCAATGTAATAACTTGAGTCTGGATACCCAACGAAACAGACCGAAGCCTGAACGCTCAACGTAATAACCGGAGTCTGGATACCCAACAAAACTGACCGGAACCTGAACGCTCAACGTAAAAACCGGAGTCTGGATACCCAAAGAAACTGACCGGAACCTGAACGCTCAACGTAATAACCGGAGTCTGGATACACAACGAAACTGACCGGAGCCTGAACGCTCAACGTTATAACCGGAGGCTGGATACCCAACAAAACTTAACGGAGCCTGAACGCTCAACGTAATAACTAGAGTCTGGATACTCAACGAAACTGACCGGAGCCTTGACGCACAACGTAATAACTTGAGTCTGGATGCTCAACGAAAATGACCGGAGCCTGAACGCTCAACGTAATAACCAGAATCTGGACAACCAACGAAACTGACCGGAGCCTGAACGTTCAACGTAATAACCGGAATCTGGATATCCAACGAAATTGACCGGAGCCTGAACGCTCAACGTAATAACCGGAGTCTGGATACCCAACGAAACTGACCGGAGCTTGAACGCTCAACGTAATAATCGAAGTCTGGATACCTAACGAAACTGACGGGAGCATGAACGCTCAACATAATAACCGGAGTCTGGATACCCTACGAAAATGACCGGAGCCTGAACGCTCAACGTAATAACCGGAGTCTGGATACCCAACAAAATTGACCGGAGCCTGAACGCTCAACGTAAAAACTGGAATCTGGATACCCAACGAAACTGATCGGAGCCTGAACGCTCAACATAATAACCGGAGTCTGGATACCCAACAAAACTGACCGGAGCATGAACGTTCAACGTAAATACCGGAGTCTGGATACCCAACGAAACTGACCGGAGCCTGAACGCTCAACATTAACCGGAGTCTGGATACCCAACAAAACTGACCGGAGCCTGAACGCTCAATGTAAAAACCGGAGTCAGGATACCCAACAAAACTGACCGGAGCCAGAACGCTCAACGTAATAACCAAAGTTTGAATATCCAACGAAACTGATCGGAGCCTGAACGCTCAACTTAATAACCGGAGTCTGGATACCCAACAAAACTGACCGGAGCCTGAACGCTCAACATAATAACCGGAGTCTGAACGCTCAACGTAATAACCGGAGTCTGGATACCCAACGAAACTAACCGGAGCCTGAACGCTCAACGAAATAACCGAAGTCTGAATACCCAACGAAACTGACCGGAGCCTGAACGCTCAACGTAATAACCGGAGTCTGGATACCAAACGAAACTGACCGGAGCCTGAACGCTCAACATAATAACCGAAGTATGGATACCAAACGAAACTGACCGGAGCCTGAACGCTCAACGTAATAACCGGAGTCTGGATACCCAACAAAACTGACCGGAGCTTGAACTCTCAACGTAATAACCAGAGTCTGGATACCTAAAGAAATTTACGGGAGCCTGAACGCTCAATGTAATAACCCGAGTCTAGATACCCAACGAAATTGACCGGAGCCTGAAAGCTCAACGTAATAACCGGAGTCTGGATACCCAACGAAACTGACCGGAGCCTGAACGTTCAACGTAATAACCGGAGTTTGGATACCCAATGAAACTGACCGGAGCCTGAGCGCTCAACGTAATAACCAGAGTCTGGACACCCAACGAAATTGACCGGAGCCTGAACGTTCAACGTAATAACTGGAGTCTGGATACCCTACGAATATGACCGGAGTCTGAATGCTCAACATAATAACCGGAGTCTGGATACCCAACAAAACTGACCGGAGCCTAAACACTTAACGTAAAAACCGGAGTCAGGATACCCAACGAAACTGACCGGAGCCTGAACGCTCAACGTAATAACTGAAGTCTAAATACCCAACGAAACTGACCGGAGCCTGAACGCTCAACGTAATAACCGGAGTCTGGATACCCAAAGAAACTGACCGGAGCCTGAACGCTCAACGTAATAACCGGAGTCTGGATACCCAAAGAAACTGACCGGAGCCTGAACGCTCAACGTAATAACCGGAGTCTGGATACCTAACGAAACTGACCGGAGTCTGAACAGTCAACGTAATAACCGGAGTCTAGATACCCAACGAAACTAACCGGAGCCTGAACGCTCAACGTAATAACCGAAGACTGAATACCCAACGAAACTGACCGGAGCCTGAACGCTCAACTTAATAACCGGAGTATGGATACCCAACGAAACTGACCGGAGCCTGAACGCTCAACGTAATAACCGGAGTCTGGATACCCAAAGAAACTGACCGGAGCCTGAACACTCAACGTAATAAGCGGAGTCTGGATACCCAACGAAACTGACCAGAGCCTGAACGTTCAACGTAATAACCGGAGTCTGGATACCCAACGAAACTGACCGGAGCTTAAACCCTCAACATAATAACCGGAGTCTAGATACCCATAAAAACTGACCAGAGCCTGAACGCTCAACGTAAAAACCGGAGTCTGGGTACCCAACGAAACTGACCGGAGCCTGAACGCTCACTGTAATAACCGGAGTCTGGATACCCAACGAAACTGACCGGAGTCTGGACGTTCAACGTAATAACCGGAGTCTGGATACCCAACGAAATTGAATGGAGCTTGAACGCTCAACGTAATAACCGGAATCTGGATACTCAACGAAACTGACTAGAGCCTGAACGCTCAACGTAATAACCGAAGTTTGGATAATCAACGAAACTGACTGGAGCCTTAACGCTCAACGTAATAACCGGAGTCTGGATACATACGAAATTGACCGGAGCCTGAGCGCTCAACATAATAACCGGAGTCTGGACACCCAACGAAATTGACCGGAGCCTGAACGTTCAACGTAATAACCGGAGTCTGGATACCCTACGAAACTGACCGAAGTCTGAACGCTCAACATAATAACCGGAGTCTGGATACCCAACAAAACTGACCGGAGCCTGAACGCTCAACGTAAAAACCGGAGTCAGGATACCCAACGAAACTAACCGGAGCCTGAACGCTCAACGTAATAACCGAAGACTGAATACCCAACGAAACTGACCGGAGCCTGAACGCTCAACGTAATAACCGGAGTCTGGATACCCAACGAAACTGACCGGAGCCTGAACGCTCAACGTAATAACTGGAGTCTGGATACCCAAAGAAACTGACCGGAGCCTGAACGCTCAACGTAATAACCGGAGTCTGGATACCCAACGAAACTGACCAGAGCCTGAACGTTCAACGTAATAACCGGAGTCTGGATACCCAACAAAACTGACCGGAGCTTAAACCCTCAACATAATAACCGGAGTCTAGATACCCATAAAAACTGACCGGAGCCTGAACGCTCAACGTAAAAACCGGAGTCTGGGTACCCAACGAAACTGACCGGAGCCTGAACGCTCAACGTAATAACCGGAGTCTGGATACCTTTAACGCCCCGATTTCGATTTTCACTTTTATTGGGCCCCAATTTAATTAAATTGGGTGAATAATATTTGGATGTAGAATTTGTGTGGAAATATGTTATATTTACATATTATCATATTTTTAACCGGTATTGGGAGGTTTCGGAGGAAATAGTTTGGAAGGGTATTTTGGACATTTCCTATTTAATATTAAGTGAGATATTTGTGAGGTATTGAATTAATAGATGTTTTGGAAAAATAATGGAAAAGATATTAAAGAGGAAATAGAAGGGAAAGAAAGGATAGTAAGAAGAAGAGAAAGAAAGGAGAAAAAAAGAAGAGGAAGAGGAAGAGAAGAGAAAGAGGAAAACCTAGAATCATCAAGAATCGATCAAAGCTTGCGATTAATCAGGTAAGGGTGAGAAGTTTTATCATCTTAATAATGTATAGCATCATATATGTATTAGTTTGGGGCTTGTTGTTAGTTTTTCTACACTATCCATTTCTAGGGCAAAAGTTGGAATAATCGGTAGATTGAGGATTTAATCGGTTGAAAATGAGTAATAACGCCGTAGAATAGTCGGGTAACATGTATTGATGCTATTTGTACTGATTTAGATGTTTAAGAGATGGTTGATGATGGATTGGTGAAGGAGAGACAGAACAGAATGCTGTTCTGCGCAGGTTCGCTGGCTCTCGCCAGGCGAGCGAAGGCGAAGCTTCGCCAGGCGAAGCCCAGCGAATGCTGGCGAGTAATTATGTTTAAGTCCCAGTGGACTTCGCTGGTGAGTTCGCCAGGCGAAGGTGGATAGCGAAGGTTCGCCCAGCGAAGGTGCTGGCGAATGGTGGCGAATAAAGTCAGTAGCTACTGACTTGGACTCGCTGGCGAGTTCTCCAGGCGAAGCCTAGCGAAGGTTCGCTGCGGGGGTTCGCCAGGCGAATAAAGGCGAACGTGACAGCATTTTTCTTGTGCTGTGTTGCTCATGTGGTGATTGTTTGGTTGATTCACATAGGTTAATACCTCTATGATATGAATAAGTATGTGATCTATTGTGATAACATGTGCTGTGGGTAGCCTTCGTGCGTAAATCCTAGATTGTGAATTGTGGCCGTTTGGGCAAATATGTGCATTGTTTAAATTGATTTAAAATGCATGATAATGAGGTGAATGACTAATGTGTCGTGTAATATACATTGCGATGTATGATGATTGTATGAAATTGAATGAGGTGAAGATGCATGAACATATTATGTGTATGTGTGTGCATTTCAAGAATTGTATAGAATACATTCTTGTGTTGTTGATTCCTAGGAGAATATGATGAGTGATAGGACTCTTAGGAGAGCCTGAGGAGAGACATGACTCTTAGGAGAGTCTGATGAGAGGTGTGATTCCTTGGAGAGTCTGCTGTATGACCTGATTCCTCGGAGAATCTGATGGATGGTGTGATTCCTCGGAGAATCTGCTGAATGAATTGATTCCTCGGAGAATCTGACGAGATATGTGATTCCTTGGAGAGTCTGCTGATTAACCTGATTCCTTGGAGAATCTGATGAACAGTGTGATTCCTCGGAGAATCTGACGAGTGGCGTGATTCCTCGGAGAATCTGATGAATGGTGTGATTCCTAGGAGAGTCTGATGAGTGTTGTGATTCCTAGGAGAATCTGACAAGTGATAGAATACCCATGAGGGGTGAGAGTAGATTGATCCTTAGGAGGATCTGACGATCGACTAGATCGATGTTGTGTTGCATTTACATAGAGTAGCGAGTTGTCCTCTATGATTTGCATTTGTCATCTGTATATGATGTATAGTGAAATAAACATGTTGTGTATGTTTATTGAATTAACGTGAAATGTATGTTTTGGCATAATGTAGATACCGGAGGATATATATATATATAGATATATATATATGTGGTTGCATGTTTATGAAAAGATATAAACATTGATGATGCATATTGAGTATGCTTGGTGTTATAGTTGTATATAGATATATTATATTGTACAAGGTGAGTTGTGGTGAGAATGCGTAGAATGCATAATTGTTGATATGAGATATTTATATATGTCTTTATGCATTATTTATTATGATATTGTTTCTCACCCTTCTGATGTTTGATAATGCTCTATGAGGCATTGCAGATTAGATGGCTGGAGACATTTTTGTGAAGCGTGACTTCATTCTTTTTGGTCGGTCGGCTCTGATATGTAGCACCGGGTAGATAGGAGTTATTTTGATTCTTTTGTGATACATCTGTGTATGTATCTGCTGATGTTATGTTTTGTTAACATGTTGGATGACAATTGTATATGTGAATACATGTCTTGGAAATATGGAATATTTAGATGTTTCCGCCTTGTTCTAAATATTTTCTTGTGGGTGTTGACCCGTTGTTGCATATCTGTAGAGCAGGTGTTGTATTGCATTGGAATTTTTATGATAATGTGACATACCCCTTTTGTGCTATGACTTACATGTACTCTGATAAAATTTTGACTTATGCCTAAATGATTAATTGAATTATTTTGGGGTAGGAATAAGGGGGGTGTTACAAGTGGTATCAGAGCCAGTGTTGAGTCAGTTGTGTTTGTCTTATTGTTTTGTTGGTTGAGCGGTTGTTTAACCTTGTTGCTGTTTTTGCGATTAAGAAGATTATGGCAGGTCGTAATGACAGTGCTATGGCTGCGGCATTGGAGGCGATGGCTAGAGCGGTGCAGGGTGCGCCGAATGTGAACGCAAATGATGAGTTTAGAAAGAATAAGCCACCGGTGTTCAAAGGAAGGTTTAATCCGGACGGTGCCCAAAATTGGTTGAAAGAGATCGAGAGGATCTTCAGAGTTATGAACTGTGCTGAGGGCAATAAGGTGAGGCTTGGATCTCACATGTTGCGGGAAGAAGCCGATGACTGGTGGATCGGCATGAGGCAAGTGCTTGAAGTAGATGACGAGGAAATAACTTGGGATTTATTTCGTGCTGAATTCTTGAGGAAGTATTATCCTGAGAGTGTGAAAGGAAGGAAGGAAATGGAATTTCTTGAGTTGAAACAAGGCAATATGTCTGTGGTGGATTACACGGCTAAGTTTATGGAGTTAGTAAAATTTCATCCTCACTATGATGCGGTGACGGCAGAATTTTCTAAGTGTGTTAAGTATGAGAACGGCTTGCGTCCCGAGATCAAGCAAGCGGTGGGCTATCAGAGGATAAGGAGATTTTCGGACTTGACCGAATGTTGTCGAATTTTTGAAGAAGATCGCAAAGCTCGTTCTACTCACTACAAGAGTTTGAAGAAGGAGAAAGAAAAGCGACAAGTAAGGAGTGAACCTTATGAGACGCCAGCTGATAAGGGCAAGCATAAGGGAAACTTTGTTAAGGGATCTGGAGGAGGGAGTTCTGGATCGATTAAATGCTACAAGTGTGGCGAGATGGGTCATAAGTCTTTTATGTGTGGAAAGCCCAAGATCAAATGCTCTAATTGTGGAGTTCTTGGACATGATGTTAAGGATTGTAGAATGGGTGCAGTGAAGTGCTACAATTGTGGAGACGTGGGTCACATCAGTGCGAAGTGTCCTAAACCGAAGCAAGCTTCAGTAAGTGGGAAAGTGTTTGCATTGGCAGGGTCAGACACTACCAATGCGGATCGTTTGATTTGAGGTATGTGCTTTAATTATGTTGCACCTTTAGTTGTTATGTTTGATATCGGAGCGACTCATTTGTTCGTTTCTTTTGAGTACGCTTAGTGTTTGGTTTTGATTTTCCGTTGATGCGATGGTAATTGAGAGTGAAGACTTTAAGATGGTGACGTTGGACAACGTACGTGTTTGAGATTTGAGCTCATTGGGGTAGAATGACTAGTATGTTATTCCTGATGAGGTATAAGTATCATGGTTGTATTCGCTAGGGTAGAATGGCTATGTGTCGTTCCTAGTGGAAAGAATCACCGGGGTAGAATGACCTAGATGTTGTTCCTGGTAAAGTACGAGTGGTGTACCCGTAATCTCCAATGGGAGTTGATGAGGGTGACAGTCTTTTATGAGCCACGTGGCATGGCTGTGATTGTGATAAGGAAGTATGCATGTGGACGATTGTGTGTAACTTGGGAATTCAGGAAAGGACGCAGAAATCGTGTCCAGTGTGTTTTGAATCAAGTGATATTTTCGAGGACGAAAATTTCTAAAGTGGGGGAGAGTTGTAACGCCCCGATTTCGATTTTCACTTTTATTGGGCCCCAATTTAATTAAATTGGGTGAATAATATTTGGATGTAGAATTTGTGTGGAAATATGTTATATTTACATATTATCATATTTTTAACCGGTATTGGGAGGTTTCGGAGGAAATAGTTTGGAAGGGTATTTTGGACATTTCCTATTTAATATTAAGTGAGATATTTGTGAGGTATTGAATTAATAGATGTTTTGGAAAAATAATGGAAAAGATATTAAAGAGGAAATAGAAGGGAAAGAAAGGATAGTAAGAAGAAGAGAAAGAAAGGACAAAAAAAGAAGAGGAAGAGGAAGAGAAGAGAAAGAGGAAAACCTAGAATCATCAAGAATCGATCAAAGCTTGCGATTAATCAGGTAAGGGTGAGAAGTTTTATCATCTTAATAATGTATAGCATCATATATGTATTAGTTTGGGGCTTGTGGGTAGTTTTTCTACACTATCCATTTCTAGGGCAAAAGTTGGAATAATCGGTAGATTGAGGATTTAATCGGTTGAAACTGAGTAATAACGCCGTAGAATAGTCGGGTAACATGTATTGATGCTATTTGTACTGATTTAGATGTTTAAGAGATGGTTGATGATGGATTGGTGAAGGAGAGACAGAACAGAATGCTGTTCTGCGCAGGTTCGCTGGCTCTCGCCAGGCGAGCGAAGGCGAAGCTTCGCCAGGCGAAGCCCAGCGAATGCTGGCGAGTAATTATGTTTAAGTCCCAGTGGACTTCGCTGGTGAGTTCGCCAGGCGAAGGTGGATAGCGAAGGTTCGCCCAGCGAAGGTGCTGGCGAATGGTGGCGAATGAAGTCAGTAGCTACTGACTCGGACTCGCTGGCGAGTTCGCCAGGCGAAGCCTAGCGAAGGTTCGCTGCGGGGGTTCGCCAGGCGAATAAAGGCGAACGTGACAGCATTTTTCTTGTGCTGTGTTGCTCATGTGGTGATTGTTTGGTTGATTCACATAGGTTAATACCTCTATGATATGAATAAGTATGTGATCTATTGTGATAACATGTGCTGTGGGTAGCCTTCGTGCGTAAATCCTCGATTGTGAATTGTGGCCGTTTGGGCAAATATGTGCATTGTTTAAATTGATTTAAAATGCATGATAATGAGGTGAATGACTAATGTGTCGTGTAATATACATTGCGATGTATGATGATTGTATGAAATTGAATGAGGTGAAGATGCATGAACATATTATGTGTATGTGTGTGCATTTCAAGAATTGTATAGAATACATTCTTGTGTTGTTGATTCCTAGGAGAATATGATGAGTGATAGGACTCTTAGGAGAGCCTGAGGAGAGACATGACTCTTAGGAGAGTCTGATGAGAGGTGTGATTCCTTGGAGAGTCTGCTGTATGACCTGATTCCTCGGAGAATCTGATGGATGGTGTGATTCCTCGGAGAATCTGCTGAATGAATTGATTCCTCGGAGAATCTGACGAGATATGTGATTCCTTGGAGAGTCTGCTGATTAACCTGATTCCTTGGAGAATCTGATGAACAGTGTGATTCCTCGGAGAATCTGACGAGTGGCGTGATTCCTCGGAGAATCTGATGAATGGTGTGATTCCTAGGAGAGTCTGATGAGTGTTGTGATTCCTAGGAGAATCTGACAAGTGATAGAATACCCATGAGGGGTGAGAGTAGATTGATCCTTAGGAGGATCTGACGATCGACTAGATCGATGTTGTGTTGCATTTACATAGAGTAGCGAGTTGTCCTCTATGATTTGCATTTGTCATCTGTATATGATGTATAGTGAAATAAACATGTTGTGTATGTTTATTGAATTAACGTGAAATGTATGTTTTGGCATAATGTAGATACCGGAGGATATATATATATATATAGATATATATATATGTGGTTGCATGTTTATGAAAAGATATAAACATTGATGATGCATATTGAGTATGCTTGGTGTTATAGTTGTATATAGATATATTATATTGTACAAGGTGAGTTGTGGTGAGAATGCGTAGAATGCATAATTGTTGATATGAGATATTTATATATGTCTTTATGCATTATTTATTATGATATTGTTTCTCACCCTTCTGCTGTTTGATAATGCTCTATGAGGCATTGCAGATTAGATGGCTGGAGACATTTTTGTGAAGCGTGACTTCATTCTTTTTGGTCGGTCGGCTCTGATATGTAGCACCGGGTAGATAGGAGTTATTTTGATTCTTTTGTGATACATCTGTGTATGTATCTGCTGATGTTATGTTTTGTTAACATGTTGGATGACAATTGTATATGTGAATACATGTCTTGGAAATATGGAATATTTAGATGTTTCCGCCTTGTTCTAAATATTTTCTTGTGGGTGTTGACCCGTTGTTGCATATCTGTAGAGCAGGTGTTGTATTGCATTGGAATTTTTATGATAATGTGACATACCCCTTTTGTGCTATGACTTACATGTACTCTGATAAAATTTTGACTTATGCCTAAATGATTAATTGAATTATTTTGGGGTAGGAATAAGGGGGGTGTTACAAGTGGTATCAGAGCCAGTGTTGAGTCAGTTGTGTTTGTCTTATTGTTTTGTTGGTTGAGCGGTTGTTTAACCTTGTTGCTGTTTTTGCGATTAAGAAGATTATGGCAGGTCGTAATGACAGTGCTATGGCTGCGGCATTGGAGGCGATGGCTAGAGCGGTGCAGGGTGCGCCGAATGTGAACGCAAATGATGAGTTTAGAAAGAATAAGCCACCGGTGTTCAAAGGAAGGTTTAATCCGGACGGTGCCCAAAATTGGTTGAAAGAGATCGAGAGGATCTTCAGAGTTATGAACTGTGCTGAGGGCAATAAGGTGAGGCTTGGATCTCACATGTTGCGGGAAGAAGCCGATGACTGGTGGATCGGCATGAGGCAAGTGCTTGAAGTAGATGACGAGGAAATAACTTGGGATTTATTTCGTGCTGAATTCTTGAGGAAGTATTATCCTGAGAGTGTGAAAGGAAGGAAGGAAATGGAATTTCTTGAGTTGAAACAAGGCAATATGTCTGTGGTGGATTACACGGCTAAGTTTATGGAGTTAGTAAAATTTCATCCTCACTATGATGCGGTGACGGCAGAATTTTCTAAGTGTGTTAAGTATGAGAACGGCTTGCGTCCCGAGATCAAGCAAGCGGTGGGCTATCAGAGGATAAGGAGATTTTCGGACTTGACCGAATGTTGTCGAATTTTTGAAGAAGATCGCAAAGCTCGTTCTACTCACTACAAGAGTTTGAAGAAGGAGAAAGAAAAGCGACAAGTAAGGAGTGAACCTTATGAGACGCCAGCTGATAAGGGCAAGCATAAGGGAAACTTTGTTAAGGGATCTGGAGGAGGGAGTTCTGGATCGATTAAATGCTACAAGTGTGGCGAGATGGGTCATAAGTCTTTTATGTGTGGAAAGCCCAAGATCAAATGCTCTAATTGTGGAGTTCTTGGACATGATGTTAAGGATTGTAGAATGGGTGCAGTGAAGTGCTACAATTGTGGAGACGTGGGTCACATCAGTGCGAAGTGTCCTAAACCGAAGCAAGCTTCAGTAAGTGGGAAAGTGTTTGCATTGGCAGGGTCAGACACTACCAATGCGGATCGTTTGATTTGAGGTATGTGCTTTAATTATGTTGCACCTTTAGTTGTTATGTTTGATATCGGAGCGACTCATTTGTTCGTTTCTTTTGAGTACGCTTAGTGTTTGGTTTTGATTTTCCGTTGATGCGATGGTAATTGAGAGTGAAGACTTTAAGATGGTGACGTTGGACAACGTACGTGTTTGAGATTTGAGCTCATTGGGGTAGAATTACTAGTATGTTATTCCTGATGAGGTATAAGTATCATGGTTGTATTCGCTAGGGTAGAATGGCTATGTGTCGTTCCTAGTGGAAAGAATCACCGGGGTAGAATGACCTAGATGTTGTTCCTGGTAAAGTACGAGTGGTGTACCCGTAATCTCCAATGGGAGTTGATGAGGGTGACAGTCTTTTATGAGCCACGTGGCATGGCTGTGATTGTGATAAGGAAGTATGCATGTGGACGATTGTGTGTAACTTGGGAATTCAGGAAAGGACGCAGAAATCGTGTCCGGTGTGTTTTGAATCAAGTGATATTTTCGAGGACGAAAATTTCTAAAGTGGGGGAGAGTTGTAACGCCCCGATTTCGATTTTCACTTTTATTGGGCCCCAATTTAATTAAATTGGGTGAATAATATTTGGATGTAGAATTTGTGTGGAAATATGTTATATTTACATATTATCATATTTTTAACCGGTATTGGGAGGTTTCAGAGGAAATAGTTTGGAAGGGTATTTTGGACATTTCCTATTTAATATTAAGTGAGATATTTGTGAGGTATTGAATTAATAGATGTTTTGGAAAAATAATGGAAAAGATATTAAAGAGGAAATAGAAGGGAAAGAAAGGATAGTAAGAAGAAGAGAAAGAAAGGAGAAAAAAAGAAGAGGAAGAGGAAGAGAAGAGAAAGAGGAAAACCTAGAATCATCAAGAATCGATCAAAGCTTGCGATTAATCAGGTAAGGGTGAGAAGTTTTATCATCTTAATAATGTATAGCATCATATATGTATTAGTTTGGGGCTTGTTGGTAGTTTTTCTACACTATCCATTTCTAGGGCAAAAGTTGGAATAATCGGTAGATTGAGGATTTAATCGGTTGAAACTGAGTAATAACGCCGTAGAATAGTCGGGTAACATGTATTGATGCTATTTGTACTGATTTAGATGTTTAAGAGATGGTTGATGATGGATTGGTGAAGGAGAGACAGAACAGAATGTTGTTCTGCGCAGGTTCGCTGGCTCTCGCCAGGCGAGCGAAGGCGAAGCTTCGCCAGGCGAAGCCCAGCGAATGCTGGCGAGTAATTATGTTTAAGTCCTAGTGGACTTCGCTGGTGAGTTCGCCAGGCGAAGGTGGATAGCGAAGGTTCGCCCAGCGAAGGTGCTGGCGAATGGTGGCGAATGAAGTCAGTAGCTACTGACTTGGACTCGCTGGCGAGTTCGCCAGGCGAAGCCTAGCGAAGGTTCGCTGCGGGGGTTCGCCAGGCGAATAAAGGCGAACGTGACAGCATTTTTCTTGTGCTGTGTTGCTCATGTGGTGATTGTTTGGTTGATTCACATAGGTTAATACCTCTATGATATGAATAAGTATGTGATCTATTGTGATAACATGTGCTGTGGGTAGCCTTCGTGCGTAAATCCTCGATTGTGAATTGTGGCCGTTTGGGCAAATATGTGCATTGTTTAAATTGATTTAAAATGCATGATAATGAGGTGAATGACTAATGTGTCGTGTAATATACATTGCGATGTATGATGATTGTATGAAATTGAATGAGGTGAAGATGCATGAACATATTATGTGTATGTGTGTGCATTTCAAGAATTGTATAGAATACATTCTTGTGTTGTTGATTCCTAGGAGAATATGATGAGTGATAGGACTCTTAGGAGAGCCTGAGGAGAGACATGACTCTTAGGAGAGTCTGATGAGAGGTGTGATTCCTTGGAGAGTCTGCTGTATGACCTGATTCCTCGGAGAATCTGATGGATGGTGTGATTCCTCGGAGAATCTGCTGAATGAATTGATTCCTCGGAGAATCTGACGAGATATGTGATTCCTTGGAGAGTCTGCTGATTAACCTGATTCCTTGGAGAATCTGATGAACAGTGTGATTCCTCGGAGAATCTGACGAGTGGCGTGATTCCTCGGAGAATCTGATGAATGGTGTGATTCCTAGGAGAGTCTGATGAGTGTTGTGATTCCTAGGAGAATCTGACAAGTGATAGAATACCCATGAGGGGTGAGAGTAGATTGATCCTTAGGAGGATCTGACGATCGACTAGATCGATGTTGTGTTGCATTTACATAGAGTAGCGAGTTGTCCTCTATGATTTGCATTTGTCATCTGTATATGATGTATAGTGAAATAAACATGTTGTGTATGTTTATTGAATTAACGTGAAATGTATGTTTTGGCATAATGTAGATACTGGAGGATATATATATATATATATAGATATATATATATGTGGTTGCATGTTTATGAAAAGATATAAACATTGATGATGCATATTGAGTATGCTTGGTGTTATAGTTGTATATAGATATATTATATTGTACAAGGTGAGTTGTGGTGAGAATGCGTAGAATGCATAATTGTTGATATGAGATATTTATATATGTCTTTATGCATTATTTATTATGATATTGTTTCTCACCCTTCTGCTGTTTGATAATGCTCTATGAGGCATTGCAGATTAGATGGCTGGAGACATTTTTGTGAAGCGTGACTTCATTCTTTTTGGTCGGTCAGCTCTGATATGTAGCACCGGGTAGATAGGAGTTATTTTGATTCTTTTGTGATACATCTGTGTATGTATCTGCTGATGTTATGTTTTGTTAACATGTTGGATGACAATTGTATATGTGAATACATGTCTTGGAAATATGGAATATTTAGATGTTTCCGCCTTGTTCTAAATATTTTCTTGTGGGTGTTGACCCGTTGTTGCATATCTGTAGAGCAGGTGTTGTATTGCATTGGAATTTTTATGATAATGTGACATACCCCTTTTGTGCTATGACTTACATGTACTCTGATAAAATTTTGACTTATGCCTAAATGATTAATTGAATTATTTTGGGGTAGGAATAAGGGGGGTGTTACAATACCCAACGAAACTGACCGGAGTCTGGACGTTCAACGTAATAACCGGAGTCTGGATACCCAACGAAATTGAATGGAGCTTGAACGCTCAACGTAATAACCGGAATCTGAATACTCAACGAAACTGACTAGAGCCTGAACGCTCAACGTAATAACCGGAGTTTGGATAATCAACGAAACTGACTGGAGCCTTAACGCTCAACGTAATAACCGGAGTCTGGATACATACGAAATTGACCGGAGCCTGAGCGCTCAACATAATAACCGGAGTATGGACACCCAACGAAATTGACCGGAGCCTGAACGTTCAACGTAATAACCGGAGTCTGGATACCCTACGAAACTGACCGAAGTCTGAACGCTCAACGTAATAACCGGAGTCTGGATACCCAACAAAACTGACCGGAGCCTGAACGCTCAACGTAAAAACCGGAGTCAGGATACCCAACGAAACTGACCGGAGCCTGAACGCTCAACGTAATAACCGAAGTCTGAATACCCAACGAAACTGACCAGAGCCTGAACGCTCAATGTAATAACCGGAGTCTGGATACCCAACGAAACTGACCGGAGCCTGAAAGCTCAACGTAATAACCAGAGTCTGGATACCCAAAGAAACTGACCGAAGCCTGAACGTTCAACGTAATAACCGGAGTCTGGATACCCAACGAAACTAACCGGAGCCTGAACGCTCAACGTTATAACCGGAGTCTGAGTCTAAATACCAAACGAAACTGACCGTAGCCTAAACGCTCAACGTAATAACCGAAGTATGGATACCAAACGAAACTGACCTGAGCCTAAACGCTCAACGTAATAACCGGAGTCTGGATACCCAACGAAACTGACCGGAGCTTGAACGCTCAACGTAATAACCAGAGTCTGGATACCTAAAGAAATTGACCGGAGCCTGAACGCTCAATGTAATAACCTGAGTCTAGATACCCAACGAAATTGACCGGAGCCTGAAAGCTCAACGTAATAACCGGAGTCTGGATACCCAACGAAACTGACCGGAGCCTGAACGTTCAACGTAATAACCGGAGTCTGGATACCCAACGAAACTGACCGGAGCCTGAGCGCTCAACGTAATAACCGGAGTCAGGACACCCAACGAAATTGACCGGAGCCTGAACGTTCAACGTAATAACCGGAGTCTGGATACCCTACGAAACTGACCGGAGTCTGAACGCTCAACATAATAACCGGAGTCTGGAAACCCAACAAAACTGACCGGAGCCTAAACGCTTAACGTAAAAACCGGAGTCAGGATACCCAACGAAACTGACCGGAGCCTGAACGCTCAACGTAATAACTGAAGTCTGAATACCCAACGAAACTGACCGGAGCCTGAACGCTCAACGTAATAACCGGAGTCTGGATACCCAACGAAACTGACCGGAGCCTGAACGCTCAACGTAATAACCGGAGTCTGGATACCCAAAGAAACTGACCGGAGCCTGAACGCTCAACGTAATAACCGGAGTCTGGATACCTAACGAAACTGACCGGAGTCTGAACAGTCAACGTAATAACCGGAGTCTGGATACCCAACGAAACTGACCGGAGCCTGAACGCTCAACGTAATAACCGGAGTCTGGATACCCAAAGAAACTGACCGGAGCCTGAACGCTCAACGTAATAACCGGAGTCTGGATACCCAACGAAACTGACCGGAGCCTGAACACTCAACGTAATAACCGGAGTCTGGATACCCAACGAAACTGACCGGAGCTTAAACCCTCAACATAATAACCGGAGTTTAGATACCCATAAAAACTGACCGGAGCCTGAACGCTCAACGTTAAAACCGGAGTCTGAATACCCAACGAAATTGACCGGAGCCTGAATGCTCAACGTAATAACCGGAGTCTGGATACCCAACGAAACTGACCGGAGTCTGGACGTTCAACGTAATAACCGGAGTCTGGATACCCAACGAAATTGAATGGAGCTTGAACGCTCAACGTAATAACCGGAATCTGGATACTCAACGAAACTGACTAGAGCCTGAACGCTCAACATAATAACCGGAGTCTGGATAATCAACGAAACTGACTGGAGCCTTAACGCTCAACGTAATAACCGGAGTCTGGATACATACGAAATTGACCGGAGCCTGAGCGCTCAACATAATAACCGGAGTATGGACACCCAACGAAATTGACCGGAGCCTGAACGTTCAACGTAATAACCGGAGTCTGGATACCCTACGAAACTGACCGAAGTCTGAACGCTCAACGTAATAACCGGAGTCTGGATACCCAACAAAACTGACCGGAGCCTGAACGCTCAACGTAAAAACCGGAGTCAGGATACCCAACGAAACTGACCGGAGCCTGAACGCTCAACGTAATAACCGAAGTCTGAATACCCAACGAAACTGACCAGAGCCTGAACGCTCAATGTAATAACCGGAGTCTGGATACCCAACGAAACTGACCGGAGCCTGAACGCTCAACGTAATAACCAGAGTCTGGATACCCAAAGAAACTGACCGGAGCCTGAACGTTCAACGTAATACCCGGAGTCTGGATACCCAACGAAACTAACCGGAGCCTGAACGCTCAACGTTATAACCGGAGTCTGAGTCTTAATACCAAACGAAATTGACCGTAGCCTGAACGCTCAACGTAATAACCGAAGTATTGATACCAAACGAAACTGACCTGAGCCTGAACGCTCAACGTAATAACCGGAGTCTGGATACCCAACGAAACTGACCGGAGCTTGAACGCTCAACGTAATAACCAGAGTCTGGATACCTAAAGAAATTGACCGGAGCCTGAACGCTCAATGTAATAACCCGAGTCTAGATACCCAACGAAATTGACCGGAGCCTGAAAGCTCAACATAATAACCGGAGTCTGGATACCCAACGAAACTGACCGGAGCCTGAACGTTCAACGTAATAACCGGAGTCTGGATACCCAACGAAACTGACCGGAGCCTGAGCGCTCAACGTAATAACCGGAGTCAGGACACCCAACGAAATTGACCGGAGCCTGAACGTTCAACGTAATAACCGGAGTCTGGATACCCTACGAAACTGACCGGAGTCTGAACGCTCAACATAATAACCGGAGTCTGGATACCCAAGAAAACTGACCGGAGCCTAAACGCTTAACGTAAAAACCGGAGTCAGGATACCCAACGAAACTGACCGGAGCCTGAACGCTCAATGTAATAACTGAAGTCTGAATACCCAACGAAACTGACCGGAGCCTGAACGCTCAACGTAATAACCGGAGTCTGGATACCCAACGAAACTGACCGGAGCCTGAACGCTCAACGTAATAACCGGAGTCTGGATACCCAAAGAAACTGACCGGAGCCTGAACGCTCAACGTAATAACCGGAGTCTGGATACCTAACGAAACTGACCGGAGTCTGAACAGTCAACGTAATAACCGGAGTCTGGATACCCAACGAAACTAACCGGAGCCTGAACGCTCAACGTAATAACTGAAGACTGAATACCCAACAAAACTGACCAGAGCCTGAACGCTCAACGTAATAACCGGAGTCTGGATACCCAACGAAACTGACCGGAGCCTGAACACTCAATGTAATAACCGGAGTCTGGATACCCAACGAAACTGACCGGAGCTTAAACCCTCAACATAATAACCGGAGTTTAGATACCCATAAAAACTGACCGGAGCCTGAACGCTCAACGTAAAAACCGGAGTCTGGATACCCAACGAAATTGACAGGAGCCTGAATGCTCAACGTAATAACCGGAGTCTGGATACCCAACGAAACTGACCGGAGTCTGGACGTTCAACGTAATAACCGGAGTCTGGATACCCAACGAAATTGAATGGAGCTTGAACGCTCAACGTAATAACCGAAATCTGGATACTCAACGAAACTGACTAGAGCCTGAACGCTCAACATAATAACCGGAGTCTGGATAATCAACGAAACTGACTGGAGCCTTAACGCTCAACGTAATAACCGGAGTCTGGATACATACGAAATTGACCGGAGCCTGAGCGCTCAACATAATAACCGGAGTCTGGACACCCAACGAAATTGACCGGAGCCTGAACGTTCAACGTAATAACCGGAGTCTGGATACCCTACGAAACTGACCGAAGTGTTAACGCTCAACATAATAACCGGAGTCTGGATACCCAACAAAACTGACCGGAGCCTGAACGCTCAACATAAAAACCGGAGTCAGGATACCCAACGAAACTGACCGGAGCCTGAACGCTCAACGTAATAACCGAAGTCTGAATACCCAACATAACTGACCAGAGCCTGAACGCTCAATGTAATAACCGGAGTCTGGATACCCAACGAAACTGACCGGAGCCTGAACGCTCAACATAATAACCAGAGTCTGGATACCCAAAGAAACTGACCGGAGCCTGAACGTTCAACGTAATAACCGGAGTCTGGATACCTAACGAAACTGACCGGAGCCTGAACACTCAACGTAATAACCGGAGTCTGGATACCCAACGAAACTAACCGGAGCCTGAACGCTCAATGTTATAACCGAAGACTGAATACCCAATGAAACTGACCAGAGCCTGAACGCTCAACGTAATAACCGGAGTCTGGATACCAAACGAAACTGACCGGAGCCTGAACGCTCAACGTAATAACCGAAGTATGGATACCAAACGAAACTGACCTGAGCCTGAACGCTCAACGTAATAACCAGAGTCTGGATACCCAACGAAACTGACCGGAGCTTGAACGCTCAACGTAATACTCGGAGTCTGGATACCTAAAGAAATTGACCGGAGCCTGAACGCTCAATGTAATAACCCGAGTCTAGATACCCAACGAAAATGACCGGAGCCTGAACGCTCAACGTAATAACCGAAGTCTGAATACCCAACGAAACTGACCAGAGCCTGAACGCTCAATGTAATAACCGGAGTCTGGATACCCAACGAAACTGACCGGAGCCTGAACGTTTAACGTAATAACCGAAGTCTGGATACCCAACGAAACTGACCGGAGCCTGAGCGCTTAACGTAATAACCGGAGTCAGGACACCCAACGAAATTGACCGGAGCCTGAGCGCTCAACATAATAACCGGAGTCAGGACACCCAACGAAATTGACCAGAGTCTGAACGTTCAACGTAATAACCGGAGTCTGGATACCCTACGAAACTGACCAGAGTCTGAACGCTCAACATAATAACCGGAGTCTGGATACCCAACAAAACTGACCGGAGCCTAAACGCTTAACGTAAAAACCGGAGTCAGGATACCCAACGAAACTGACCGGAGCCTGAACGCTCAACGTAATAATCGAAGTCTGAATACCCAACGAAACTGACCGGAGCCTGAACGCTCAACGTAATAACCAGAGTTTGGATACCCAACGAAACTGACCGGAGCCAGAATGCTCAACGTAATAACCGGAGTCTGGATACCCAAAGAAACTGACCGGAGCCTGAACGCTCAACGTAATAACTGGAGTCTGGATACCTAACGAAACTGACCGGAGCCTGAACAGTCACCGTAATAACCGGAGTCTGGATACCCAACGAAACTAACCGGAGCCTGAACGCTCAACATAATAACCGAAGATTGAATACCCAACGAAACTGACCGGAGCCTGAACGCTCAACGTAATAACCGGAGTCTGGATACCCAACGAAACTGACCGGATCCTGAACGCTCAACGTAATAACCGGAGTCTGGATACCCAAAGAAACTGACCGGAGCCTGAACGCTCAACGTAATAACCGAAGTCTGGACACCCAACGAAATTGACCGGAGCCTGAACGCTCAACGTAATAACCGGAGTCTGGATACCCAACGAAAATGACCGGAGCTTAAACCCTCAACATAATAACCGGAGTCTAGATACCCATCAAAACTGACTGGAGCCTGAATGCTCAACGTAAAAACCGGAGTCTGGATACCCAACAAAACTGACCGGAGCCTGAACGCTCAACGTAATAACCGGAGTCTAGATACCCAACGAAACTAACCGGAGTCTGGACGTTCAACGTAATAACCGGAGTCTGGATACCCAACGAAATTGAATGGAGCTTGAACACTCAACGTAATAACCGGAATCTGGATACTCAACGAAACTGACTAGAGCCTGAACACTCAACGTAATAACCGGAGTCTGGATAATCAACGAAACTGACTGGAGCCTCAATGATCAACGTAATAACCGGAGTCTGGATACACAACGAAATTGACCGGAACCTGAGCGCTCAACGTAATAACCGGAGTATGGACACCCAACGAAATTGACCGGAGCCTGAACGTTCAACGTAGTAACCGGAGTCTGGATACCCTACGAAACTGACCGAAGTCTGAACGCTCAACATAATAACCGGAGTCTGGATACCCAACAAAACTGACCGGAGCCTGAACGCTCAACGTAAAAACCGGAGTCAGGATACCCAACGAAACTGACCGGAGCCTGAACGCTCAACGTAATAATCGAAGTCTGAATACCCAACGAAACTGACCAGAGCTTAAACGCTCAATGTAATAACCGGAGTCTGGATACCCAACGAAACTGACCGGAGCCTGAACGCTCAACGTAATAACCAGAGTCTGGATACCCAAAGAAACTGACCGGAGCCTGAACGTTCAACGTAATAACCGGAGTCTGGATACCCAATGAAACTAACCGGAGCCTGAACGCTCAACGTTCTAACCGGAGTCTGAGTCTGAATACCAAACGAAACTGACCGTAGCCTGAACGCTCAACGTAATAACCGAAGTATGGATACCAAACGAAACTGACCTTAGCCTAAACGCTCAACGTAATAACCGGAGTCTGGATACCCAACGAAACTGACCGGAGCTTGAACGCTCAACGTAATAACCAGAGTCTGGATACCTAAAGAAATTGACCGGAGCCTGAACGCTCAATGTAATAACCCGAGTCTAGATACCCAACGAAATTGACCGGAGCCTGAAAGCTCAACGTAATAACCGGAGTCTGGATACCCAACGAAACTGACCGGAGCCTGAACGTTCAACGTAATAATCGGAGTCTGGATACCCAACGAAACTGACCGGAGCCTGAGCGCTCAACGTAATAACCGGAGTCAGGACACCCAACGAAATTGACCGGAGCCTGAACGTTCAACGTAATAACCGGAGTCTGGATACCCTACGAAACTGACCGGAGTCTGAACGCTCAACATAATAACCGGAGTCTGGATACCCAACAAAACTGACCGGAGCCTAAACGCTTAACGTAAAAACCGGAGTCAGGATACCCAACGAAACTGACCGGAGCCTGAACGCTCAACGTAATAACTGAAGTCTGAATACCCAACGAAACTGACCGGAGCCTGAACGCTCAACGTAATAACCGGAGTCTGGATACCCAACGAAACTGACCGGAGCCTGAACGCTCAACGTAATAACCGGAGTCTGGATACCCAAAGAAACTGACCGGAGCCTGAACGCTCAACGTAATAACCGGAGTCTGGATACCTAACGAAACTGACCGGAGTCTGAACAGTCAACGTAATAACCGGAGTCTGGATACCCAACGAAACTGACCGGAGCCTGAACGCTCAACGTAATAACCGGAGTCTGGATACCCAAAGAAACTGACCGGAGCCTGAACGCTCAACGTAATAACCGGAGTCTGGATACCCAACGAAACTGACCGGAGCATGAACACTCAACGTAATAACCGGAGTCTGGATACCCAACGAAACTGACCGGAGCTTAAACCCTCAACATAATAACCGGAGTTTAGATACCCATAAAAACTGACCGGAGCCTGAACGCTCAACGTAAAAACCGGAGTCTGGATACCCAACGAAATTGACCGGAGCCTGAATGCTCAACGTAATAACCGGAGTCTGGATACCCAATGAAACTGACCGGAGTCTGGACGTTCAACGTAATAACCGGAGTCTGGATACCCAACGAAATTGAATGGAGCTTGAACGCTCAACGTAATAACCGGAATCTGGATACTCAACGAAACTAACTAGAGCCTGAACGCTCAACATAATAACCGGAGTCTGGATAATCAACGAAACTGACTGGAGCCTTAACGCTCAACGTAATAACCGGAGTCTGGATACATACGAAATTGACCGGAGCCTGAGCGCTCAACATAATAACCAGAGTATGGACACCCAACGAAATTGACCGGAGCCTGAACGTTCAACGTAATAACCGGAGTCTGGATACCCTACGAAACTGACCGAAGTCTGAACGCTCAACGTAATAACCGGAGTCTGGATACCCAACAAAACTGACCGGAGCCTGAACGCTCAACGTAAAAACCGGAGTCAGGATACCCAACGAAACTGACCGGAGCCTGAACGCTCAACGTAATAACCGAAGTCTGAATACCCAACGAAACTGACCAGAGCCTGAACGCTCAATGTAATAACCGGAGTCTGGATACCCAATGAAACTGACCGGAGCCTGAACGCTCAACGTAATAACCAGAGTCTGGATACCCAAAGAAACTGACCGGAGCCTGAACGTTCAACGTAATAACCGGAGTCTGGATACCCAACGAAACTAACCGGAGCCTGAACGCTCAACGTTATAACCGGAGTCTGAGTCTGAATACCAAACGAAACTGACCGTAGCCTGAACGCTCAACGTAATAACCGAAGTATTGATACCAAACGAAACTGACCTGAGCCTGAACGCTCAACGTAATAACCGGAGTCTGGATACCCAACGAAACTGACCGGAGCTTGAACGCTCAACGTAATAACCAGAGTCTGGATACCTAAAGAAATTGACCGGAGCCTGAACGCTCAATGTAATAACCCGAGTCTAGATACCCAACGAAATTGACCGAAGCCTGAAAGCTTAACATAATAACCGGAGTCTGGATACCCAACGAAACTGACCGGAGCCTGAACGTTCAACGTAATAACCGGAGTCTGGATACCCAACGAAACTGACCGGAGCCTGAGCGCTCAACGTAATAACCGGAGTCAGGACACCCAACGAAATTGACCGGAGCCTGAACGTTCAACGTAATAACCGGAGTCTGGATACCCTACGAAACTGACCGGAGTCTGAACGCTCAACATAATAACCGGAGTCTGGATACCCAACAAAACTGACCGGAGCCTAAACGCTTAACGTAAAAACCGGAGTCAGGATACCCAACGAAACTGACCGGAGCCTGAACGCTCAACGTAATAACTAAAGTCTGAATACCCAACGAAACTGACCGGAGCCTGAACGCTCAACGTAATAACCGGAGTCTGGATACCCAACGAAACTGACCAGAGCCTGAACGCTCAACGTAATAACCGGAGTCTGGATACCCAAAGAAACTGACCGGAGCCTGAACGCTCAACGTAATAACCGGAGTCTGGATACCTAACGAAACTGACCGGAGTCTGAACAGTCAACGTAATAACCGGAGTCTGGATACCCAACGAAACTAACCGGAGCCTGAACGCTCAACGTAATAACTGAAGACTGAATACCCAACAAAACTGACCAGAGCCTGAACGCTCAACGTAATAACCGGAGTCTGGATACCCAACGAAACTGACCGGAGCCTGAACACTCAACGTAATAACCGGAGTCTGGATACCCAACGAAACTGACCGGAGCTTAAACCCTCAACATAATAACCGGAGTTTAGATACCCATAAAAACTGACCGGAGCCTGAACGCTCAACGTAAAAACCGGAGTCTGGATACCCAACGAAATTGACCGGAGCCTGAATGCTCAACGTAATAACCGGAGTCTGGATACCCAACGAAACTGACCGGAGTCTGGACGTTCAACGTAATAACCGGAGTCTGGATACCCAACGAAATTGAATGGAGCTTGAACGCTCAACGTAATAACCGAAATCTGGATACTCAACGAAACTGACTAGAGCCTGAACGCTCAACATAATAACCAGAGTCTGGATAATCAACGAAACTGACTGGAGCCTTAACGCTCAACGTAATAACCGGAGTCTGGATACATACGAAATTGACCGGAGCCTGAGCGCTCAACATAATAACCGGAGTCTGGACACCCAACGAAATTGACCGGAGCCTGAACGTTCAACGTAATAACCGGAGTCTGGATACCCTACGAAACTGACCGAAGTCTTAACGCTCAACATAATAACCGGAGTCTGGATACCCAACAAAACTGACCGGAGCCTGAACGCTCAACATAAAAACCGGAGTCAGGATACCCAACGAAACTGACCGGAGCCTGAACGCTCAACGTAATAACCGAAGTCTGAATACCCAACTTAACTGAGCAGAGCCTGAACGCTCAATGTAATAACCGGAGTCTGGATACCCAACGAAACTGACCGGAGCCTGAACGCTCAACATAATAACCAGAGTCTGGATACCCAAAGAAACTGACCGGAGCCTGAACGCTCAACGTAATAACCGGAGTCTGGATACCTAACGAAACTGACCGGAGTCTGAACAGTCAACGTAATAACCGGAGTCTGGATACCCAACGAAACTGACCGGAGCCTGAACGCTCAACGTAATAACCGGAGTCTGGATACCCAAAGAAACTGACCGGAGCCTGAACGCTCAACGTAATAACCGGAGTCTGGATACCCAACGAAACTGACCGGAGCATGAACACTCAACGTAATAACCGGAGTCTGGATACCCAACGAAACTGACCGGAGCTTAAACCCTCAACATAATAACCGGAGTTTAGATACCCATAAAAACTGACCGGAGCCTGAACGCTCAACGTAAAAACCGGAGTCTGGATACCCAACGAAATTGACCGGAGCCTGAATGCTCAACGTAATAACCGGAGTCTGGATACCCAATGAAACTGACCGGAGTCTGGACGTTCAACGTAATAACCGGAGTCTGGATACCCAACGAAATTGAATGGAGCTTGAACGCTCAACGTAATAACCGGAATCTGGATACTCAACGAAACTAACTAGAGCCTGAACGCTCAACATAATAACCGGAGTCTGGATAATCAACGAAACTGACTGGAGCCTTAACGCTCAACGTAATAACCGGAGTCTGGATACATACGAAATTGACCGGAGCCTGAGCGCTCAACATAATAACCAGAGTATGGACACCCAACGAAATTGACCTGAGCCTGAACGTTCAACGTAATAACCGGAGTCTGGATACCCTACGAAACTGACCGAAGTCTGAACGCTCAACGTAATAACCGGAGTCTGGATACCCAACAAAACTGACCGGAGCCTGAACGCTCAACGTAAAAACCGGAGTCAGGATACCCAACGAAACTGACCGGAGCCTGAACGCTCAACGTAATAACCGAAGTCTGAATACCCAACGAAACTGACCAGAGCCTGAACGCTCAATGTAATAACCGGAGTCTGGATACCCAATGAAACTGACCGGAGCCTGAACGCTCAACGTAATAACCAGAGTCTGGATACCCAAAGAAACTGACCGGAGCCTGAACGTTCAACGTAATAACCGGAGTCTGGATACCCAACGAAACTAACCGGAGCCTGAACGCTCAACGTTATAACCGGAGTCTGAGTCTGAATACCAAACGAAACTGACCGTAGCCTGAACGCTCAACGTAATAACCGAAGTATTGATACCAAACGAAACTGACCTGAGCCTGAACGCTCAACGTAATAACCGGAGTCTGGATACCCAACGAAACTGACCGGAGCTTGAACGCTCAACGTAATAACCAGAGTCTGGATACCTAAAGAAATTGACCGGAGCCTGAACGCTCAATGTAATAACCCGAGTCTAGATACCCAACGAAATTGACCGAAGCCTGAAAGCTTAACATAATAACCGGAGTCTGGATACCCAACGAAACTGACCGGAGCCTGAACGTTCAACGTAATAACCGGAGTCTGGATACCCAACGAAACTGACCGGAGCCTGAGCGCTCAACGTAATAACCGGAGTCAGGACACCCAACGAAATTGACCGGAGCCTGAACGTTCAACGTAATAACCGGAGTCTGGATACCCTACGAAACTGACCGGAGTCTGAACGCTCAACATAATAACCGGAGTCTGGATACCCAACAAAACTGACCGGAGCCTAAACGCTTAACGTAAAAACCGGAGTCAGGATACCCAACGAAACTGACCGGAGCCTGAACGCTCAACGTAATAACTGAAGTCTGAATACCCAACGAAACTGACCGGAGCCTGAACGCTCAACGTAATAACCGGAGTCTGGATACCCAACGAAACTGACCAGAGCCTGAACGCTCAACGTAATAACCGGAGTCTGGATACCCAAAGAAACTGACCGGAGCCTGAACGCTCAACGTAATAACCGGAGTCTGGATACCTAACGAAACTGACCGGAGTCTGAACAGTCAACGTAATAACCGGAGTCTGGATACCCAACGAAACTAACCGGAGCCTGAACGCTCAACGTAATAACTGAAGACTGAATACCCAACAAAACTGACCAGAGCCTGAACGCTCAACGTAATAACCGGAGTCTGGATACCCAACGAAACTGACCGGAGCCTGAACACTCAACGTAATAACCGGAGTCTGGATACCCAACGAAACTGACCGGAGCTTAAACCCTCAACATAATAACCGGAGTTTAGATACCCATAAAAACTGACCGGAGCCTGAACGCTCAACGTAAAAACCGGAGTCTGGATACCCAACGAAATTGACCGGAGCCTGAATGCTCAACGTAATAACCGGAGTCTGGATACCCAACGAAACTGACCGGAGTCTGGACGTTCAACGTAATAACCGGAGTCTGGATACCCAACGAAATTGAATGGAGCTTGAACGCTCAACGTAATAACCGAAATCTGGATACTCAACGAAACTGACTAGAGCCTGAACGCTCAACATAATAACCGGAGTCTGGATAATCAACGAAACTGACTGGAGCCTTAACGCTCAACGTAATAACCGGAGTCTGGATACATACGAAATTGACCGGAGCCTGAGCGCTCAACATAATAACCGGAGTCTGGACACCCAACGAAATTGACCGGAGCCTGAACGTTCAACGTAATAACCGGAGTCTGGATACCCTACGAAACTGACCGAAGTCTTAACGCTCAACATAATAATCGGAGTCTGGATACCCAACAAAACTGACCGGAGCCTGAACGCTCAACATAAAAACCGGAGTCAGGATACCCAACGAAACTGACCGGAGCCTGAACGCTCAACGTAATAACCGAAGTCTGAATACCCAACTTAACTGACCAGAGCCTGAACGCTCAATGTAATAACCGGAGTCTGGATACCCAACGAAACTGACCGGAGCCTGAACGCTCAACATAATAACCAGAGTCTGGATACCCAAAGAAACTGACCGGAGCCTGAACGTTCAACGTAATAACCGGAGTCTGGATACCTAACGAAACTGACCGGAGCCTGAACACTCAACGTAATAACCGGAGTCTGGATACCCAACGAAACTAACCGGAGCCTGAACGCTCAATGTTATAACCGAAGACTGAATACCCAATGAAACTGACCGGAGCCTGAACGCTCAACGTAATAACCGGAGTCTGGATACCAAACGAAACTGACCGGACCCTGAACGCTCAACGTAATAACCGAAGTATGGATACCAAACGAAACTGACCTGAGCCTGAACGCTCAACGTAATAACCAGAGTCTGGATACCCAACGAAACTGACCGGAGCTTGAACGCTCAACGTAATACTCGGAGTCTGGATACCTAAAGAAATTGACCGGAGCCTGAACGCTCAATGTAATAACCCGAGTCTAGATACCCAACGAAAATGACCGGAGCCTGAACGCTCAACGTAATAACCGAAGTCTGAATACCCAACGAAACTGACCAGAGCCTGAACGCTCAATGTAATAACCGGAGTCTGGATACCCAACGAAACTGACCGGAGCCTGAACGCTCAACGTAATAACCGGAGTCTGGATACCTAACGAAACTGACCGGAGCCTTAACACTCAACGTAATAACCAGAGTCTGGATACCCAACGAAACTGACCGGAGCCTGAACGTTTAACGTAATAACCGGAGTCTGGATACCCAACGAAACTGACCGGAGCCTGAGCGCTCAACGTAATAACCGGAGTCAGGACACCCAACGAAATTGACCGGAGCCTGAACGTTCAACATAATAACCGGAGTCTGGATACCCTACGAAACTGACCAGAGCCTGAACGCTCAACGTAATAACCGGAGTCTGGATACCCAACGAAACTGACCGGAGCCTGAACACTCAACGTAATAACCGGAGTCTGGATACCCAACGAAACTGACCGGAGCTTAAACCCTCAACATAATAACCGGAGATTAGATACCCATAAAAACTGACCGGAGCCTGAACGCTCAACGTAAAAACCGGAGTCTGGATACCCAACGAAATTGACTGGAGTCTGGACGTTCAACGTAATAACCGGAGTCTGGATACCCAACGAAATTGAATGGAGCTTGAACGCTTAACGTAATAACCGAAATCTGGATACTCAACGAAACTGACTAGAGCCTGAACGCTCAACATAATAACCGGAGTCTGGATAATCAACGAAACTGACTGGAGCCTTAACGCTCAACGTAATAACCGGAGTCTGGATACATACGAAATTGACCGGAGCCTGAGCGCTCAACATAATAACCGGAGTCTGGACACCCAACGAAATTGACCGGAGCCTGAACGTTCAACGTAATAACCGGAGTCTGGATACCCTACGAAACTGACCGAAGTCTTAACGCTCAACATAATAACCGGAGTCTGGATACCCAACAAAACTGACCGGAGCCTGAACGTTCAACATAAAAACCGGAGTCAGGATACCCAACGAAACTGACCGGAGCCTGAACGATCAACGTAATAACCGAAGTCTGAATACCCAACTTAACTGACCAGAGCCTGAACGCTCAATGTAATAACCGGAGTCTGGATACCCAACGAAACTGACCGGAGCCTGAACGCTCAACATAATAACCAGAGTCTGGATACCCAAAGAAACTGACCGGAGCCTGAACGTTCAACGTAATAACCGGAGTCTGGATACCTAACGAAACTGACCGGAGCCTGAACACTCAACGTAATAACCGGAGTCTGGATACCCAACGAAACTAACCGGAGCCTGAACGCTCAATGTTATAACCGAAGACTGAATACCCAATGAAACTGACCGGAGCCTGAACGCTCAACGTAATAACCGGAGTCTGGATACCAAACGAAACTGACCGGAGCATGAACCCTCAACGTAATATCCGAAGTATGGATACCAAACGAAACTGACCTGAGCCTGAACGCTCAACGTAATAACCAGAGTCTGGATACCCAACGAAACTGACCGGAGCTTGAACGCTCAACGTAATACTCGGAGTCTGGATACCTAAAGAAATTGACCGGAGCCTGAACGCTCAATGTAATAACCCGAGTCTAGATACCCAACGAAAATGACCGGAGCCTGAACGCTCAACGTAATAACCGAAGTCTGAATACCCAACGAAACTGACCAGAGCCTGAACGCTCAATGTAATAACCGGAGTCTGGATACCCAACGAAACTGACCGGAGCCTGAACGCTCAACGTAATAACCGGAGTCTGGATACCTAACGAAACTGACCGGAGCCTGAACATTCAACGTAATAACCAGAGTCTGGATACCCAAAGAAACTGACCGGAGCCTGAACGTTCAACGTAATAACCGGAGTCTGGATACCTAACGAAACTGACCGGAGCCTGAACACTGAACCTAATAACAAGAGTCTGGATACCCAACGAAACTGACCGGAGCCTGAACGTTTAACGTAATAACCGGAGTCTGGATACCCAACGAAACTGACCGGAGCCTGAGCGCTCAACGTAATAACCGGAGTCAGGACACCCAACGAAATTGACCGGAGCCTGAACGTTCAACGTAATAACCGGAGTCTGGATACCCTACGAAACTGACCAGAGTCTGAACGCTCAACATAATAACCGGAGTCTGGATACCCAACAAAACTGACCGGAGCCTAAACGCTTAATGTAAAAACCGGAGTCAGGATACCCAACGAAACTGACCGGAGCCTGAACGCTCAACGTAATAACCGAAGTCTGAATACCCAACGAAACTGACCGGAGCCTGAACGCTCAACGTAATAACCAGAGTTTGGATACCCAACGAAACTGACCGGAGCCAGAATGCTCAACGTAATAACCGGAGTCTGGATACCCAAAGAAACTGACCGGAGCCTGAACGCTCAACGTAATAACTGGAGTCTGGATACCTAACGAAACTGACCGGAGCCTGAACAGTCACCGTAATAACCGGAGTCTGGATACCCAACGAAACTAACCGGAGCCTGAACGCTCAACATAATAACCGAAGACTGAATACCCAACGAAACTGACCGGAGCATGAACGCTCAACGTAATAACCGGAGTCTGGATACCCAACGAAACTGACCGGATCCTGAACGCTCAACGTAATAACCGGAGTCTGGATACCCAAAGAAACTGACCGGAGCCTGAACGCTCAACGTAATAACCGAAGTCTGGACACCCAACGAAATTGACCGGAGCCTGAACGCTCAACGTAATAACCGGAGTCTGGATACCCAACGAAAATGACCGGAGCTTAAACCCTCAACATAATAACCGGAGTCTAGATACCCATCAAAACTGACTGGAGCCTGAATGCTCAACGTAAAAACCGGAGTCTGGATACCCAACAAAACTGACCGGAGCCTGAACGCTCAACGTAATAACCGGAGTCTAGATACCCAACGAAACTAACCGGAGTCTGGACGTTCAACGTAATAACCGGAGTCTGGATACCCAACGAAATTGAATGGAGCTTGAACACTCAACGTAATAACCGGAATCTAGATACTCAACGAAACTGACTAGAGCCTGAACACTCAACGTAATAACCAGAGTCTGGATAATCAACGAAACTGACTGGAGCCTCAACGCTCAACGTAATAACCGGAGTCTGGATACACAACGAAATTGACCGGAACCTGAGCGCTCAACGTAATAACCGGAGTCTGGACACCCAATGAAATTGACCGGAGCCTGAATGTTCAACGTAGTAACCGGAGTCTGGATACCCTACGAAACTGACCGAAGTCTGAATGCTCAACATAATAACCGGAGTCTGGATACCCAACAAAACTGACCGGAGCCTGAACGCTCAACGTAAAAACCGGAGTCAGGATACCCAACGAAACTGACCGGAGCCTGAACGCTCAACGTAATAACCGAAGACTGAATACCCAACGAAACTGACCGGAGCCTGAACGCTCAACGTAATAACCGGAGTCTGGATACCCAACGAAACTGACCGGAGCCTAAACGCTCAACGTAATAACCGGAGTCTGGATACCCAAAGAAACTGACCGGAGCCTGAACGCTCAACGTAATAACCGAAGTCTGGATACCCAATGAAACTGACCGGAGCCTGAACGCTCAACGTAATAACTGGAGTCTGGATACCCAACGAAACTGACCGGAGCCTAAACCCTCAACATAATAACCGGAGTCTGGATACCTTACAAAACTGACCGGAGCCTGAACGCTCAACGTAAAAAACGGAGTTTGGATACCCAACGAAACTGACCCGAGCCTGAACGCTATACGTAATAACCGGAGTCTGGATACCCATTGAAACTAACCGGAGCCTGGACGTTCAACGTAATAACCGGAGTCTGGATACCCAACGAAATTGAATGTAGCTTGAACGCTCAACGTAATAACCGGAATCTGGATACTCAACGAAACTGACTGGAGCCATAACGCTCAACGTAATAACCGAAGTCTGGATAACCAACGAAACAGACTGGAGCCTCAATGATCAAAGTAATAACCGGAGTCTGGATACACAACGAAATTGACCGGAGCCTGATTGCTCAACGTAATAACCGGAGTCTGGATACACAACGAAACTGACCGGAGCCTGAACGCGCAACGTAATAACCGGAGTCTGGATACCCAACAAAACTAACCGGAGCCTAAACGCTCAACGTAATAACCGAAGACTGAATACCCAACGAAACTGACCGGAGCCAGAACGCTCAACGTATTAACCGGAGTCTGGATACCCAACAAAACTGACCGGAGCCTGAACGCTCAACGTAGTAACCGGAGTCTGGATACCCAAAGAAACTGACCGGAGCCTGAACGCTCAACGTAATAACCGAAGTCTGGATACCCAACGAAACTGACCGGAGCCTGAACGCTCAACGTAATAACCGGAGTCTGGATACCCAACAAAACTGACTGGAGCCTAAACCCTCAACATAATAACCGGAGTCTGGATACCCAACAAAACTGACCGGAGCTTGAACGCTCAAAGTAAAAACCGGAGTCTGGATACCCAACGAAACTGACCGTAGCCTGAACGCTCAACGTAATAACCGGAGTCTGGATACCCAACGAAACTGATCGGAGCCTGAACGTTCAACGTAATAACCGGAGTCTGGATACCCAACGAAATTGAATGGAGCTTGAACGCTCAACGTGATAACCGGAATCTGGATACTCAACGAAACTGACTGGAGCCTGAACGCTCAACGTAATAACCGGAGTCTGGATAATCAACGAAACTGACTGGAGCCTCAATGATCAACGTAATAACCGGAGTCTAGATACACAACGAAATTGACCAGAGCCTGATTGCTCAACGTAATAACCGGAGTCTGGATACACAACGAAACTGACCGGAGCCTGAACGCTCAACGTAATAACCAGAGTCTGGATACCCAACGAAACTGACCGGAGCCTGAACGCTCAATGTAATAAGTGAAGTCCGGATACCAAACGACACTGACTGGAGCCTGAACGCTCAACGTAATAATCGGAGTCTGGATACCCAACGAAACTGACCGGAGCTTGAATGCTCAACATAATAAACAGAGTCTGGATACCCAAAGAAACTGACCGGAGCCTGAACGTTCAACGTAATAACCAGAGTCTGGATACCCAATGAAACTGACCGAAGCCTGAACGCTCAACGTAATAACCGAAGTCTGGATACCCAATAAAACTGACCTGAGCCTGAACGCTTAATGTAATAACCGAAGTCCGGATACCAAACGAAACTGACCGGAGCCTGAACGCTCAACGTAATAAACGAAGTCTGAATACCCAACGAAACTTACCGGAGCCTGAACGCTCAACGTAATAATAGGAGTCTGGATACCCAACGAAACTGACCGGAGCCTGAAAAACTCAACGTAATAACCGAAGTCTGAATACCCAACGAAACTGACCGGAGCCTGAACGCTCAACGTAATAACCGGAGTCTGGATACCCAACGAAACTGACTGGAGCCTGAACCCTCAACATAATAACCGGAGTCTGGATACCCAACAAAACTGACCGGAGCCTGAACGCTCAACGTAAAAACCGGAGTCTGGATACGCAACGAAACTGACCAGAGCCGGAACGCTCAACGTAATAACCGGAGTCTGGATACCCAACGAAACTGACCGGAGGCTGAACGCTCAACGTAATAACCGGTGTCTGATTACCCAACAAAACTGACCGGAGCCTGAACGCTCAACGTAATAACCGAAGACTGAATACCCAACGAAACTGACCGGAGCCAGAACACTCAATGTATTAACCGGAGTCTGGATACCCAACAAAACTGACCGGAGCCTGAACGCTCAACGTAGTAACCGGAGTTTGGATACCCAAAGAAACTGACCGGAGCCTGAACGCTCAACGTAATAACCGAAGTCTGGATACCCAACGAAACTGACCGGAGCCTGAACGCTCAACGTAATAACCGGAGTCTGGATACCCAACAAAACTGACTGGAGCCTAAACCCTCAACATAATAACCGGAGTCTGGATACCCAACAAAACTGACCGGAGCCTGAACGCTCAAAGTAAAAACCGGAGTCTGGATACCCAACGAAACTGACCGTAGCCTGAACGCTCAACGTAATAACCGGAGTCTGGATACCCAACGAAACTGACCGGAGCCTGAACGTTCAACGTAATAACCGGAGTCTGGATACCCAACGAAATTGAATGGAGCTTGAACGCTCAACGTGATAACCGGAATCTGGATACTCAACGAAACTGACTGGAGCCTGAATGCTCAACGTAATAACCGGAGTCTGGATAATCAACAAAACTGACTGGAGCCTCAATGATCAACGTAATAACCGGAGTCTAGATACACAACGAAATTGACCGGAGCCTGATTGCTCAACGTAATAACCGGAGTCTGGATACACAACGAAACTGACCGAAGCCTGAACGCTCAACGTAATAACCAGAGTCTGGATACCCAACGAAACTGACCGGAGCCTGAACGCTCAATGTAATAAGTGAAGTCCGGATACCAAACGACACTGACTGGAGCCTGAACGCTCAACGTAATAATCGGAGTCTGGATACCCAACGAAACTGACCGGAGCTTGAATGCTCAACATAATAAACAGAGTCTGGATACCCAAAGAAACTGACCGGAGCCTGAACACTCAACGTAATAACCAGAGTCTGGATACCCAATGAAACTGACCGAAGCCTGAACGCTCAACGTAATAACCGAAGTCTGGATACCCAACAAAACTGACCTGAGCCTGAACGCTTAATGTAATAACCGAAGTCTGGATACCAAACGAAACTGACTGGAGCCTGAACGCTCAACGTAATAAACGAAGTCTGAATACCCAACGAAACTTACCGGAGCCTGAACGCTCAACGTAATAATCGGAGTCTGGATAACCAACGAAACTGACCGGAGCCTGAACACTCAACGTAATAACCGAAGTCTGAATACCCAACGAAACTGACCGGAGCCTGAACGCTCAACGTAATAACCGGAGTCTGGATACCCAACGAAACTGACTGGAGCCTGAACCCTCAACATAATAACCGGAGTCTGGATACCCAACAAAACTGACCGGAGCCTGAACGCTCAACGTAAAAACCGGAGTCTGGATACGCAACGAAACTGATCGGAGCCTGAACGCTCAACGTAATAACCGGAGTATGGATACCCAACGAAACTGACCGGAGGCTGAACGCTCAACGTAATAACCGGTGTTTGGTTACCCAACAAAACTGACCGGAGCCTGCTATCTCAATGTAAAAACCGGAGTCTGGATACCCAACAAAACTGACCGGAGCCTGAACGCTCAACGTAATAACCGAAGTCTGGATACCCAACAAATTTGACCGGAGCATGAACGGTCAACGAAAAACCGGAGCCTATATTCCCAACGTAACTGACCGGAGCTTGAACGTTCAACGTAATAACCGGAGTCTGGATACCCAAAGAAACTGACCGGAGCCTGAACGCTCAACGTAATAACCGGATCCTGGATACCCAAAGAAACTGACCGGAGCCTGAACGCTCAACATAATAACCAGAGTCTGAATACCCAACGAAACTGACCGGAGCCTGAACGCTCAATGTAATAACCGGAGTCTGGATACCCAACGAAACAGACCGGAGCCTGAACGCTCAAAGTAATAACTAGAGTCTTGATACCCAAAGAAACTGACCGGAGCCTAAACGCTCAACGTAATAACCGGAGTCTGGATACCTAACGAAACTGATCGGAGCCTGAACACTCAACGTAATAACCGGAGTCTGGATACCCAACGAAACTAACCGGAGCCTGAACGCTCAACGTAATAAACGAAGACTGAATACCCAACGAAACTGACCGGAGCCTGAACGTTCAACGTAATAACCGGAGTCTGGATACCCAACGAAATTGAATGGAGCTTGAATGCTTAACGTAATAACCGGAATCTGGATACTCAACGAAACTGACTGGAGCCTGAACGCTCAACGTAATAACCGGAGTCTGGATAATCAATGAAACTGACTGGAGCCTCAATGATCAACATAATAACCGGAGTCTAGATACACAACGAAATTGACCGGAGCCTGATTGCTCAACGTAATAACCGGAATCTGGATACACAACGAAACTGACCGGAGCCTGAACGCTCAACGTAATAACCTGAGTCTGGATACCCAACGAAACTGACCGGAGCCTGAATGCTCAACGTAATAACCGAAGTCTGGATACCAAACGACACTGACTGGAGCCTGAATGCTCAACGTTATAACCGGAGTCTGGATACCCAACGAAACTAACCGGAGCTTGAACGCTCAACGTAATAAACGGAGTCTGGATACCGAAAGAAACTGACCGGAGCCTGAACGCTCAACGTAATAACCAGAGTCTGGATACCTAATGAAACTGACCGAAGCCTGAACGCTCATCGTAATAACTGGAGTCTGGATACTCAACAAAAATGACCGGAGCCTGAACGATCAACGTAATAACCGGAGTCTGGATACCCAATGAAACTGACCATAGCTTGAACGCTCAATGTAATAACCAGTGTCTTGATACCCAATGAAACTGACCGGAACCTGAACGCTCAACGTAATAACCAGAATCTGGATAATCAACTAAACTAACCGGAGCCTGAACGCTCAACGTAATAACCAGAGTCTGGATACTCAACAAAAATGCCCGGAGCCTGAACGCTCAACTTAATAACCAGAGTCTGGATACTCAACGAAACTGACCAGAGCCTAAACGTTCAACGTAATAACTGGAGTTTAGATACTCAACGAAACTGAACGGATCCTGAACGCTCAACGTAATAAAAGGAGTTATGATACTCAACGAAAATGACTGGATCCTGAATGCTCAATGTAATGACCAGAGTATAGATACTCAACGAAAATGACCAGAGACTGAACGCTCAACATATTGACCGGAGTATGCATACTCAACGAAAATGATCGGAGCCTGAACGCTCAACATAATGACAGGAGTCTAGATACTCAACGAAAATGACCGAGGTCTTAACCCTCAATGTAATAACCAGAGTCTAGATACTCAATGAAAATGACCGAAGCCTGAATGCTCATCATAATAACCGGAGTCTGGATACTCAACGAAAATGATCGGAGCCTGACGCTCAACTTAATAACCGGAGTCAGGATACCCAACGAAACTGACCGGAGCCTGAACGCTCAACGTAATAACCGAAGTCTGAATACCCAACGAAACTGACCGGAGCCTGAACGCTCAACTTAATAACCGGAGTCTGGATACCCAACGAAACTGACCGGAGCCTGAACGCTCAACGTAATAACCGGAGTCTGGATACCCAAAAAACTGACCGGAGCCTGAACGCTCAACGTAATAACCGGAGTCTGGATACCTAACGAAACTGACCGGAGCCTGAACAGTCAACGTAATAACCGGAGTCTGGATACCCAACGAAACTAACCGGAGCCTGAACGCTCAACGTAATAACCGAAGACTGAATACCCAACGAAACTGACCGGAGCCAGAACGCTCAACGTATTAACCGGAGTCTGGATACCCAACAAAACTGACCGGAGCCTGAACGCTCAACGTAATAACCGGAGTCTGGATACCCAAAGAAACTGACCGGAGCCTGAACGCTCAACGTAATAACCGAAGTCTGGATACCCAACGAAACTGACCGGAGCCTGAGCGCTCAACGTAATAACTGGAGTCTGGATACCCAACAAAACTGACTGGAGCCTAAACCCTCAACATAATAACCGGAGTCTGGATACCCAACAAAACTGACCGGAGACTGAACGCTCAAAGTAAAAACCGGAGTCTGGATACCCAACGAAACTGACCGTAGCCTGAACGCTCAACGTAATAACCGGAGTCTGGATACCCAACGAAACTGACCGGAGCCTGAACGTTCAACGTAATAACCGGAGTCTGGATACCCAATGAAATTGAATGGAGCTTGAACGCTAACCGTGATAACCGGAATCTGGATACTCAATGAAACTGACTGGAGCCTGAACGCTCAACGTAATAACCGGAGTCTGGATAATCAACGAAACTGACTAGAGCCTCACTGATCAACGTAATAACCGGAGTCTAGATACACAACGAAATTGACCGGAGCCTGATTGCTCAACGTAATAACCGGAGTCTGGATACACAACGAAACTGACCGGAGCCTAATCGCTCAACGTAATAACCAGAGTCTGGATACCCAACGAAACTGACCGGAGCCTGAACGCTCAATGTAATAAGTGAAGTCCGGATACCAAACGACACTGACTGGAGCCTGAAAGCTCAACGTAATAATCGGAGTCTGGATACCCAACGAAACTGACCAGAGCTTGAATGCTCAACGTAATAAACAGAGTCTGGATACCCAAAGAAACTGACCGGAGCCTGAACGCTCAACGTAATAACCAGAGTCTGGATACCCAATGAAACTGACCGAAGCCTGAACGCTCAACGTAATAACCGAAGTCTGGATACCCAACAAAACTGACCTGAGCCTGAACGCTTAATGTAATAACCGAAGTCTGGATACCAAACGAAACTGACCGGAGCCTGAACGCTCAACGTAATAAACGAAGTCTGAATACCCAACGAAACTTACCGGAGCCTGAACGCTCAACGTAATAATCGGAGTCTTGATACCCAACGAAACTGACCGGAGCCTGAACACTCAACGTAATAACCGAAGTCTGAATACCCAACGAAACTAACCGGAGCCTGAACGCTCAACGTAATAACTGGAGTCTGGATACCCAACGAAACTGACTGGAGCCTGAACCCTCAACATAATAACCGGAGTCTGGATAACCAACAAAACTGACCGGAGCCTGAACGCTCAACGTAATAACCGGAGTCTGGATACCCAACGAAACTGACCGGAGGCTGAACACTAAACGTAATAACCGGTGTCTGGTTACCCAACAAAACTGACCAGAGCCTGCTATCTCAATGTAAAAACCGGAGTCTGGATACCCAACAAAACTGACCGGAGCCTGAACGCTCAACGTAATAACCGAAGTCTTGATACCCAACAAATTTGACGGGAGTATGAACGCTCAACGAAAAACCGGAGTCTATATTCCCAACGAAACTGACCGGAGCTTGAACGTTCAACGTAATAACCGGAGTCTGGATACCCAAAGAAACTGACCGGAGCCTGAACGCTCAACGTAATAACCGGATCCTGGATACCCAAAGAAACTGACCGGAGCCTGAACGCTCAACGTAATAACCGGAGTCTGAATACCCAACGAAACTGACTGGAGCCTGAACGCTCAACGTAATAACCGGAGTCTGGATACCCAACGAAACAGACCGGAGCCTGAACGCTCAACGTAATAACCAGAGTCTGGATACCCAAAGAAACTGATCGGAGCCTAAACGCTCAACGTAATAACCGGAGTCTGGATACCTAACGAAACTGATCGGAGCCTGAACACTCAACGTAATAACCGGAGTCTGGATACCCAACGAAACTAACCGGAGCCTGAACGCTCAACGTAATAAACGAAGACTGAATACCCAACGAAACTGACCGGAGCCTGAACGCTCAACGTAATAACCGGAGTCTGGATACCCAACGAAACTGACCGGAGCCTGAACGTTCAACGTAATAACCGGAGTCTGGATACCCAACGAAATTGAATGGAGCTTGAACGCTTAACGTAATAACCGTAATCTGGATACTGAATGAAACTGACTGGAGCCTGAACGCTCAACCTAATAACCGGAGTCTGGATAATCAATGAAACTGACTGGAGCCTCAATGATCAACATAATAACCGGAGTCTAGATACACAACGAAATTGACCGGAGCCTGATTGCTCAACGTAATAACCGGAATTTGGATACACAACGAAACTGACCGGAGCCTGAACGCTCAACGTAATAACCTGAGTCTGGATACCCAACGAAACTGACCGGAGCCTGAATGCTCAACGTAATAACCGAAGTCTGGATACCAAACGACACTGACTGGAGCCTGAATGCTCAACATTATAACCGGAGTCTGGATACCCAACGAAACTAACCGGAGCTTGAAGGCTCAACGTAATAAACGGAGTCTGGATACCGAAAGAAACTGACCGGAGCCTGAACGCTCAACGTAATAACCAGAGTCTGGATACCCAACGAAACTGACCGAAGCCTGAACGCTCATCGTAATAACTGGAGTCTGGATACTCAACAAAAATGACCGGAGCCTGAACGATCAACGTAATAACCGGAGTCTGGATACCCAATGAAACTGACCATAGCTTGAACGCTCAATGTAATAACCAGTGTCTAGATACCCAATGAAACTGACCGGAACCTGAACGCTCAACGTAATAACTGGAATCTGGATACTCAACTAAACTAACCGGAGCCTGAACGCTCAACGTAATAACCAGAGTCTGGATACTCAACAAAAATGCCCGGAGCCTGAACGCTCAACTTAATAACCAGAGTCTGGATACTCAACGAAACTGACCAGAGCCTAAACGCTCAACGTAATAACTGGAGTCTAGATACTCAACGAAACTGACCGGATCCTGAACGCTCAACGTAATAAAAGGAGTTATGATACTCAACGAAAATGACTGGATCCTGAATGCTCAATGTAATGACCAGAGTATGGATACTCAACGAAAATGACCGGAGACTGAACGCTCAACATATTGACCGGAGTATGCATACTCAACGAAAATGATCGGAGCCTGAACGCTCAACATAATGACAGGAGTCTAGATACTCAACGAAAATGACCGGAGTCTGAACCCTCAATGTAATAACCAGAGTCTAGATACTCAATGAAAATGACCGAAGCCTGAACGCTCATCATAATAACCGGAGTCTGGATACTCAACGAAAATGATCGGAGCCTGACGCTCAACTTAATAACCGGAGTCAGGATACCCAACGAAACTGACCGGAGCCTGAATGCTCAACGTAATAACCGAAGTCTGAATACCCAACGAAACTGACCGGAGCCTGAACGCTCAACGTAATAACCGGAGTCTGGATACCCAACGAAACTGACCGGAGCCTGAACGCTCAACGTAATAACCGGAGTCTGGATACCCAAAAAACTGACCGGAGCCTGAACGCTCAACGTAATAACCGGAGTCTGGATACCTAACGAAACTGACCGGAGCCTGAACAGTCAACGTAATAACCGGAGTCTGGATACCCAACGAAACTAACCGGAGCCTGAACGCTCAACGTAATAACCGAAGACTGAATACCCAACGAAAATGACCGGAGCCTGAACGCTCAACGTAATAACCGGAGTCTGGATACCCAACGAAACTGATCGGATCCTGAACACTCAACGTAATAACCGGAGTCTGGATACCCAAAGAAACTGACCGGAGCCTGAACGCTCAACGTAATAACCGAAGTCTGGACACCCAACGAAACTGACCGGAGCCTGAACGCTCAACGTAATAACCGGAGTCTGGATACCCAACGAAAATGACCGGAGCTTAAACCCTCAACATAATAACCAAAGTCTAGATACCCATCAAAACTGACTGGAGCCTGAATGCTCAACGTAAAAACCGGAGTCTGGATACCCAATGAAACTGACCGGAGCCTGAACGCTCAACGTAATAACCGGAGTCTGGATACCCAACGAAACTAACCGGAGTCTGGACGTTCAACGTAATAACCGTAGTCTGGATACCCAACGAAATTGAATGGAGCTTGAACGCTCAACGTAATAACCGGAATCTGGATACTCAACGAAACTGACTAGAGCCTGAACACTCAACGTAATAACCGGAGTCTGGATAATCAACGAAACTGACTGGAGCCTCAACGCTTAACGTAATAACCGGAGTCTGGATACACAACGAAATTGACCGGAGCCTGAGTGCTCAACGTAATAACTGGAGTCTGGACACCCAATGAAATTGACCGGAGCCTGAACGTTCAACGTAATAACCGGAGTCCGGATACCCTACGAAACTGACCGAAGTCTGAATGCTCAACATAATAACCGGAGTCTGGATACCCAACTAAACTGACCGGAGCCTGAACACTCAACGTAAAAACCGGAGTCACGATACCCAACGAAACTGACCGGAGCCTGAACGCTCAACGTAATAACCGAAGACTGAATACCCAACGAAACTGACCGGAGCCTGAACGCTCAATGTAATAACTGGAGTCTGGATACCCAACTAAACTGACCGGAGCCTGAACGCTCAACGTAATAACCGGAGTCTGGATACCCATAGAAACTGACCGGAGCCTGAACGCTCAACGTAATAACCAAAGTCTGGATACCCAACGAAACTGACCGGAGCCTGAACGCTCAACGTAATAACTGGAGTCTGGATACCCAACGAAACTGACCGGAGCCTAAACCCTCAACATAATAACCGGAGTCTGGATACCTAACAAAACTGACCGGAGCCTGAACGCTCAACGTAAAAACCGGAGTTTGGATACCCAACAAAACTGACCGGAGCCTGAACGCTCAACATAATAACCGGAGTCTGGATACCCAACGAAACTAACCGGAGCCTGAACGTTCAACGTAATAACCGGAGTCTGGATACCCAACGAAATTGAATGTAGCTTCAACGCTCAACGTAATAACCGGAATCTGGATACTCAACGAAACTGACTGGAGCCATAACGCTCAACGTAATAACCGAAGTCTTGATAATCAACGAAACAGACTGGAGCCTCAACGATCAACGTAATAACCGGAGTCTGGATACACAACGAAATTGACCGGAGCCTGATTGCTCAACGTAATAACCGGAGTCTGGATACACAACGAAACTGACCGGAGTCTGAACGCTCAACGTAATAACCTGAGTCTGGATACCCAACGAAACTGACCGGAGCCTGAATGCTCAACGTAATAACCGAAGTCTGGATACCAAACGACACTGACTGGAGCCTGAATGCTCAACTTTATAACCGGAGTCTGGATACCCAACGAAACTAACTGGAGCTTGAACGCTCAACGTAATAAACGGAGTCTGGATACCGAAAGAAACTGACCGGAGCCTGAACGCTCAACGTAATAACCAGAGTCTGGATACCCAACGAAACTGACCGAAGCCTGAACGCTCATCGTAATAACTGGAGTCTGGATACTCAACAAAAATGACCGGAGCCTGAACGATCAACGTAATAACCGGAGTCTGGATACCCAATGAAACTGACCATAGCTTGAATGCTCAATGTAATAACCAGTGTCTTGATACCCAATGAAACTGACCGGAACCTGAACGCTCAACGTAATAACCGGAATCTGGATACTCAACTAAACTAACCGGAGCCTGAACGCTCAACGTAATAACCAGAGTCTGGATACTCAACAAAAATGCCCGGAGCCTGAACGCTCAACTTAATAACCAGAGTCTGGATACTCAACGAAACTGACCGGAGCCTAAACGCTCAACGTAATAACTGGAGTCTAGATACTCAACAAAACTGACCGGATCCTGAACGCTCAACGTAATAAAAGGAGTTATGATATTCAACGAAAATGACTGGATCCTGAATGCTCAATGTAATGACCGGAGTATGGATACTCAACGAAAATGACCGGAGACTGAATGCTCAACATATTGACCAGAGTATGCATACTCAACGAAAATGATCGGAGCCTGAACGCTCAACATAATGACAGGAGTCTAGATACTCAACGAAAATGACCGGAGTCTGAACCCTCAATGTAATAACCAGAGTCTAGATACTCAATGAAAATGACCGAAGCCTGAACGCTCATCATAATAACCGGAGTCTGGATACTCAACGAAAATGATCGGAGCCTGACGCTCAACTTAATAACCGGAGTCAGGATACCCAACGAAACTGACCGGAGCCTGAACGCTCAACGTAATAACCGAATTCTGAATACCCAACGAAACTGACTGGAGCCTGAACGCTCAACATAATAACCGGAGTCTGGATACCCAACGAAACTGACCGGAGCCTGAACGCTCAATGTAATAACTGAAGTCTGGATACCCAAAGAAACTGACCGGAGCCTGAACACTAAACGTAATAACCGGAGTCTGGATACCTAACGAAACTGACCGGAGCCTGAACAGTCAACGTAATAACCGGAGTCTGGATACCCAACGAAACTAACCGGAGCCTGAACGCTCAACGTAATAACCGAAGACTGAATACCCAATGAAACTGACCGGAGCCTGAACACTCAACGTAATAACCAGAGTCTGGATACCCAACGAAACTGACCAGATCCTGAACGCTCAACGTAATAACCGGAGTCTGGATACCCAAAGAAACTGACCGGAGCCTGAACGCTCAACGTAATAACCGAAGTCTGGACACCCAACGAAACTGAGCGGAGCCTGAACGCTCAACGTAATAACCGGAGTCTGGATACCCAATGAAAATGACCGGAGCTTAAACCCTCAACATAATAACCGGAGTCTAGATACCCATCAAAACTGACTGGAGCCTGAATGCTCAACGTAAAAACCGGAGTCTGGATACCCAATGAAACTGACCGGAGCCTGAACGCTCAACGTAATAACCGGAGTCTGGATACCCAACGAAACTAACCGGAGTCTAGACGTTCAACGTAATAACCGGAGTCTGGATACCCAACGAAATTGAATGGAGCTTGAACGCTCAACGTAATAACCGGAATCTGGATACTCAACGAAACTGACTAGAGCCTGAACACTCAACGTAATAACCGGAGTCTGGATAATCAACGAAACTGACTGGAGCCTCAACGCTCAACGTAATAACCGGAGTCTGGATACACAACGAAATTGACCGGAGCCTGAGCGCTCAACGTAATAACCGGAGTCTGGACACCCAATGAAATTGATCGGAGCCTGAACGTTCAACGTAATAACCGGAGTCTGGATACCCTACGAAACTGACCGAAGTCTGAATGCTCAACATAATAACCAGAGTCTGGATACCCAACAAAACTGACCGGAGCCTAAACGCTCAACGTAAAAACCGGAGTCAGGATACCCAACGAAACTGACCGGAGCCTGAACGCTCAACGTAATAACCGAAGACTGAATACCCAACGAAACTGACCGGAGCCTGAACGCTCAATGTAATAACCGGAGTCTGGGTACCCAACGAAACTGACCGGAGCTTGAACGCTCAACGTAATAACCGGAGTCTGGATACCCAAAGAAAATGACCGGAGCCTGAACGCTCAACGTAATAACCGAAGTCTGGATACCCAACGAAACTGACCGGAGCCTGAACGCTCAACGTAATAACTGGAGTCTGGATACCCAACGAAACTGACCGGAGCCTAAACCCTTAACATAATAACCGGAGTCTGGATACCTAACAAAACTGACCGGAGCCTGAACGCTCAACGTAAAAACCGGAGTTTGGATACCCAACGAAACTGACCGGAGCCTGAACGCTCAACGTAATAACCGGAGTCTGGATACCCAACGAAACTAACCGGAGCCTGAACGTTCAACGTAATAACCGGAGTCTGGATACCCAACGAAATCGAATGTAGCTTGAACGCTCAACGTAATAACCGGAATCTGGATACTCAACGAAACTGACTGGAGCCATAACGCTCAACGTAATAACCGAAGTCTGGATAATCAATGAAACAGACTGGAGCCTCAACGATCAACGTAATAACCGGAGTCTGGATACACAACGAAATTGACCGGAGCCTGATTGCTCAACGTAATAACCGAAGTCTTGATACACAACGAAACTGACCGGAGCCTGAACGCTCAACGTAATAACCGGAGTCTGGATACCCAACGAAACTAAGCAGAGCCTGAACGCTCAACGTAATAACCGAAGACTGAATACCCAACGAAACTGACCGGAGCCAGAACGCTCAACGTATTAACCGGAGTCTGGATACCCAACAAAACTGACCGGAGCCTGAACGCTCAACGTAAAAACCGGAGTCTGGATACCCAACGAAACTGACCGTAGCCTGAACGCTCAACGTAATAACCGGAGTCTGGATACCCAACGAAACTGACCGGAGCCTGATCGCTCAACGTAATAACCGGAGTCTGGATACCCAACGAAATTGAATGGAGCTCGAACGCTCAACGTGATAACCGAAATCTGGATACTCAACGAAACTGACTGGAGCCTGAACGCTCAACGTTATAACCGGAGTCTGGATAATCAACGAAACTGACTGGAGCCTCAATGATCAACGTAATAACCGGAGTCTAGATACACAACGAAATTGACCGGAGCCTGAACGCTCAACGTAATAACCGGAGTCTGGATACACAACGAAACTGACCGGAGCCTGAACGCTCAACGTAATAACGAGAGTCTGGATACCCAACGAAACTGACCGGAGCCTGAACGCTCAATGTAATAAGCGAAGTCCGGATACCAAACGACACTGACTGGAGCCTGAACGCTCAACGTAATAACCGGAGTCTGGATACCCAACGAAACTGACCAGAGCTTGAATGCTCAACGTAATAAACAGAGTCTGGATACCCAAAGAAACTGACCGGAGCCTGAACGCTCAACGTAATAACCAGAGTCTGGATACCCAATGAAACTGACCGAAGCCTGAACGCTCAACGTAATAACCGAAGTCTGGATACCCAACAAAACTGACCTGAGCCTGAACGCTTAATGTAATAACCGAAGTCTGGATACCAAACGAAATTGACCGGAGCCTGAACGCTCAACGTAATAAACGAAGTCTGAATACCAACGAAACTGACCGGAGCCTGAACGCTCAACGTAATAACCGGAGTCTGGATACCCAACGAAACTGACTGGAGCCTGAACCCTCAACATAATAACCGGAGTCTGGATATCCAACAAAACTGACCGGAGCCTGAACGCTCAACGTAAAAACCGGAGTCTGGATACGCAACGAAACTGACCGGAGCCTGAAGGCTCAACGTAATAACCGGAGTCTGGATACCCAACGAAACTGACCGGAGCCTGAACACTCAACGTAATAACCGAAGTCTGAATACCCAACGAAACTGACCGGAGCCTGAACGCTCAACGTAATAACCGGAGTCTGGATACCTAACGAAACTGACTGGAGCCTGAACCCTCAACATAATAACCGGAGTCTGGATACCCAACAAAACTGACCGGAGCCTGAACGCTCAACGTAAAAACCGGAGTCTGGATACGCAATGAAACTGACCGGAGCCTGAACGCTCAACGTAATAACCGGAGTCTGGATACCCAACGAAATTGACCGGAGCCTGAACGCTCAACGTAATAACCGGTGTCTGGATACCCAACAAAACTAACCGGAGCCTGCTATCTCAACGTAAAAACCGGAGTCTGGATACCCAACAAAACTGACCGGAGCCTGAACGCTCAACGTAATAACCGAAGTCTGGATACCCAACAAAAATGACCGGAGCATGAACGCTCAACGAAAAACCGGAGTCTAGATTCACAACGAAACTGACTGGAGCTTGAACGTTCAACGTAATAACCGGAGTCTGGATACCCAAAGAAACTGATCGGAGCCTGAACGCTCAACGTAATAACCGGAGCCTGGATACCCAAAGAAACTGACTGGAGCCTGAACGCTCAACTGAATAACCGGAGTCTGAATACCCAACGAAACTGACCGGAGCCTGAACGCTCAACATAATAACCGGAGTCTGGATACCCAACGAAACAGACCGGAGCCTGAACGCTCAACGTAATAACCAGAGTCTGGTTACCCAAAGAAACTGACCGGAGCCTAAACGCTCAACGTAATAACCGGAGTCTGGATACCTAACGAAACTGATCGGAGCCTGAACACTCAACGTAATAATCGGAGTCTGGATACCCATCGAAACTAACCGGAGCCTGAACGCTCAACGTAATAAACGAAGACTGAATACCCAACGAAACTGACCGGAGCCTGAACGCTCAACGTAATAACCGGAGTCTGGATACCCAACGAAACTGACCGGAGCCTGAACGTTCAACGTAATAACCGGAGTCTGGATACCCAATGAAATTGAATGGAGCTTGAACGCTTAACGTAATAACCGGAATCTGGATACTCAACGAAACTGACTGGAGCCTGAACGCTCAACGTAATAACCGGAGTCTGGATAATCAATGAAACTGACTGGAGCCTCAATGATCAACGTAATAACCGGAGTCTGGATACACAACGAAATTGACCGGAGCCTGATTGCTCAACGTAATAACCGGAATCTGGATACACAACGAAACTGACCGGAGCCTGAATGCTCAACGTAATAACCGAAGTATGGATACCAAACGACACTGACTGGAGCCTGAATGCTCAACGTTATAACCGGAGTCTGGATACCCAACGAAACTAACCGGAGCTTGAACGCTAAACGTAATAAACGGAGTCTGGATACCCAAAGAAACTGACCGGAGCCTGAACGCTCAACGTAATAACCAGAGTCTGGATACCCAACGAAACTGACCGAAGCCTGAACGCTCATCGTAATAACTGGAGTCTGGATACTCAACAAAAATGACCGGAGCCTGAACGATCAACGTAATAACCGGAGTCTGGATACCCAATGAAACTGACCATAGCTTGAACGCTCAATGTAATAACCAGTGTCTTGATACCCAATGAAACTGACCGGAACCTGAACGCTCAACGTAATAACCGGAATCTGGATACTCAACTAAACTAACCGGAGCCTGAACGCTCAACGTAATAACTAGAGTCTGGATACTCAACAAAAATGCCCGGAGCCTGAACGCTCAACTTAATAACCAGAGTCTGGATACTCAACGAAACTGACCGGAGCCTAAACGCTCAACGTAATAACTGGAGTCTAGATACTCAACAAAACTTACCGGATCCTGAACGCTCAACGTAATAAACGGAGTTATGATACTCAACAAAAATGACTGGATCCTGAATGCTCAATGTAATGACCGGAGTATGGATACTCAACGAAAATGACCGGAGAGTGAACGCTCAACATATTGACCGGAGTATGCATACTCAACGAAAATGATCGGAGCCTGAACGCTCAACATAATGACAGGAGTCTAGATACTCAACGAAAATGACCGGAGTCTGAACCCTCAATGTAATAACCAGAGTCTAGATACTCAATGAAAATGACCGAAGCCTGAACGCTCATCATAATAACCGGAGTCTGGATACTCAACGAAAATGATCGGAGCCTGACGCTCAACTTAATAACCGGAGTCTGGATACTCAACAAAAATGATCGGAGCCTGAACGCTCAACGTAATAACCGGAGTCTTGATACCCAACGAAATTGACCGGAGCCTGAACGCTCAACGTAATAATCGGAATCTGGATACTCAACGAAACTGACCGGAGCCTGAACGCTCAACGTAATAACTAGAGTTTGGATACTCAACGAAAATGACAGGAGCCTGAACGCTCAACGTAAAAACCGGTGTTTTGATACCCAATGAAACTGACTGGAGCCTGAACGCTCAACGTAATAACTGGAGTCTGGATACTAAACGAAAATAATCGGAGACTGAACGATCAACGTAATAACCGGATTCTGGATACTCAATGAAACTGACCGGAGCCTGAACGCTCAATGTAATAACCAGAGTTATGATACTCAACGAAAATGACTGGATCCTGAACGCTCAACGTAATGACCGGAGTTTGGATACTCAACAAAAATGGTCGAAGCCTGAACGCTCAACGTATTGACCGGAGTCTGGATACTCAACAAAAATGATCGGAGCCTTAACGCCCAGCTTAATGACCAGAGTCTGGATACTCAACGAAAATGACCGGAGTCTGAACCCTCAACGTAATAACCGGAGTATGGATACTCAACAAATATGACCAGAGCCTGAACGCTCAATGTAATAACCGGTGTCTGGATACTCAACAAAAATGACCGGAGCCTGAACGCTCGACGTAATAACTGGAGTCTTGATACTCAACGAAACTGACCGGATCCTGAACGCTCAACGTAATAAATGGAGTTATGATACTCAACGAAAATGACTGGATCCTGAACGCTCAATCTAATGACCGGAGTTTGGATACTCAACGAAAATGACTGGAGCCTGAACGCTCAACGTATTGACCGGAGTATGCATACTCAACGAAAATGATTGGAGCCTGAACGCTCAACGTAACGACAAGTGTCTAGATACTCAACGAAACTGACCGGAGTCTGAACCCTCAACGTAATAACCAGAGTCTAGATACTCAACAAAAATGACTGGTGTAACGCCCCCTTTCTATACCCCAAAATAATCACATATCAAATCATATAGTCACGAGTACAAGTGTTTTTATTTTCATCAGAGTGTATTTACATTTAGGTATAAAAGAAGTGCGTCACAATACTCACGAAACGACCACATGAATATTAATGTTTAAAAAGAATTAACTCAAAAGGGGTAAATTTCAACTAAAAATAAACACATGATTCTTCGAAATTACATATTCATGTTTTCTCTTAAAGCGGAAGACTAAAACATATATAATTTCACTTAAGACATGACAAAACGTAATTACATGACATCTGGTTGTTCACAACTTTATTCACATACAAACAAAACATCATTAAAACATTCTACAAGCCTATCTACCCAAAGTTACATATCAGAGCGACCGACACGAGGGAAGGGAACTATACTCCAAGAAAACCTCCAGCGAATCCTAATCTGCAATGCCTCGTAGGGCATTATAAAACAATAGAAGGGTGAGAAACATCATCATAATAATCAAGGCATAAGATATATATATATATATATAAATGTACAAGTACCGAATGCCTATACCTCATACTTATTCACTACAATGCATAACCATAGATTCTCACCGCATCAAATACACATAGACATAATCGCTCACACTTAACCGTCTATTCATCGGTCGATATCTTTCACATTTATTTATTTGCTAACGCATCTCATCAATTCCTGCACGTAGGCATATTTACATATGACAATCGCGATCATACCATGCGATCCATATAATACTCATTCACTACCCTCAATCCTCTTTCCAGACTATGGGTACGTCGCTTATGCTCTACCGGGAACGACGTCTCGGCCATTCTACCCCAGTAACTACCTCACTAGGAACGACGCATCGCCGTTCTACCCTAATGAGTAGAATCTCTGTACATATACATCAACCTCATTCTCATATTTACCATACGCAATCAATATATATATATATATATATATATATATATATATATATATATATATATATATATTTATACATACACTAATACATTCTCAATGCATTATTCTCAATTCATCATATGAAGATGATAATGCACTCATAGAGACCGACACCTCGACCCTATGCAGCCACAACCACGGTACCGACTCATTCGTTCGTCAGATTCTCTTCGAACTCACTCCTCTCGCACTTATACGGTTACACTATAACTCATCAGATTTTCCTAGGAATCACTATATAACCGTCGCATCAAGCAAGGTTCTGCAAATCCTACACGGGATCAAATATAACCATCGCATCATGCGAGGTTCTGCAGATCCTACACGGGATCAAATATAACCATCGCATCAAGCGAGGTTCTGCAGATCCTACACGGGATCAAATATAACCATCGCATCAAGCGAGGTTCTGCAGATCCTACACGGGATCAAATATAACCATCGCATCAAGCGAGGTTCTACAGATCCTACACGGGATCAAATATAACCATCGCATCAAGCGAGGTTCTGCAGATCCTACACGGGATCAAATATAACCATCGCATCAAGCGAGGTTCTACAGATCCTACACGGGATCAAATATAACCATTGCATCAAGCGAGGTTCTGCAGATCCTACATGGGATCAAATATAACTATCGCATCAAGCGAGGTTCTGTAGATCCTACACGGGATCAAATATAACCATCGCATCAAGCGAGGTTCTGCAGATCCTATACGGGATCAAATATAACCATCGCATACATATTCATAAATATATTATCATGCATTCTTCACACATCAACACGCACAATTATCATGCACTCACAATGTGTATTATATTCATCATTCATCACAATTGCCACGCCTTTTTATTCAATTCTAAACGATGCATAATTTTCCCAAGGGCCACAATTCAAAATCACATTCATACACTAGGATTCACGCCTTACGGCTACCCACAGCACATCACAAACCATCGTATAAGCTATTAAATCAAAGAAGGGTCGATCGCAACCGAAACCCCAAGCCACGACAACACCACACTTCAGGGAAAATTCGTCCTGCTACGTTCGCTACACGCTCGCCTAGCGAGCTGCTAGCGAACGTTCGCCACCATCTCACCTAGCGAACTGCTAGCGAGCAAGATCAGAAGCTACAGACTTCGTTCGCTACCTCGTTCGCCACAGCAAACCCCCAGCGAGTCATTCGCTGCTCCATTCGCTGCCAGCGAAGGAGACCAAAACACCACTGTCCCAAGTCTGGGACCATTCGCTACGCACTCGCCTAGCGAGCTGCTAGCGAGTCGTTCGCTGCGTGCTCGCCTAGCGAGTCGCCTGCTAACAGCAACATTCAGTTCTGCTCTAGCACTTCCAAACCCACCAAAATCACCTGATTAAATCCAAAGTTGTTCCAGTAGCCTTAGTCTAACATATCCCGACTATGATACGAAAGTTATTCTTGATTCTAACCGTTCTAACATCGGCTTCTATCGATTTCTATCATTTCGACCTAAATGGAAACAAGGTTGGAAAACAACCAAACTCATCTACACGCATACACAATCATACACAATGATTAAGATAGTAAGATTTCACACCCTTACCTTGGATTAATCGAAGCTTTGAGTTGCTCTTGATGATTCCACTCTTTTCCTCTTCTTCTTCTCTTTTCTCTTCCTTTTTCCTTCTTCTCCCTTTCTTTCTCCTCTTCTCTTTTCTTTCCTCCTTTTTTCTTCTATCTTTTCTTTCTATTTCAATTCTTTATATTTCTTTCCATTCTATTTCCTCCAATACACCTATTATTCCAATCAATTTCCATAAACCATCCACTTAACTATTAATTGAGACTGTCCGAAATATTTCCCACTAAACTTTCCAAAACTCTACAAATGATAAAATAGCATAATATGTAGACTTAACATATTATCACACTATCCCATAATTAAAATAATTCCAATAACTAAATTAATTAGTTAAACCGAAATTGGGCTGTTACAACTCTCCCCCACTTTAGGAATTTTCGTCCTCGAAAATGTTATCCAATTCAGACAACTCGGGATGTGACTCACGCATCCCAATCTTCCCAATCCGATTCCATCTAGTTGATTCTTCCCAAATACCTTTACCAAGACAATCCCTCTTTCCTCGAAGTTGCCCCAGTATTCAAATTCTCTCTCACTCACACACCATCCATCCGGATTGATGCGCTTCCTCAGCTTGAACACGCGAACACATCGTATAGTTTCCTCTAGTGACAGCGGTGAAACAATCTAACATGTTATTTCCCACGCTTCCGCTGCACTACTCTGATACAGTTACAACGAGTCACGGTGTGCTTCCGAGACTTCAAGCTCGACTACACCAGTTACTATCGTAAATCTCAAAACACGTCTTTTCTTGGGTCCTCTAATCTCTTCAGTCGTCTTTTGCACAAACCTCATGTCCGAGTACAACACTCTCGCCTGAATCATATTAATACAAATGAGCCTTACACCTCCTGCCATACAAGGCTTCGGATTCCCATCCGACACAATATTCGGTGATACTACATACGGTCTTTATCACTTCGGTGATATCCATCACAACTAGTTCCAACATAGAATGATTAATCTTCTTTGACAGGAAAAGGGTCAATCCAGTCATCCCATCCAGAATCTCATCAACAAAATCATATTCTCACATCCTTCGGAAAACCCCACGCAAAATTCATGGAATTACCCTCCGATCTCAACTCTGGAATATACAACGATCACGTTAGACCTATCAATCTCAGACGTTCATTCTTCGACTCTCGACAAGTCACACCAGCACATACAACTGCTGCTTTCTCCATCTGTGGCTACCAAAATAATTCTTTCAAAATACTCTCATCCAATCCCCTTTATTCGGACTCTTAGACTCTATCACAACATCTCATGTCACCATCTCCACCAATCCAAACATCACTCATTCGATTTTTAATTCGTCAAACTCAATCACCCTATTAACTCCAATTAGAATTCCAACCTTCTCGAATCTCGTCGAGAATACCAATAATCAGTCTCATCACCCAAGGTTCCGCAATTCGTTGCCGTAGCATACACACCAGACACAAGTTTCCAAAACAACTCAATCAATTTTAATCCTTTTTCCATCTAAGCAGACGTACCATACAGAGCTCTCAATATCTGACTAGTTTCCGCAACTAAGTCGATTGCAACTCCACTTCACGTCCTGGTTGTACAACACTTATCTTGTCAGGATAACTCTCGGGGAACAACATTCAACCGGTAAACCGCCAACTTCCCACTTTCATTAATACTCAAAATTTCCCTCAAAGTTAAACATCTTAAGCTCTCAAGGCCATTACTCGCCTCAAATCTCAACTAAACAATTGAAGCTCTCAAACTCTGGCACAAACACACAACAAATGGTCCGATCGGGTTCGACATAACCGACACACAAGTTGTTGACGGTTCTTCCAAAACTCCTTGAACTTCTTCATAGTGACATAACACTGCTTTCTCCTCCAACACGGATAACACCATCTCTTGATGTTCAACATTACACCTAGATACAGATCCACACTTGTAGCATCTTGGAGAACCACAAGTTCTCCCCCACTTGGATCATTCCTACCTCTGCAGACAATGGCTAAACAACAAACACGTACCGAGAGTGTCTTCACACACATGTCGTGTACAAGGGAAAAACCAACATTGGACAACTTGGCCGGATGGACCGACCTGCTCTGATACCACTTTGTAACACCCCCTTTCTATACCCCAAAATAATCACATATCAAATCATATAGTCACGAATACAAGTGTTTTCATTTTCATCAGAGTGTATTTACATTTAGGTATAAAAGAAGTGCGTCACAATACTCACGAAACGACCACATGAATATTAATGTTTAAAAAGAATTAACTCAAAAGGGGTAAATTTCAACTAAAAATAAACGCATGATTCTTCGAAATTACATATTCATGTTTTCTCTTAAAGCGGAAGACTAAAACATATATAATTTCACTTAAGACATGACAAAACGTAATTACATGTCATCTGGTTGTTCACAACTTTATTCACATACAAACAAAACATCATTAAAACATTCTACAAGCCTATTTACCCAAAGTTACATATCAGAGCGACCGACACGAGGGAAGGGAACTATACTCCAAGGAAACCTCCAGCGAATCCTAATCTGCAATGCCTCGTAGGGCATTATAAAACAACAGAAGGGTGAGAAACATCATCATAATAATCAAGGCATAAGATATATATATATATATATATATATATATATATATATATATATATATATATATATATATATATATATATATATATATATATATATATATATAAATAAATGTACAAGTACCGAATGCCTATACCTCATACTTATTCACTACAATGCATAACCATAGATTCTCACCGCATCAAATACACATAGACATAATTGCTCACAATTAACCGTCTATTCATCGGTCGATATCTTTCACATTTATTTATTTGCTAACGCATCTCATCAATTCCTGCACGTAGGCATATTTACATATGACAATCGCGATCATACCATGCGATCCATATAATACTCATTCACTACCCTCAATCCTATTTCCGGACTATGGGTACGTCGCTTAAGTTGAGCGTTCAGGCTCCGGTCATTTTCTTTGAGTATCCAGACTCCGGTTATTACATTGAGCGTTCAGGATACGGTCATTTTCGTTGAGTATCCATACTCCTGTTATTACGTTGAGCGTTCAGGCTCTGGTCAGTTTCGTTGAGTATCCAGACTCCGGTTATTAAGCTTAGCGTTCAGGCTCCGTTCAGTTTCGTTGGGTATCCAGACTCCGGTTTTTACGTTGAGCGTTCAGACTCCGGTCATTTTTGTTGAGTATCCAGACTCCGGTTATTACGTTGAGCGTTCAGGTTCCGGTCAGTTTCGTTGAGTTATCAAACTCCGGTTATTAAGTTGAGCGTTCAGGCTCCGGTCATTTTCTTTGAGTATCCAGATTCCGGTTATTACGTTGAGCGTTCAGGCTCCGATCATTTTCGTTGAGTATCCAGACTCCGACTATTACGTTGAGCGTTCAGGCTCCGGTTAGTTTCGTTGAGTATCCAGACTCCGGTTATTATGTTTAGCGTTCAGGCTCCGTTCAGTTTCGATGGGTATCCATACTCCGGTTATTACGTTGAGCGTTCAGGCTTCGGTTGTAACACCCCCTTTCTATACCCCAAATAATACAATTAATCATTTAAGCATAATTCAAATTTTTATCAGAGTACATATAAGTCATGGCATAAAAGGGGTATGTCACATTATCACAAAAGAATTCAACGCATACAACACCTGCTCAATCAGATATGCAACAACGGGTCAACACCCACAAGAAAATATTTAGAACAAGGCGGAAACATCTAAATATTCCATATTTCCAAGACATGTATTCACGTATACAATTGTCATCCAACATGTTAACAAAACATAACATCAGCAGATACATACACAGATGTATCACAAAAGAATCAAAATAACTCCTATCTACCCGGTGCTACATATCAGAGCCGACCGACCAAAAAGAATGAAGTCACGCTTCACAAAAATGTCTCCAGCCATCTAATCTGCAATGCCTCATAGAGCATTATCAAACAGCAGAAGGGTGAGAAACAATATCATAATAAATAATGCATAAAGGCATGAATATATATATCGTATCAAGAATTATGCATCTTACGCATTCTCACCACAACTCACCTCGTTTATTGCAATGTATCTATATACAAATAGGACCCAAGCATGCTCAATATGTATCATCAATGTGTATATCATTTCATAAACATACACACACATATATGTATATATTGTCCAACATCTACATTGTGCCAAATCATACATTTCACAATTAATTCAACAAACGTACATAACATATTTATTTCACCATACATCATGCACAGAAGGTAAATGCAAATCATAGAGGCCAACTCGCTACTCTATGCAAATGCAACACAATATCGACCTAATCGTCCATCAGATTCTCCTAAGAATCAATTTACTCTCACCCCTCACGGGTATCCTATAACTCATTAGATCTTCCTAGAAATCACATCACTCATCAGACTCTCCTAGGAATCACACCATTCGTCAGATTCTCCTAGGAATCACATCGTTCGTCAGATTCTCCTAGGAATCACATCGTTCGTCAGATTCTCCGAGGAATCACACCATTCATCAGATTCTCCTAGGAATCAGGTCATTCAGCAGATTCTCCGAGGAATCACATCTCTCATCAGATTCTCCTAGGAATCAGGTCACTCGGCAGATTCTCCGAGGAATCACATCTCTCATCAGATCCTCCTAGGAATCAATTCACCCTTCAGACTCTCCTAAAAGTCATATCACTCATCAGACTCTCCTAAGAGTCAATCAGCACAAGAATGTACTTCCTACACTTCTTGAAATGCATACATGCTTACAAACATACTCATGCATTCTTCGCATTCATCGCATATATATATTATGCACTCAACATATATGTATCAAAAAGAAAACATATATATATTCATCATCCATTCAAACCAATCACACATGGTTCACATTCACAAACAATTCCTTCATGCATTTCTAATCAATTTAAGCAAATGCACAAAATTGCCAAACGGATACACCTCGCACCTCACAAATCATAAACTAGGATTCACGCCATACGGCTATCCACAACACATATGACAACACATAATCAGTCATTTCTGACAAGGAATGATCGCAACCAAACCACACAACCAATCCTCCATTGGAAAGCACAGGAAGATAAAATATGCTGCTGCATTCGCCAACCTTCGCCTGGCGAAGCCACGCAGCGAATGCTCGCTGACCTTCGCCTGGCGAACTCCCCAGCGAAGTCCACTGGGAGTAATTCTGGAATTACTCGCTGAGGCTCGCTACCCATTCGCCTGGCGAACCTTCGCCAACTCACTTCGCCTGGCGAACTTGCCAGCGAATACAGGGTGTTAGCTTCTGACTTGCTTCGCTACAGCTCGCTAGGCTTCGCCTGGCGAAGCTTCGCTGCCTTTCGCCTGGCGAACTTGCGAAGACAGAACTTCCATGGCTGTCTCAAGAGCCCAAACTCCACAAAATCAACCGATTACATCCAAACCAGTCTCAGTAGCACAACCCAATCATCACCCGACTAAACTACATCGTCTAATCCGAGTTCTAACCGATTAAAACCTCATTCTACTCACAAAACCAACTTCTAACCTAAGTGGAAAAAGAGTAGAAACTCTACAAAATCCACACACATACATATACAATCATATACATTAAAGAGATGATGGAGTTTCACACCCTTACCTGATTAATCGCAAGCTTTGGTTGATCTTGGTGAATCTAGGTTTTCTCCTCTTTCTCTTCTCTTCCTCCTCTTCTCCTTTCTTTCTCTTTTCTTTCTTTCTTCCTACTATCCTTTTTCTTTCCCTTCTATTTCCTCTTTAATATCTTTTTCCTTATTTTTCCAAAACATCCACTAATTCAATATCTCATAAATATCTCACTTATTATTAAAAATAGGAAATGTCCAAAATACCCTCCAAACTATTTCCTCCGAAACCTCTCAAAACCGGTTAAAATAGGATAATATGTAAATATAACATATTTCCACACAATTTCTACATTCAAATAATATTCTCCCAATTAAATTAATTAGGGACCCAATAAAAGGGGATAATCGAAATTGGGGCGTTACAACTCTCCCCCACTCAGAAATTTTTGTCCTCGAAAATATCACCTGATTCAAACACACTGAACACGACTTTCGCGTCCTCTCCTTAATGCCCAAGTTACACACGATCACCCACACGCATACTTCCATATCACAATCACAGATATGCCATGTGACTCCTAAAAGACTGTCAACCCTCATCAATCTCCATTGGAGATTACGGGTACACCTCTTGTACCTCACTGTCGCTACTGCGAAAATCGGCGCCGGCTGAACAGAAGAGTCGCCACCGTGCGTTATTTATCCCACGGAGGGAAAGGAAACGCTCAGAGTAAACCTCGCACAACACGGGAAAGGTATGGTCGTCGCAACCAAAACCTGGATTCGGGAGTCGGTTACGCAAGGGGAAGGTATTAGCACCCCTCACGTCCGTCGTACTCGACGGGATCCACGCTTGTTTTCGGGTATGGATTGTTATTCTATCTACTCTACAGGTCAGGGGTTAAAAGTAAAATGACTCGGCAAAGTATCGCACTTTATGCCTACGTATTCCCGTCTGAAACGAGAAATCAGAGTCAACGTAGTTCGCCTACCTACGGGAAAGGAGGGGAAGGGTGCTCGCTAAGATATCGCATCCTATGCCTACGTACTTCCACACAGCGTGGAAGATCAGAGCAAACGTAGTTCGGGCCACGTACGACACAAGCTTGTCTTGATTGATTTTATTCCTTCTGAAAAAGGTTTTTCTGATTAGCAGTCCAAGCGGACAAAAATGACGTCTTGATGAGTTCACATTCTTTTACGGAAGAAGTGTCTTTTAGTGTGTTTGAAATCTTTATGTGTTTTTCTGTTTGTTTTGAGAAAGAAAGAGACAGAACTCTAACCTACGGTTGCGAAGGGAAACAAATTAACCTAATGTTATCATGCAGGGGTTAAGACCTAGTGTCTATCATGCTCCTCTCTTGCGCAGAGGGAAACAGAGATCCTAAGGGAATAGCCGGAAACAGAAACAATATCAGATATATACAGTAATACAGTAAAATGCATGGATGCAACAGTACAAGCGAGGCAAGGGAGTCCCACTCAACCTCGAACCTAGAAAACAATAGGCAAAAGTGAACAGACTTCACTTTCAACCCAACAAGGGTAAACAGCAAACAATACAATCAGGAAAACCAATCAATACATCAGAAATGAAATACAGCAAAAATAAACAGCCACAGCAGCTCTACATCAATATCTGGCTACAAGCAATCTCCAATCAGTTACAGGCTTCAACAAGCATTAATCTCCATCTTCATGATCTTCAGGCAAGGGCTTTTGATCATCAGTCTTCTATCTGCAAGGGCTTTTCTTCAAGCTCAAACCTCCAGGATGAGGGATCAGTCACAAGAGTGGATTGGGTGTTAAACAATTAGTTGACTACCAATGGTGGTAAACCAACTGCTTCTAACACAAAAGACATTTTCTCTCAAGAGTTCTATCTCTTAGACACTATCACCAAGCCTTCCAAAGGAAGGGGGTGAGTGTCTTAGAGAGACTCTGAATCACAGAGAAGAATGGATGCAGACAAGGCAATCCATGTTTGAAAAACAAACTTTCTAATCTAGAGCTCTGCCTAGCTCCTAAACCCTAGTCTCCTCAGCATCTGCTAGCAAGAATCTCCTCTTCAACTCTGGCAATTGATCTTCAATCTCTGGATCTTCAATGGCTTCATCTTTGCAAATCCTCAGCTCTCCCAAGTCCCCAGACAATCCCAATACCCACACAAGCAAGCAATAATCCCCAGAGGGCACACCACACCAGTCAATCAGATATCCAGTATATTAATAGCAGTAGGGGAACCCTGACTTTTTTCTAAGGGATCTAATAACTACCCATAGCCCCTATAGTCCCATAACTAAATTAGTCAAGCCCTAAGTCCTAAGGGAAAAGAATCAAATCTCCTAAGTCATCACTTAAAACCCTAGCTTTATTCATGTTGTTCACACCTACACTAAACACCTAAAATTAATTTCTAAAAATGGGAACTAAACTGAATCTACAAGTTCAATGTCTACACTAAACAACCTAAAAAGAATGGGCAAAAAATATTGAAGCAACTAATAGAACAGAAAATAACAAAATCATGTATGAAATGAAACTATTAAAATGTTATTTATTTAGAAAATATGAGAAAAATATCAAATAAAAAATAAAATGCAATTTTTATTTTCTATAATTTTCTAGACATCCTAAAGAAAAATATGCAAAAAGAATGAATTAAAAATAATGATTTTTCTATTTATTATGATTTTTATAAGATGCATAAAAAATGAAAAGAAAATAAAAGAAAATATAAAGAAATATTTAAGGGGGTGAGAAAAGTAAAGGCGCGCAGTTGAAATTCAAGATGGGCCACAGGACAGGGGGTGCGAATATCAAGTGGATAAGGCCCAGGTGCGCTCAGAAAACACTTGATAAAATGCCAGAAAAATAAAGAAAGATTCGGTGTAAATAGCATCCAATTCATGTGTATTCGTTTGGGCTTAGTGAAAAGGAGGTGTGCATAGCAAATCAAATTCAGGCCCACCCAGGATACTTAAATGAAACGCTGCGTTTCATATCCACTTCTTCCCTCCGTTTTCAACTTCAAATGTGGACCATCCGATGCTACAGTCCAGTCCAAGGTCAAACGTGCATCCTACGGTGTTGGAGTCATCATCAACCTTGGACTCCCTAGGGTTTCAGATATCCCCCATGCACGATTCCATCTTCAAGCGCTCGGTTCTCCCTCATCTCCTCATGAAAATCAAAACTACAAACACCAAACTTGCTTCATTTTTTACGTAGAATGCAACTAAATCATCAGTTCTTGTTAAAATTCGCCCAATCACTAAACACGATAGCTTCCCTTCCATGGCTGCTTCAATTCTTACCTTCACTAAACCCTAATTTCTTGCTAACAGAACACTCATCAACCATCACTGATCATGCTACACTAATCCAAATGAGTTATCCATCACTAATCTCCTAGTTATGGATCAAAACAGTTTTATGGCTCATGCAAGAATCTTCATCAATTCACACTAAAAGCTTCAGGATTACTCCTCTAACCACCTAGGTCACTATTATCCTAACAAACCTATGTCATGCTAACTACATCAGGCCAATTTGAATGGAGAACATACCTGGTATAATTTTGAAAAACAGAATGGTGAATCCTTCACTTCGAGCTCAGCAATGTCTTAAACTTGATCAAGGTGCTTGGATCTTGATTCTGTATGCATCTACACTTGCTCCAACACTTTGGATTCTTGTAATGGATTCTTCTTGCACTTTTGAGGATGAACTCACAACACACGAATTTGGAACTATTTCCACTGGATCTTGCTTGAAACTGGTTATATGATGATTGTAGAGAATGATGGGATCAAGAATTTTGCAAAATGATCAAGATTTGAGGGAGTTTGAGTAGTTTATGCAAGAATGAGAAAATGGATGAAAATTGAGGTTTTTGAACAAATGGGAGCACCAACCCTTGCATGAATCAGCTTGTATGAATATATAGATGATGTTGGAACCTCCTAGAACATTGGAGAAATTTCCCTTGCATTTTTCCTTTTCAATCTTGGATTATGTTACTTTCAATTCAAGCAACCATGGATAACTCTCAAATTATGAACTAAACTCAATATTCCACTTTAGCCAATGTCTTTAAAATGCCTTTTCCATTCAAAATGACCTATAATTTTGCATCATTTGGCCAAGATATGAAAAATATCATTTTTTAAGTCATTTTTCTTCATTAAATTCAACAATTTTGAAACCTTGTGATATGAATCTTTCCAATCTCTAATGGTCACTTTTCTAGACTCAAAATGTCATTTGGAGCAAGTTTTATGTTGTAAGTTTTTCCATTTGAGGCCTCCTTGTATGAGTTTTGGACATAGGTTAAAATGACCTGTAATTCACAAATGACCAAAATACCCTTTGCTTGCCAAGACCATACGTTGAGTTCCACACATCATATGAAGGCATACTATACCATTCTAGAAATCTAAGACAATGAGGAACAATTCTTATGTTGACCAGAAATTCATTTGAAATTTCCTTGAGGGGTAAAAGTTGCTTGGAAGTCAAGTCACTTTCACAGACAAAATTTCAGATACCTCAGATGACCTGTAACTTGCAAGGACCATAACATGAGTTCTATAAATCTCCTTGATGTCTTCCACCACTCAAATCAAAGGTCTTGAGATCCTCTACAAGTTCCATGTTGGCCAAGAAGCCATTTGAAGCTTGCATTTTGACTTATCTTGCTTGGAAATTTGACCTAAACTAGGGGATTTTACATAGAAACCCTAATTTAGAAACTCCTCTTCTCCTTGATTTCTCTTGATTTCTTCTTAGCATGACAACATATCCTCATTCTTCATGTCAAATGATGAACCCCACATCTCTCCAATAGCCCTTAATGCCTTTAAATCAATCAATTGACCTAGGGTTGACCTAGGGTTGACCCAGATGAAACCCTAGTTGACTGTCTTCAACTGCAATTCTTGTGACTTCACCAATGACTTGTCTCCTTCTCCAAATGACTTTCTAAGTCCTCCAAGATGTCTAGATACTCCCCATACTCGCAATTCACAACTCATAATTCCCTTGTTGATCCTCAGACACCCTCAGTTAAGAGATATACTCAGTGCTTGATCCACTGCACTCCCTGCTTGCAAATTCTTTCTTGATGACTTGAATGAGATTGAATTAGGATAATAACCTCTTGATAGGCTTCCAGAGATGAGGATAATGATTGGTTCCCTGTTGAATGACTTGCTATGCTTATGTTATGCAGATGATTAGACTATGTGCATGCCTCTATATGCAAATGTTAATGATATTGAAACATAAACCAAGTGAATAAGGTTGAGCAAATTTTAGGGTGCAACAGCTGCCCCTATTCAAGCGACTTGGACCCGATTGGGTGAAGAGCGAACGACCTTCAAACATTCGAGGTACGAGACGGTTGAATACTAAGAAACCCGGAAATTTGCCAACCGCAAAAATAAACTGCACCCCCGTTTGGGTAACGACACCCACTGCCTGGATCTGACTGTTTGCAGCCGCTCACTGATCTCGTAACGACCACGCTGGGGATAACAGATTGCTTGCTTGTCCACATTAGGACTCTGTCTGTCATCAATACGAAGAAATCTCAACTAGAACCTGTCCACGTTAGGACTCCACTTGTTGTTAACCCAGAAAAATCTCGACAACTCCGCTGGGGGATATTCCAATAAATCGTCCATGTTAGGAATAGACTCTTCCACGTTAGGAATAACACCATCCACGTAAGGAATCATCTCTTCTGCATTTGTCCATGTCAGGACTAAACTTTCCATCTTTCCACGTCAGGATGCAATCTTCTTTTTCCACGTAAGGAGAACCGTATCAATCTGTCCACGTAAGGACTCCAGTACAACTCGATATGTCTGCGTCATGACTACATTTTTCCACGTGAGGAATGCCATCTTAATCTGTCCACGTAAGGACTCCGCTCTTTCCTCGTAAGGAATCCTCCTCCTATGTGTCCGCGTAAGGACTCAATCTTTTCCACGTAAGGAACACGATCTCCTTTCCCCGTAAGGAACCATTTTCTGACTTGTCCACGTAAGGACTCCCCTCTTTCCACGTAAGGACCTGAAGTTTCTCTTTCTCTTCCACGTAAGGAACACGCCTTCTTTCCACGTTAGGCATACTTCTTCTTCTTAATCCGTCCACGTCAGGACTAAATTTTCCACGTAAGGAATCTATCTTCTTCTTCCGCGTTAGGAATAACTTCTTTGATATGTCCGCGTAAGGACTCAATCTTTCCACGTAAGGAAACTCGTTCTTTTCCACGTAAGGAATCTCATCTTTCCACGTAAGGAATGAACTTGCTCTTCCACGTAAGGAACTGAAACCTCTTTTTCCACGTAAGGAATAGATTCGTCCACGTCAGGACCCATGTTTCGTCTTGATTTGTCCACGTAAGGGCTACATCTTTTCTTTTGAGAAAATACATCTTGTCTGTGTCCGGACTTGTGCGTCTTCAACTTGCTTGTGAAATAAGACTTGTCCACGTCAGGACCCCACACTCAATTAATACCGATAACCCGAACCGGTCCACGTTAGGACTAACACACATCGTCAATTTGAGAAAATGTCCACGTTAGGACTCCACATTCCCACAATCTTCTTTAGCACAAAGAAAACTTGTCAATGAAATTGTCCACGTTAGGACTCCTCCTTCCACCAATTTCTTATTACTGACGTTACAGCAACTTTGAGGCTGGCTCTACTGGGGACATTTGGAAACCAAACTTCTGGACGCCTGTTCTGATAATCGGCGGTAGCCTCTGAAGTTCTGATTCATGAATCCTTTGATGACGAACAACCCCGCTTGGGGGTAAGGAGAAACTTATTTTGCTGACTCTGGCGGGGACAACACAAGAAATTCATAAATAACTTTGTTCGGAGACACAGAGAAACTTCATCTCGTCAACTCTGTGGGGAGTAGTGTCAAGGCTGACACCTCGTGGGATGTCTTATGTCGAGATCTTGACTGCTTGATAATTCACTTGAGCAAGGGCTCTCTCTACCTGCATGAGAAACAATACCTGGTTTATGTTTAAAAAAATGTGCATGTTTGACGGCGATGCAATGTTCCATTCGACATGGAAATACTACACTTTACTTGGTGGAGGCAAGTACGACCTTATAGGCCAATGCAACCGCAGACTTGAACTGCTGGGTACAGGAACTGCTTCAGCAAAATAAATGCTGAAGATAATGCCAACTCCGTTGGGGATAGCCAGGTGCTACAGAATTATTCCAGCAAAATAAATGCTGGAAGGGCGAAGTCAACCCTGCTGGGAAATTGGGAACTCAAGCCAAGCACCCTGTTGAGGTAACCCCCCTGCTAGGGAATAGCAGATGTGCACAGTATGATCGGACTTTCTGCTGGAGAGTGAACTGATATTACACGGTATCCCTGACAAAATAAATGACAGGACCCACCACTAACTCTGCTAGGGAGAGTCTTGATCTTCGAGCTCCACTGGGAGGAAAGAACACTTGCTGAAAAGAGAGGATTCTGCCGGGGATGGGATGATTCTCTTGGGAAAAAACCAACTGACTCCGCCGGGAGAGGGTAAATGACCCTGCGAGGAAAGATGAACTTGTCTGGATACAGCTCACCAATTTGGAAATATTAATCTTCTGAGGCTGAACCCCTCTGCTTGAGATAAGGAATCCTTCTGGGGGACACCACACTGCCTGCACACAGCCTACAATCTTTGAATCGTCAATTCTGTTGAGGATGAACGACTTTGCTGGATAATCCTTTTTGCACAAGCTACGACTAGCTGGAGAGTTCTATCCTTCTTCGGGAAGAACCTGCATGACCTGCGTGAGGGCTGAGTCTTTAGTTATCGCAATCTTTTGATCATCTTCCTCGCACAGTTATGAAACCTGCAACAACACAAACAAGACAAGACAAGCCTATGCAACCAAATCAATTCAGGTTAGTGACGTTATTTTCAGTTAATTCAAAGCTTTAGCAACTGTTGGCAAGGGCCAGTGACGTTATACACACGCTAGTTTCATCAAACTTGGGCGTTAATCATGCACAAAACAGTAAAGAACAGTGTCAAGTACTGAATAACGTATTTTATTGATTGGGCCCCTGAATGGGCGGAGTTTTGTACACGGGATGTAACTCCTGAAATGAGGAAGCTACACAAAGCAAATATACAATTATACAAGTATGCCCAAGAAGCATAAATATTGACAACTTGAATTTGTACGCATGTCGGCAGAGGGATGCAGGTGAACACCACGAACTGATCCTCCCATGACTCGCCCGACTCTAATGCTTTCCCGGTATCCCCACTTCTGAAGAGATTGTATCAGATAACTGACTCCTCAAATGTATTCTCCCGCATTGATGCTCATTGCAATTATCAAATTCGAACCGCAATCATTTGCTTTTCAAATCCCTAACTTTTGCGTGAACCGCCCTTTACGGGTTTTCAGTTCACCGGGATACCCCTTTTTGCCGAAGTCGCCCAGTGTAGGTTTTCAACTTCGCGGGTGTACATTTTTTTCAATTTTATCCCTAATTTTTGCCCGAACCTTTCATTCTGTTTTTGGTTCGCCAGGATGCCCCATTTTTGCCTGGACTCTCTTTTTTCTGTCCAGCGGGTCTATTTTAAGCAAAGTATTTTTTAACTGCGTCGAATTCACAGGCGACGTGAAGTCTTCACCGTCCATAGTGGACAACAACAACGCTCCTCCTGAAAATACTTTCCTGACAACGTATGGCCCTTCGTAGTTGGGGGTCCACTTGCCCCTGTGATCTGCTTGCGGCGGGAGAATCCTTTTCAGCACAAGGTCGCCCGTCTGAAAGCTTCGCGGATGTATCTTCTTGTCGTACGCTTTCTTCATTCGGCTCTGGTACAAACGACCGTATGCTAGAGAAGCTAGCCTCTTCTCATCCATCAAACTCAGTTGATTCAACCTGTCTTTCACCCATTCTGCCTCGTCCAGCTGAACATCTCGCAATACCCTCAGAGACGGGATCTCGACTTCTAATGGTAGCACCGCTTCCATTCCGTATACCAACGAGAACGGAGTTGCCCCGGTTGATGTGCGTACCGTCGTACGATAACCGTGCAAAGCAAAAGGTAGCATCTCATGCCAATCCTTATAGGTCACCACCATTTTCTGAACGATCTTCTTAATATTTTTATTGGCCGCTTCGACAGCGCCATTCATCTTGGGTCGGTAAGGGGAGGAGTTGTGATGTTCGATCTTGAAATTCTGACAGAGCTCCTTCATCATTTTGTTATTCAGGTTTGAACCATTATCCGTGATTATCCGCTCGGGAACCCCATATCGGCAAATGATATCTCTTTTGATGAATCTGGCCACCACTTGCTTCGTTACATTTGCGTAAGACGCCGCTTCTACCCACTTGGTGAAATAATCGATTGCTACTAGGATGAACCGATGCCCGTTAGAAGCTGTCGGCTCGATCTTTCCAATCATATCGATTCCCCACATCGAGAATGGCCATGGATATGACATCACATTTAGAGGACTCGGAGGCACATGTATCTTGTCAGCATAGATTTGGCACTTGTGGCACTTCCTCGCAAACTTGAAACAATCAGTTTCCATCGTCAGCCAAAAGTAACCTGCCCTCAGCAGCTTTCTCGTCATAGCATGCCCACCAGCATGCGTACCAAAGGTACCTTCGTGAATTTCCTCCATGAGCAGCTTTGCCTCTTTCTCGTCCACACAACGCAACAGCACCAGATCGTGGTTTCTTCTGTACAATACGCCATCCGGGTTCAAATAGAAATTACCCGCTAATCTCCTGAGAGTCTTCTGATCTTGACTGGATGCCCCAGCCGGGTACTCTTTATTCTTCAGGAAATTAAGGATATCGAAATACCATGGTTTGTCATCAGATGCTTCATCAATAGCAAATACATAAGCTGGCCTGTCAAGCCGAGAGATAATGATTCGGGGAGCTTCGTTCCAGAAGTTGACCTTGTACATGGAAGACAAAGTGGCCAGGGCGTCATCCATTTGATTCTCTGCTCTCGGTACATGATGCAATTCAACCTTGTCAAAGAAAGGCAACAATCTCCTTGCATAATTCATGTAATGTATCAAATTGGGCTGACGTGTCTCCCATTCCCCTTTTATCTGATTCACCACCAGAGCTGAGTCTCCGTATACGTCCAGATTCTTGATTCGCAAATCAATGGCTTCTTCAAGCCCCATTATACAAGCTTCGTATTCGGCCTCATTATTGGTAACAGCAAAGGTCAATCGGGCAGTAAACGGGATGTGCGACCCGTGTGGCGTAGTGATGATTGCCCCTATTCCGCTACCGTAAGTATTCACAGCTCCGTCAAATATCATCTTCCATTTGGAACCCAACTCTGGTCCCTCGTCTGGCAACGGCTCTTCACAGTCTTTCATCTTTAGGTACATGATATCCTCGTCAGGAAAATCAAACCTCATCGATTGGTACTCTTCAATAGGCTGCTCCGCCAGATACTCAGACAACACACTCCCTTTTATAGCCTTTTGCGAGACGTATTGAATATCATATTCAGTCAAGACCATCTGCCAACGGGCAATTCTCCCTGACAACGCCTGCTTTTCAAATACATATTTGATAGGATCCATCTTCGAGATGAGCATGGTTGTATGATTCAGCATGTACTGCCTCAAACGCTTGGCGGCCCAGGCTAGCGCACAACAAGTTTTCTCCAGCATCGAATATCGAGATTCACAATCTGTAAATTTCTTACTCAAGTAATAGATCGCATGCTCTTTTCTTCCTGTCTCGTCGTGTTGACCGAGAACACAACCCATGCTTCCCTCAAGAACCGTCAAATACATTATCAAGGGTCTCCCTGCCACTGGGGGTATCAAAATAGGAGGCTCCTGCAAATACTGCTTTATTTTATCGAACGCCTTTTGACAATTTTCGTTCCACGTTACTGCTTGATCTTTCTTCAACAACTTGAATAATGGTTCACACGTGGCCGTTAGGTGAGATATGAACCGAGCAATGTAGTTCAACCTCCCTAAAAACCCGCGCACCTCTTTCTCTGTTTTAGGCGTCGGCATTTCTTGAATTGCTTTTATTTTAGCAGGATCGACCTCTATTCCTCTTTCACTTACGATAAACCCCAGCAGCTTACCCGATCTCACCCCGAAGGTGCATTTATTAGGGTTCAGCCTCAGCCTGAACTTCCTAAGCCTTTTAAACAACTTCAGTAGATTTACCAGATGCTCTTCCTCCGTCTGGGATTTGGCAATCATATCGTCAACATATACTTCGATCTCTTTATGCATCATGTCATGGAAAAGAGTCGTCATCGCACGCTGATATGTTGCCCCAGCATTTTTCAAACCAAAGGGCATCACTTTGTAGCAAAATGTTCCCCAAGGCGTTATGAAAGTAGTCTTCTCCATATCCTCTGGCGCCATTTTAATTTGGTTGTAGCCCGAAAAGCCATCCATGAAGGAGAATACGGAGTATTGAGCGGTATTATCAACTAACACGTCAATATGAGGAAGTGGAAAATCGTCTTTTGGGCTTGCTTTATTCAAATCTCGATAATCCACGCACATTCGAACCTTGCCATCTTTCTTTGGTACTGGTACGATGTTGGCAACCCATGAAGGATACTTCGTCACAGCCAGGAAACCAGCGTCCCACTGTTTTTGAACTTCCTCTTTGATCTTCATTGCCATATCTGGTCGAGTTCTGCGAAGCTTTTGTTTGACCGGCGGGCAATCTTCTTTCAGTGGCAGGCGATGCACAACCATGTCTGTATCGAGCCCTGACATATCTTCATACGACCAAGCGAATACATCACTATACTCTCGGAGCATTTCAACCAGTCTTCGCTTGATATCACTCTGTAGTGCGGCTCCGATACGAATATTCTTCTCAACCCCTTCCGACCCCAAGTTGATAATTTCGATGACCTCATTGTGAGGCAGAATGGCTCTTTCCTCTTGCTTCACTAACCAAGACAGTTCTTCAGGAACGTCGCTATCTTCAACGACCTCTTCTTCGGCCTGGAATACCGGGTGCTCGAAGTCGGGACGAGTCATGGGTGGTTCAAGGATGTCATCTGAAAATGTTGTCCTGCAAAAGGAATGGTTAAGCGCTTCAAAATGCGTATAAAGCGAACAACCACATTGCCATTTTATTGAAAAATATAAAACAAGAAAGACAGGGATTACAGTATTTGCACATGAAAAAACGCCATTTATTTAATGATTGACACGCAATGTTCATAACAACACAGCCCTAAGCAAATCCTGATGCCCCGGGCAAGACATCAGATTATTCAACAATTAATAAAGCAAAGCATTACTGTTTAAAAGTCACAGGAACAAGCTCCTGAATAGACCAGTTGCACAGTCCTTGTCCTGGCGCGCTTGGCTGAATCCAGGCATTCATATCACAGTCGCTGTCTCCTTCGTCAGACTCCGAAGCAGCATTGACGGTCTCATGACATACTCCACTGGCAAGGATGGTGACTGGCCCTCTGAAACGGGGTGCCCCTATGGAAGGAGTTGATGACGACGACCGGTATCCCAGCCCGAATCGGTCCATCTTCACAGGAATGTCCAGCACTTTGCCCCAGCCCTTTGCTTCTCCTGCTTCTACTAGGGCTTGAGCCTCTTTGTACGATGAGACGGCTATCTCTGGCACTTTGCTCGGCCCGGGACCTTTGTTCTTGATGCACAACCCTTCAAATGCCTGGCAGGGTGTTTCGTGGATCTCTCCGTCGACTTCCACATATTTAAATGACGATAGATGGCTGACCAGGATGTCTTCTTCTCCGCATACAGTGACTACGCTGTCTCCGACCATATATTTTAACTTCTGATGTAGGGTAGATGTGACTGCCCCCGCCCCATGAATCCAAGGTCTTCCAAGCAAGCAGCTGTACGCAGGTTGTATATCCATGATATAAAACTAAGTTGCAAACACCTCCGGCCCCACCTGTAGAGGCAATGTAATTGATCCAAAGACTGTTCTCCGCGTGCCGTCAAACGCTCTGACTACCAAGTCGCTAGGCGTACACAAAATTCCTCTAACATCCAGCTTCATCATCGCCTTCTTGGGCAGCACATTCAAAGACGATCCGGTGTCAACCAATACGTGTGACATTACTGATCCTCTACACTCAACAGATACGTGCAGCGCCATATTATGATCTCTTCCTTTCGGGGTCAGGTCAAAGTCAGTAAAGCCCAAGCTGTGGCCTGCGTTCACATGTGCCAACACTCCTTCCAGCTGATTCACGGAGACGTCTTGGGGTACAAAAGAAGTATCCAGGACTTTCAGCAAAGCATTTCTGTGAGCTTCCGAACACAACAGCAATGACAGGATAGATATTTTGGACGGCGTCTGCTGCAGATGCTCCACAATCTTATAATCACTTTTTCGAATCAAGCGCATGAACTCTTCTACGTCTTTCGATGCCGATTCTTTGTCACTTGCTTGCACCGGAACGTTCTCAACCACTTTCCCTTTTCCCTTTGCTAATCTTTCAGCCTCCACTTCAGGGGATATAAAGATCCTACCACTCCTTGTCATACCTCCTGAACCAGCAACATTATCCACAGTCTCAGCTGGCTGCTTGTTAACATCAATCTTTATCCCGTCACAATACACCTCCAACCCATATGACCATGGGACTGCTTTCGTGTTCTCGTACGGGATCGGCCCGGCCTTAGTTATGGTGATCGGTGGTCGCTGAGCTGGTGCTGCAATAGTGATTGTCTTTCGAGGAATCGTTACAGTGGCCACATCATTCTGATCATCTGCTACTGCCCCTACGGGCTCTTCAGTTGCTGCTTGGTCAAACTGCAATATGCCTTCATCAATTAAAGCCTGAATGCCCTTCTTCAAATCATCACACCCCCCAGCTAGGGTCCAACAGTCTAAGCAATACTCGTCACATCCCGGGTAAACACCCCCTTGTAACAGTCGGCTCTTTATCTCGCTCAGCGGCGTCTGTAAATCGTCGACATTCATAATCAGGTTCAACCCTTCCTCAGTCAAAATGGCGTTTGCCCCGTGATTAGGCATGGGTTTCTGCACTATGTTCGGACCTGCCGTTCCGAAATTGATAGTCTTATTGTCCAAAAGATCCTGCACAACATGCTTAAAAGCATGGCAACCCTCTATATCGTGGCCCGGGGCTCCAGAATGAAACTCACAGTGCCTGCTTGCATCGTAACCAAACGGGGGAGCTCCCGTTATCGGTGCCAGAGTTCTTTTCTCTACCAAGTTCAATCCCAACAATGTCTGCAATAAATCAGCATATGTCGTGGGAGGCTTCTCAAACACTCTTCTTGGTTAACCACCCTGGAATCTTCGCTGAGCTTGCTGTGCCCCCTGCTGAGGCTGCTGCTGCTGCATTGGCTGCTGCTGAGACGGTTGTTGTTGCTGAAGTGGTTGTTGTTGATACGGGATAGTAACACTCGCCACCTGCTGCGGCTGACGATATTGACCTCGTCCCCTGCCTCGGCCTCGGCCTCGGCCTCCAAATACTGCGCTTGCCTCGCCCTGACGGCGCCCACCAAAAGCCTTCCTATTACTGCCAGATGCAGTCGATTCCTCAACCTGGAATTTTCCTTGCTTAATGTTACGTTCAATCTTTTCTCCCATCAGAATCAAGTCTGAAAAACTGGCCAGAGACGTGTGAAACAGCATATCATGAAACAGACCTGTGAATGTGCTGACAAACATGTCATTCATTTCCTTATCTTCTACAGGAGGACGGACCCTGGCAGCCATATCGCGCCACCTTTGCGCGTACTCTTTAAAGCTCTCCCCCTTCTTCTGCGACAGTCCCGCCAACTGGACCCGATTGGGTGCCAAGTCGCTGTTATACTTGTAGTGAGCTACAAATGCCTCTGCTAATTGCTTCCATGTCTTGATATCAGTTGGCTCCAACCCCATGTACCATTCTAGGGAGGGACCCGACAGACTATCTTGAAAGAAATGCATTAGCATTCTTTCATCAGTTGAGTATGCAGACATCTTTCTGTAATAAGCTCGTACATGCACTTTTGGACATGTGTCCCCTTTATACTTATCAAACGCAGGAGCTTTGAATTTGATTGGCACCCTCAAACCAGGTACCAAACCCATTGTTGCCATGTCCAAACCCACAACACTTTGGTTTAGGACTCCCCTCATCTGCTCTTCCAGCATTCTGATCTTCTGGGAGTCATCCATCGGCCCTTCGAAACCTCCTCCGGAGAAAGCGTCCTCCTGCTGATCTTCTTGCCACATACCATTTCCAGCCCCATACCCATCATATCCATTATTACGTCCAGCTCTGATCTGATTCATCCCCGGACCTCGGCCTCTGTTGCCGTACCCTTGAACACCTCCAGCAGGGCCAAAAGCCATAAACCCTGCGCCGTTTCCATTCCCGAAACCTCCGTAACCCTGATTGGTCACACCATAGCCATCCTGCCCAAAGCCTTGAGCATTGAAACCATATTTCCCAGCATTATCGAATCCTTGATCATTGAATCCGAATCCAGTATTGACAAAGCCGTTGCCTCTCATATTATCTCCCAAATTGACATCACCCAGCCCAAAGTTATGGACAGCAGTCTCATTCCCAACTCTGACGTTACCATTCATAGCAGCGGTAGCGTTGTTGACATTAGAAGCAGGTATATTGACTACAGGTGGAGCCACTGGCGTGGGAGTGCCGTCTCCATAAACAGTATCGACCCGTACGGACTAATGATCCTCATTACCGTGACTAGCATTTCGGGCCAACAGAGGCTGGACCATGGCCTGCAAATTCTCCTGACCCTTTGCAATAGCTTCCATGGTCTGCATAAAGAGAGCGAGCTTCTCGCGCACATCCTGCATCTCGTTCTGCAATTGATCCATGATTCTTCGACAGTTGGTGCGGGTAGAATAGCGGTGCGGGTGCTGATCTGCAATCCTGAAAAGTACCTGGTACAGAGCAGCAAATAAGACACCATCCAAAGGTTACCTGTAATGCAATATGAATATGAATGCAATGCAATGTGTGTCTGTGCATTGGGGAATATTCATTCCCCGATTCTAGTGTGAAGGTGCCAGTGCAGTGACAGTGTTGACAATAGGAATATCGGAGCTGAATCACAGAAAGCCTCATATATTGCAGGGAAAATCAATAAGCCCAGAGTACAATATCACTGAGAGTACAATAAGAAGGCATGACCTCAGCCAACAATCCTGGTGATGGCCAGCACTATGCAAATAAAGCATACAAGTTACTACACGAAATGATCAAATCTTCCCAAAAGTCTGATACTCTTCTATCAACTTCTTGGTCTCTGGATGACCTGGTCGGGTGAGCAGTCCTTCTACCAACTGATTCCTTCTCTTAAGAACACGACGCACGTCTCCAGCAGTTTCTTCCCATGTCGCTTCCCCGAAGCAATCTTCTAGCTTTCGCTTTTGAGACACAGCTTCATCTCTGCATTTGATCGCCTTGTTCAGTGCATTCTGGACACTATACCGGGTCATCACTTCTTCCTCACACTTCTTGATGCTAGACTTCAACTTCTCTTCGAGGTCGGAGATTTGCTGCTTCAGCTTATCTTCCCTCTTCTTATTGTTGGTGAGTGTAGCATTCCAAGTCTTATTGCAAGAGGAGATTTCTCGGTGTGCTGCGTCGAGCGCCTTCTTTTTGGATTCCAGCATGTCATGGGAGCTTCTGAACTCTTGCCCCAGACGTTCGTGCTTTTTCCTCTCCTCAGTCAACTCAGCCCCTAACTTGTTTAACATCTCAATCTGCTGTTGGAAAGCATGAACGGCCTTGTTTTTCTCACTGCGTATCTGGGCTAGATCCTGCTCTAACCCTTCGTTGATCTTCATCAAGGCTTCTTTCTCTTTCACAACTTGCTCGTAGGCCTCCCTAGAAACAGTAGTTGGTTCTGCTACCGGAATGGGAACAAGAATTGGTGCATCTGGAAATGACATCCCCAACTGACTGGCTCTCTCCTGAATCCAAACTCTATAAGGTGCATAGGCCTGACAGTCATTCTTTCCTAACAACGGCTTCCCTCTTCGGATAATACGCGTCCAGGCATGCTGCAGCTTGGCTAGTAACTCCCCCTTCACGTCACCGGTGAAGTACAGAGATTCCTGTACTTCTTCCTCCTTTGGTGGGTTCTTCAACGCATATCCAAATTGGCGAATGAACAGAGAAGGGTTGTAATTGATACACCCTTTTCTTCCTATCAGCGGAACATTAGGATAACCGGAACAACTGAAGATAAGCTCGGATCCCAGCAGATCTCTGTCAAACCAATCAACGTCTTCGGAAGTTAACCTCATCATATGCTCTGGCCAGTCGGGCGTAATTGCGTTATCCATGAAAGGTCCCCTCGATGGAAAATGGCTCTTGAACCACATATACAGCAAAGGTACGCAACAGGAGACATTCTTGCCTCTCCTGTTTTCATTCCTGTAGTGCATCGAATGGTAAAAGTCCCCGATCAGTGTTGGTACTGGGTTACTGGCAGCAAATAGATGAAATGCATCCATGTCCACGAAGTTTGGGAAGTTAGGGAACAACACTATCCCATAAATGCAGAGGGCCAAAATAGCGTTAAAGACCACCCAACACCCATTCTTGGCATACTCTTGAGCCTTACCAACCAGAAACTGAAGAGAAAAACCCGGAACCCCTCGCCACGCAGTCATCAACAAGTCAGAAGCATTCATATGCAGGGCCTTGGCTAAATCCTCCAGATTGGGCTCAGCGGCTGAGTGAATAAAAGGAACTGCATTCTGAACTGGCAGCTCAGTAAACTCTACATACTCCTCCATGGTGGGCCCCAAGATAAAGTCCACAAACGTGAAGCATCTCAAAGCCGGGTCATAGAATTGCATTAATGTGTACAGCCCATTCAATTCATCCTCGGTAGACCTGCGCACTAAACCCAACAACCGTCCGTAACTCTGCCTGAAGCTTCTACGGACATCCTCATTTGCAAGAGAAATCAGACCCAGGAGTGGCGTAATATCGGGGACAGGTAGCTTATACGCAACGGTCATTCTCAAACCAGCCATGATCAAATACTCGGGAGTCCAGACACTAGAACCGGGGGAATGCAAATGCACCTGCAGCACAGACACACGTTAGTGGGATGCAATGATAATGAGTATGCAAACAATGCAATGCAAATAACATGCAACAGGGACCAACTGCCATAGCTGAACGGCCTGAACCATATCACAAAGTCTCAGATAGACTCTTTAGAAGTCCTCAAACCCTGGTCCCAGATAGACCTAAAACAAAGCTCCAATACTGGCCTCTGATAGACCCCATAATCACAACCTGAATGGTCCATGGCAGACCTCAAATCATATATCCCCTTGGTCTCTGACAGACCTCAGAACACATCTCCAAATAGTCTCTGACAGTCCTCGGAACATACCAACTGGTCTCTGCCAGACCTTAGAACCCTCCATAAATATCCAGGATCCTGATCAAGAAACAAACCGGTGGTCTGAAGGTCTAGTTACCTGCATAACCCTGAATCCCCTCACAGGTGGGTGGCCCTATAACTGGCACAAAGTACGGCATCCTATGCGGTCGTCGGCGTCACGACTTTCAGGGTTGACGATACGATTCCCAGGAGGAGTGGCATCATCAATTCCTGAAGAGGCCTCACTTAGCCAACTTCCAAATGATCGGTCCCCAGAGTCGACAATCCAACTAACCAGCAACCCAAGCCACCCAAAGGGCAGGACAGGAGGCCAACCAGAAGAACCTCGTCTGAGTGTAGATTTCGCGGGACACTAGGACATGCAAAGCACGTGCGCGCCCACTAATCTCTACTCTAAGTCTAAGGTGCACTCAAGCCCAGGTCCGACTTCTCACTCAATATCAGAACACCCGTCACACCCCAGATACAGCAATAATAATCAATATATATAATGCTGAAAATTAAGGTCAGAAATATAAAATAACTCCATACAAAATCCTCGACGGGAAAACAAGCGCTAGGATTGACTCTCTTAAGGGACGTTGGATCCCAAATGCATAAGAACTATCGCAGTCCTTAGCAGCCAGGGGACGTTGGGTCCCCAGCAGAGTCGCCAGCTGTCGCTACTGCGAAAATCGGCGTCGGCTGAACAGAAGAGTCGCCACCGTGCGTTATTTATCCCACGGGAGGGAAAGGAAACGCTCAGAGTAAACCTCGCACAACACGGGAAAGGTATGGTCGTCGCAACCAAAACCTGGATTCGGGAGTCGGTTACGCAAGGGGAAGGTATTAGCACCCCTCACGTCCGTCGTACTCGACGGGATCCACGCTTGTTTTCGGGTATGGATTGTTATTCTATCTACTCTACAGGTCAGGGGTTAAAAGTAAAATGACTCGGAAAAGTATCGCACTTTATGCCTACGTATTCCCGTCTGAAACGAGAAATCAGAGTCAACGTAGTTCGCCTACCTACGGGAAAGGAGGGGAAGGGTGCTCGCTAGGATATCGCATCCTATGCCTACGTACTTCCACACAGCGTGGAAGATCAGAGCAAACGTAGTTCGGGCCACGTACGACACAAGCTTGTCTTGATTGATTTTATTCCTTCTGAAAAAGGTTTTTCTGATTAGCAGTCCAAGCGGACAAAAATGACGTCTTGATGAGTTCACATTCTTTTACGGAAGAAGTGTCTTTTAGTGTGTTTGAAATCTTTATGTGTTTTTCTGTTTGTTTTGAGAAAGAAAGAGACAGAACTCTAACCTATGGTTGCGAAGGGAAACAAATTAACCTAATGTTATCATGCAGGGGTTAAGACCTAGTGTCTATCATGCTCCTCTCTTGTGCAGAGGGAAACAGAGATCCTAAGGGAATAGCCGGAAACAGAAACAATATCAGATATATACAGTAATACAGTAAAATGCATGGATGCAACAGTACAAGCGAGGCAAGGGAGTCCCACTCAACCTCGAACCTAGAAAACAAGGGTAAACAGCAAACAATACAATCAGGAAAACCAATCAATACATCAGAAATGAAATACAACAAAAATAAACAGCCACAGCAGCTCTACATTAATATCTGGCTACAAGCAATCTCCAATCAGTTACAGGCTTCAACAAGCATTAATCTCCATCTTCATGATCTTCAGGCAAGGGCTTTTGATCATCAGTCTTCTATCTGCAAGGGCTTTTCTTCAAGCTCAAACCTCCAGGATGAGGGATCAGTCACAAGAGTGGATTGGGTGTTAAACAATTAGTTGACTACCAATGGTGGTAAACCAACTGCTTCTAACACAAAAGACATTTTCTCTCAAGAGTTCTATCTCTTAGACACTATCACCAAGCCTTCCAAAGGAAGGGGGTGAGTGTCTTAGAGAGACTCTGAATCACAGAGATGAATGGATGCAGACAAGGCAATCCATGTTTGAAAAACAAACTTTCTAATCTAGAGCTCTGCCTAGCTCATAAACCCTAGTCTCCTCAGCATCTGCTAGCAAGAATCTCCTCTTCAACTCTGGCAATTGATCTTCAATCTCTGGATCTTCAATGGCTTCATCTTTGCAAATCCTCAGCTCTCCCAAGTCCCCAGACAATCCCAATACCCACACAAGCAAGCAATAATCCCCAGAGGGCACACCACACCAGTCAATCAGATATCCAGTATATTAATAGCAGTAGGGGAACCCTGACTTTTTTCTAAGGGATCTAATAACTACTCATAGCCCCTATAGTCCCATAACTAAATTAGTCAATCCCTAAGTCCTAAGGGAAAAGAATCAAATCTCTTAAGTCATCACTTAAAACCCTAGCTTTATTCATGTTGTTCACACCTACACTAAACACCTAACATTAATTTCTAAAAATGGGAACTAAACTGAATCTACAAGTTCAATGTCTACACTAAACAACCTAAAAAGAATGGGCAAAAAATATTGAAGCAACTAATAGAACAGAAAAAAACAAAATCATGTATGAAATGAAACTATTAAAATGTTATTTATTTAGAAAATATGAGAAAAATATCAAATAAAAAATAAAATGCAATTTTTATTTTCTATAATTTTCTAGACATCCTAAAGAAAAATATGCAAAAAGAATGAATTAAAAATAATGATTTTTCTATTTATTATGATTTTTATAAGATGCATAAAAAATGAAAAGAAAATAAAAGAAAATATAAAGAAATATTTGAGGGGGTGAGAAAAGTAAAGGCGCGCAGTTGAAATTCAAGATGGGCCACAGGACAGGGGGTGCGAATATCGAGTGGATAAGGCCCAGGTGCGCTCAGAAAACACTTGAGAAAATGCCAGAAAAATAAAGAAAGATTCGGTGTAAATAGCATCCAATTCATGTGTATTCGTTTGGGCTTAGTGAAAAGGAGGTGTGCATAGCAAATCAAATTCAGGCCCACCCAGGATACTTAAATGAAACGCTGCGTTTCATATCCACTTCTTCCCTCCGTTTTCAACTTCAAATGTGGACCATCCGATGCTACAGTCCAGTCCAAGGTCAAACGTGCATCCTACGGTGTTGGAGTCATCATCAACCTTGGACTCCCTAGGGTTTCAGATATCCCCCATGCACGATTCAATCTTCAAGCACTCGGTTCTCCCTCATCTCCTCATGAAAATCAAAACTACAAACACCAAACTTGCTTCATTTTTTACGTAGAATGCAACTACATCATCAGTTCTTCTTAAAATTCGCCCAATCACTAAACACGATAGCTTCCCTTCCATGGCTGCTTCAATTCTGACCTTCACTAAACCCTAATTTCTTGCTAACAGAACACTCATCAACCATCACTGATCATGCTACACTAATCCAAATGAGTTATCCATCACTAATCTCCTAGTTATGGATCAAAACAGTTTTATGGCTCATGCAAGAATCTTCATCAATTCACACTAAAAGCTTCAGGATTACTCCTCTAACCACCTAGGTCACTATTATCCTAACAAACCTATGTCATGCTAACTACATCAGGCCAATTTGAATGGAGAACATACCTGGTATAATTTTGAAAAAACAGAATGGTGAATCCTTCACTTCGAGCTCAACAATGTCTTAAACTTGATCAAGGTGCTTGGATCTTGATTCTGTATGCATCTACACTTGCTCCAACACTTTGGATTCTTGTAATGGATTCTTCTTGCACTTTTGAGGATGAACTCACAACACACAAATTTGGAACTATTTCCACTGGATCTTGCTTGAAACTGGTTATATGATGATTGTAGAGAATGATGGGATCAAGAATTTTGCAAAATGATCAAGATTTGAGGGAGTTTGAGTAGTTTATGCAAGAATGAGAAAATGGATGAAAATTGAGGTTTTTGAACAAATGGGAGCACCAACCCTTGCATGAATCAGCTTGTATGAATATATAGATGATGTTGGAACCTCCTAGAACATTGGAGAAATTTCCCTTGCATTTTTCCTTTTCAATCTTGGATTATGTTACTTTCAATTCAAGCAACCATGGATAACTCTCAAATTATGAACTAAACTCAAAATTACACTTTATCCAATGTCTTTAAAATGCCTTTTCCATTCAAAATGACCTATAATTTTGCATCATTTGGCCAAGATATGAAAAATATCATTTTTTAAGTCATTTTTCTTCATTAAATTCAACAATTTTGAAACCTTGTGATATGAATCTTTCCAATCTCTCATGGTCACTTTTCTAGACTCAAAATGTCATTTGGAGCAAGTTTTATGTTGTAAGTTTTTCCATTTGAGGCCTCCTTGTATGAGTTTTGGACATAGGTTAAAATGACCTGTAATTCACAAATGACCAAAATACCCTTTGCTTGCCAAGACCATAAGTTGAGTTCCACACATCATATGAAGGCATAATATACCATTCTAGAAAGATAAGACAATGAGGAACAATTCTTATGTTGACCAGAAATTCATTTTAAATCTCCTTGAGGGGTAAACGTTGCTTGGAAGTCAAGTCACTTTCACAGACAAAATTTCAGATACCTCAGATGACCTGTAACTTGCAAGGACCATAACTTGAGTTCTATAAATCTCCTTGATGTCTTCCACCACTCAAATTAAAGGTCTTGAGATCCTCTACAAGTTCCATGTTTGCCAAGAAGCCATTTGAAGCTTTCATTTTGACTTATCTTGCTTGGAAATTTGACCTAAACTAGGGGATTTTACATAGAAACCCTAATTTAGAAACTCCTCTTCTCCTTGATTTCTCTTGATTTCTTCTTAGCATGACAACATATCCTCATTCTTCATGTCAAATGATGAACCCCACATATCTCCAATAGCCCTTAATGCCTTTAAATCAATCAATTGACCTAGGGTTGACCTAGGGTTGACCCAGATGAAACCCTAGTTGACTGTCTTCAACTGCAATTCTTGTGACTTCACCAATGACTTGTCTCCTTCTCCAAATGACTTTCTAAGTCCTCCAATATGTCTAGATACTCCCCATACTCTCAATTCACAACTCATAATTCCCTTGTTGATCCTCAGACACCCTCAGTTAGGAGATATACTCAGTGCTTGATCCACTGCACTCCCTGCTTGCAAATTCTTTCTTGATGACTTGAATGAGATTGAATTAGGATAATAACCTCTTGATAGGCTTCCAGAGATGAGGATAATGATTGGTTCCCTGTTGAATGACTTGCTATGCTTATGCTATGCAGATGATTAGACTATGTACATGCCTCTATATGCAAATGTTAATGATATTGAAACATAAACCAAGTGAATAAGGTTGAGCAAATTTTAGGGTGCAACACTCACCAGGAACAACATCTAGGTCATTCTACCCCGGTGATCTCTCCACTAGGAACGACACATAGTCATTCTACCCTAGAGAATACAACCATAACACTTACACCTCATCAGGAATGACATACTAGTCATTCTACCCCAATGAGCTCTAATCTCAGACACATACGTTGTCCAACGTCATCACCTTAAAGTCTTCATTCTCAATCACCGTCAAACCAACGGAATTCAAATCCCAAACACTAAGCGCACTCAAAAGAAACGAACGAATGAGTCGCTCCGATATCAATCATGACAACTAAAGGTGCAAGATAAATAAAGCACATACCTCAAATCAAACGATCCGCATTGGTAGTGTCTGACCATGCCAATGTAAACACTTTCCCACTTACTGAAGCTTGTTTCGGTTTAGGACACTTCGCACTGATGTGACCCACTTCTCCACAATTGTAGCACTTCACTACATCCATTCTACAATCCTTAACATCATGCCCAAGAACTCCACAGTTAGAGCATTTGATCTTGGGCTTTCCACACATAAAAGACTTATGACCCATCTCGCCACACTTGTAGCATTTAATGGATCCAGAACTCCCTCCTCCAGATCTCTTAACAAAGTTTTCCCTATGCTTTACCTTATCAGCTGGCGTCTCATAAGGTTCGCTCCTTACTTGTCGCTTTTCTTTCTCCTCCTTCAAACTCTTGTAGTGAGTAGAACGAGCTTTGCGATCTTCTTCAAAAATTCAGCAACATTCGGTCAAGTCCGAAAATCTCCTTATCCTCTGATAACCCACCGCTTGCTTGATCTCGGGACGCAAGCCGTTCTCATACTTAACGCACTTAGAAAATTCCGCCGTCACTGCGTCATAGTGAGGATGAAATTTTACAAACTCCATAAACTTAGCCGTGTAATCCACCACGGACATATTTCCTTGTTTCAACTCAAGGAATTCCATTTCTTTCCTTCCCTTCACACTCTCAGGATAATACTTCCTCAAAAATTCAGAACGAAATAAATCCCAAGTTATATCCTCGTCATCTACTTCAAGCACTTGTCTCATACCGATCCACCAGTCATCGGCTTCTTCCCGTAACATGTGAGATCCAAGTCTCACCTTATTGCCTTCAGCACAGTTCATAACTCTAAAGATCCTCTCGATCTCCTTCAACCAAATCTGGGAACCGTCTGGGTCAAACCTTCCTTTGAATACCGGCGGCTGGTTCTTTCTAAACTCATCATTAGCGTTCACATTCGGCGCACCCTGCACCGCTCTAGCCATCGCCTCCAATGCCGCAGCCATAGCATTGTCATTACGACCTGCCATATTCTGATTACTCACAAAATAACAACAAGGTTAAACAACCGTTAACCAATCAAAACAACGAGACAGACACAACTGACTCAACACTGGCTCTGATACCACTTAATGTAACACCCCCTTTCTATACCCCCAAATAATACAATTAATCATTTAAGCATAATTCAAATTTTTATCAGAGTACATATAAGTCATGGCATAAAAGGGGTATGTCACATTATCACAAAAGAATTCAACGCATACAACACCTGCTCAATCAGATATGCAACAACGGGTCAACACCCACAAGAAAATATTTAGAACAAGGCGGAAACATCTAAATATTCCATATTTCCAAGACATGTATTCACGTATACAATTGTCATCCAACATGTTAACAAAACATAACATCAGCAGATACATACACAAATGTATCACAAAAGAATCAAAATAACTCCTATCTACCCGGTGCTACATATCAGAGCCGACCGACCAAAAAGAATGAAGTCACGCTTCACAAAAATGTCTCCAGCCATCTAATCTGCAATGCCTCATAGAGCATTATCAAACAGCAGAAGGGTGAGAAACAATATCATAATAAATAATGCATAAAGGCATGAATATATATATCGTATCATGAGTTATGCATCTTACGCATTCTCACCACAACTCACCTCGTTTATTGCAATGTATCTATATATAAATAGGACCCAAGCGTGCTCAATATGTATCATCAATGTGTATATCATTTCATAAACATACACACACATATATGTATATATTGTCCAACATCTACATTGTGCCAAATCATACATTTCACAATTAATTCAACAAACGTACATAACATATTTATTTCACCATACATCATGCACAGAAGGTAAATGCAAATCATAGAGGCCAACTCGCTACTCTATGCAAATGCAACACAATATCGACCTAATCGTCCATCAGATTCTCCTAAGAATCAATTTACTCTCACCCCTCACGGGTATCCTATAACTCATTAGATCTTCCTAGAAATCACATCACTCATCAGACTCTCCTAGGAATCACACCATTCGTCAGATTCTCCTAGGAATCACATCGTTCGTCAGATTCTCCTAGGAATCACATCGTTCGTCAGATTCTCCTAGGAATCACATCGTTCGTCAGATTCTCCGAGGAATCACACCATTCATCAGATTCTCCTAGGAATCAGGTCATTCAGCAGATTCTTCGAGGAATCACATCTCTCATCAGATTCTCCTAGGAATCAGGTCACTCAGCAGATTCTCCGAGGAATCACATCTCTCATCAGATCCTCCTAGGAATCAATTCACCCTTCAGACTCTCCTAAAAGTCATATCACTCATCAGACTCTCCTAAGAGTCAATCAGCACAAGAATGTACTTCCTACACTTCTTGAAATGCATACATGCTTACAAACATACTCATGCATTCTTCACATTCATCGCATATATATATTATGCACTCAACATATATGTATCAAAAAGAAAACATATATATATTCATCATCCATTCAAACCAATCACACATGGTTCACATTCACAAACAATTCCTTCATGCATTTCTAATCAATTTAAGCAAATGCACAAAATTGCCAAACGGCTACACCTCGCACCTCACAAATCATAAACTAGGATTCACGCCATACGACTATCCACAACACATATGACAACACATAATCAGTCATTTCTGACAAGGAATGATCGCAACCAAACCACACAACCAATCCTCCATTGGAAAGCACAGGAAGATAAAATATGCTGCTGCATTCGCCAACCTTCGCCTGGCGAAGCCACGCAGCGAATGCTCGCTGACCTTCGCCTGGCGAACTCCCCAGCGAAGTCCACTGGGAGTAATTCTGGAATTACTCGCTGAGGCTTGCTACCCATTCGCCTGGCGAACCTTCGCCAACTCACTTCGCCTGGCGAACTTGCCAGCGAATACAGGGTGTTAGCTTCTGACTTGCTTCGCTACAGCTCGCTAGGCTTCGCCTGGCGAAGCTTCGCTGCCTTTCGCCTGGCGAACTTGCGAAGACAGAACTTCCATGGCTGTCTCAAGAGCCCAAAATCCACAAAATCAACCGATTACATCCAAACCAGTCTCAGTAGCACAACCCAATCATCACCCGACTAAACTACATCGTCTAATCCGAGTTCTAACCGATTAAAACCTCATTCTACTCACAAAACCAACTTCTAACCTAAGTGGAAAAAGAGTAGAAACTCTACAAAATCCACACACATACACATACAATCATATACATTAAAGAGATGATGGAGTTTCACACCCTTACCTGATTAATCGCAAGCTTTGGTTGATCTTGGTGAATCTAGGTTTTCTCCTCTTTCTCTTCTCTTCCTCCTCTTCTCCTTTCTTTCTCTTTTCTTTCTTTCTTCCTACTATCCTTTTTCTTTCCCTTCTATTTCCTCTTTAATATCTTTTTCCTTATTTTTCCAAAACATCCACTAATTCAATATCTCATAAATATCTCACTTATTATTAAAAATACGAAATGTCCAAAATACCCTCCAAACTATTTCCTCCGAAACCTCTCAAAACCGGTTAAAATAGGATAATATGTAAATATAACATATTTCCACACAATTTCTACATTCAAATAATATTCTCCCAATTAAATTAATTAGGGACCCAATAAAAGGGGATAATCGAAATTGGGGCGTTACAACTCTCCCCCACTCAGAAATTTTCGTCCTCGAAAATATCACCTGATTCAAACACACTGAACACGACTTTCGCGTCCTCTCCTTAATGCCCAAGTTACACACGATCACCCACACGCATACTTCCATATCACAATCACAGATATGCCATGTGACTCCTAAAAGACTGTCAACCCTCATCAATCTCCATTGGAGATTACGGGTACACCTCTTGTACCTCACCAGGAACAACATCTAGGTCATTCTACCCCGGTGATCTCTCCACTAGGAACGACACATAGTCATTCTACCCTAGAGAATACAACCATAACACTTACACCTCATCAGGAATGACATACTAGTCATTCTACCCCAATGAGCTCGAATCTCAGACACATACGTTGTCCAACGTCATCACCTTAAAGTCTTCATTCTCAATCACCGTCACACCAACGGAATTCAAATCCCAAACACTAAGCGCACTCAAAAGAAACGAACGAATGAGTCGCTCCGATATCAATCATGACAACTAAAGGTGCAACATAAATAAAGCACATACCTCAAATCAAACGATCCGCATTGGTAGTGTCTGACCCTGCCAATGTAAACACTTTCCCACTTACTGAAGCTTGTTTCGGTTTAGGACACTTCGCACTGATGTGACCCACTTCTCCACAATTGTAGCACTTCACTACATCCATTCTACAATCCTTAACATCATGCCCAAGAACTCCACAGTTAGAGCATTTGATCTTGGGCTTTCCACACATAAAAGACTTATGACCCATCTCGCCACACTTGTAGCATTTAATGGATCCAGAACTCCCTCCTCCAGATCTCTTAACAAAGTTTTCCCTATGCTTTCCCTTATCAGCTGGCGTCTCATAAGGTTCGCTCCTTACTTGTAGCTTTTCTTTCTCCTCCTTCAAACTCTTGTAGTGAGTAGAACGAGCTTTGCGATCTTCTTCAAAAATTCGGCAACATTCGGTCAAGTCCGAAAATCTCCTTATCCTCTGATAACCCACCGCTTGCTTGATCTCGGGATGCAAGCCGTTCTCATACTTAACGCACTTAGAAAATTCCGCCGTCACCGCGTCATAGTGAGGATGAAATTTTACTAACTCCATAAACTTAGCCGTGTAATCCACCACGGACATATTGCCTTGTTTCAACTCAAGGAATTCCATTTCTTTCCTTCCCTTCACACTCTCAGGATAATACTTCCTCAAAAATTCAGAACGAAATAAATCCCAAGTTATATCCTCGTCATCTACTTCAAGCACTTGTCTCATACCGATCCACCAGTCATTGGCTTCTTCCCGTAACATGTGAGATCCAAGTCTCACCTTATTGCCTTCAGCACAGTTCATAACTCTAAAGATCCTCTCGATCTCCTTCAACCAAATCTAGGAACCGTCTGGGTCAAACCTTCCTTTGAATACCAGCGGCTGGTTCTTTCTAAACTCATCATTAGCGTTCACATTCGGCGCACCCTGCACCGCTCTAGCCATCGCCTCCAATGCCGCAGCCATAGCATTGTCATTACGACCTGCCATATTCTGATTACTCACAAAATAACAACAAGGTTAAACAACCGTTAACCAATCAAAACAACGAGACAGACACAACTGACTCAACACTGGCTCTGATACCACTTAATGTAACACCCCCTTTCTATACCCCCAAATAATACAATTAATCATTTAAGCATAATTCAAATTTTTATCAGAGTACATATAAGTCATGGCATAAAAGGGGTATGTCACATTATCACAAAAGAATTCAACGCATACAACACCTGCTCAATCAGATATGCAACAACGGGTCAACACCCACAAGAAAATATTTAGAACAAGGCGGAAACATCTAAATATTCCATATTTCCAAGACATGTATTCACGTATACAATTGTCATCCAACATGTTAACAAAACATAACATCAGCAGATACATACACAGATGTATCACAAAAGAATCAAAATAACTCCTATCTACCCGGTGCTACATATCAGAGCCGACCGACCAAAAAGAATGAAGTCACGCTTCACAAAAATGTCTCCAGCCATCTAATCTGCAATGCCTCATAGAGCATTATCAAACAGCAGAAGGGTGAGAAACAATATCATAATAAATAATGCATAAAGGCATGAATATATATATCGTATCAAGAATTATGCATCTTACGCATTCTCACCACAACTCACCTCGTTTATTGCAATGTATCTATATATAAATAGGACCCAAGCGTGCTCAATATGTATCATCAATGTGTATATCATTTCATAAACATACACACACATATATGTATATATTGTCCAACATCTACATTGTGCCAAATCATACATTTCACAATTAATTCAACAAACGTACATAACATATTTATTTCACCATACATCATGCACAGAAGGTAAATGCAAATCATAGAGGCCAACTCGCTACTCTATGCAAATGCAACACAATATCGACCTAATCGTCCATCAGATTCTCCTAAGAATCAATTTACTCTCACCCCTCACGGGTATCCTATAACTCATTAGATCTTCCTAGAAATCACATCACTCATCAGACTCTCCTAGGAATCACACCATTCGTCAGATTCTCCTAGGAATCACATCGTTCGTCAGATTCTCCTAGGAATCACATCGTTCGTCAGATTCTCCTAGGAATCACATCGTTCGTCAGATTCTCCGAGGAATCACACCATTCATCAGATTCTCCTAGGAATCAGGTCATTCAGCAGATTCTCCGAGGAATCACATCTCTCATCAGATTCTCCTAGGAATCAGGTCACTCAGCAGATTCTCCGAGGAATCACATCTCTCATCAGATCCTCCTAGGAATCAATTCACCCTTCAGACTCTCCTAAAAGTCATATCACTCATCAGACTCTCCTAAGAGTCAATCAGCACAAGAATGTACTTCCTACACTTCTTGAAATGCATACATGCTTACAAACATACTCATGCATTCTTCACATTCATCGCATATATATATTATGCACTCAACATATATGTATCAAAAAGAAAACATATATATATTCATCATCCATTCAAACCAATCACACATGGTTCACATTCACAAACAATTCCTTCATGCATTTCTAATCAATTTAAGCAAATGCACAAAATTGCCAAACGGCTACACCTCGCACCTCACAAATCATAAACTAGGATTCACGCCATACGACTATCCACAACACATATGACAACACATAATCAGTCATTTCTGACAAGGAATGATCGCAACCAAACCACACAACCAATCCTCCATTGGAAAGCACAGGAAGATAAAATATGTTGCTGCATTCGCCAACCTTCGCCTGGCGAAGCCACGCAGCGAATGCTCGCTGACCTTCGCCTGGCGAACTCCCCAGCGAAGTCCACTGGGAGTAATTCTGGAATTACTCGCTGAGGCTCGCTACCCATTCGCCTGGCGAACCTTCGCCAACTCACTTCGCCTGGCGAACTTGCCAGCGAATACAGGGTGTTAGCTTCTGACTTGCTTCGCTACAACTCGCTAGGCTTCGCCTGGCGAAGCTTCGCTGCCTTTCGCCTGGCGAACTTGCGAAGACAGAACTTCCATGGCTGTCTCAAGAGCCCAAAATCCACAAAATCAACCGATTACATCCAAACCAGTCTCAGTAGCACAACCCAATCATCACCCGACTAAACTACATCGTCTAATCCGAGTTCTAACCGATTAAAACCTCATTCTACTCACAAACCAACTTCTAACCTAAGTGGAAAAAGAGTAGAAACTCTACAAAATCCACACACATACACATACAATCATATACATTAAAGAGATGATGGAGTTTCACACCCTTACCTGATTAATCGCAAGCTTTGGTTGATTTTGGTGAATCTAGGTTTTCTCCTCTTTCTCTTCTCTTCCTCCTCTTCTCCTTTCTTTCTCTTTTCTTTCTTTCTTCCTACTATCCTTTTTCTTTCCCTTCTATTTCCTCTTTAATATCTTTTTCCTTATTTTTCCAAAACATCCACTAATTCAATATCTCATAAATATCTCACTTATTATTAAAAATAGGAAATGTCCAAAATACCCTCCAAACTATTTCCTCCGAAACCTCTCAAAACCGGTTAAAATAGGATAATATGTAAATATAACATATTTCCACACAATTTCTACATTCAAATAATATTCTCCCAATTAAATTAATTAGGGACCCAATAAAAGGGGATAATCGAAATTGGGGCGTTACATCGGTCATTTTTGTTTAGTATCCAGACTCCGGTTATTACGTTGAGCGTTAAGGTTCCGGTCAGTTTCGTTGAGTATCCAAACTCCGGTTATTAAGTTGAGCGTTCAGGCTCCGGTCATTTTCTTTGAGTATCCAGACTCCGGTTATTACGTTGATCGTTCAGGCTCCGGTCATTTTCGTTGCGTATCCAGACTCCGGTTATTACGTTGAGCGTTCAGGCTCCGATCAGTTTTGTTGAGTATCGAGACTCCGGTTATTAAGTTTAGCGTTCAGGCTCCGATCAGTTTCATTGGGTATCCAGACTCCGGTTATTACGTTGAGCGTTCAAGCTCCGGTCAGTTTCGTTGAGTATCCAGACTCCAGTTATTACGTTGAGCATTCACGCTCTGGTCAGTTTCGTTGGGTATCCAGACTCCGGTTATTATGTTGAGCGTTCACGCTCCGGTCATTTTTGTTGAGTATCCAATCCGATTATTACATTGAGCATTCAAGCTCCGGTCATTTTTGTTGAGTCTCCAGACTCCGGTTATTACATTTTATGTTCAAACTCCGATTAGTTTCGTTGAGAATCTAGACTCTGATTATTACGTTGAACTTTCAGACTGCGGTCAGTTTCGTTGGGTATCCAGACTCTGGTTATTACGTTGAGCATTCAAGCTCCGGTGATTTGCGTTGAGTATCCGGACTCCGGTTATTACGTTTAGCGTTCAGGCTCCGGTTATTTCGTTGAGCGTTCAGGCTCCGGTTAGTTTCGTTAGGTATCCAGACTCCGGTTATTACGTATAGCATCCAGGCTATGGTAAGTTTTGTTGAATATCAAGACTCCGATCATTACGTTGAGTGTACAGGCTCCGGTCATTTTTGTTGAGTATCTAGACTCCGGTCATTACGTTGAGCGTTCAGGCTCCGGTCAGTTTCGTTTAGTATCCAGTCTGGTTATTACGTTAAGCATTCAGGCTCCGGTCATTTTTGTTGAGTATCTAGACTCCGGTTATTACGTTGAGCGTTCAGGCTATGGTCATTTTCGTTGAGTATCCAGACTCCAGTTATTACGTTGAGCGTTCAGGCTCTGGTCAGTTTCGTTGAGTATCCAGACTCCAGTTATTAAGTTTAGCGTTCAGGCTCCGTTCAGTTTCGTTGGGTATCCAGACTCCGGTTATTACGTTGAGCATTCAGGCTCCGGTCAGTTTCGTTGATTATCCAGACTCCGGTTATTATGTTGAGCACTCATGCTCCGGTCAGTTTTGTTGGGTATCCCGACTCCGGTTATTACCTTGAGCGTTCAGGCTCCGGTAATTTTTGTAGAGTATCCAGAATCTGGTTATTACGTTGAGCCTTCAGGTTCCGGTTTTTTTTGTTGAGCATCCAAACTCCGGTTATTAAGTTGAGCGTTCAGGCTCCGGTCATTTTCTTTGAGTATCCAGATTCCGGTTATTACATTGAGCGTTCAGGCTTCGGTCATTTTCGTTGAGTATCCAGACTCCGGTTATTACGTTGAGTGTTCAGGCTTCAGTCTGTTTCGTTGAGTATCCAGACTCCGGTTATTAAGTTTAGCATTCAGGCTCCATTCAGTATCGTTGGGTATCCAGACTCCGGTTATTAAGTTGAGCGTTCAGGCTCTGGTCAGTTTCGTTAATTATCCAGACTCCGGTTATTACGTTGAGTACTCATGCTCCGGTCAGTTTCGTTGAGTATCCAGACTCCGGTTATTCTGTTGAGCGTTCAGGCTTCGGTAAGTTTCGTTGGGTATCCAGACTCCGGTTATTACGTATAGCGTCCATGCTCTGGTATGTTTTGTTGAGTATCTAGACTCTGGTCATTACATTGAGTGTACAGGCTCTAGTCATTTTTGTTGAGTATCCAGACTCCGGTCATTATGTTGAGGGTTCAGGCTCCGGTCATTTTTGTTGAGTATCCAGACTCCGGTCATTCTGTTGAGCGTTCAGAATCCGGTCAGTTTCGTTGAGTATCCAGACTCCGGTTATTAAGTTGAGCATTCAGGCTCCGGTCATTTTTGTTGAGTATCCAGACTCCGGTTATTAGGTTGAGCGTTCAGGCTCCGTTCATTAAGTTGATCGTTCATGCTCCGGTCAGTTTCGTTGAGTATCTAGACTCCAGTTATTACTTTGAGCGTTCAGGCTCTAGTCAGTTTCGTTGGATATCCAGACTCCGGTTATTACATTGAGCGTTAAGGCTCCGGTCATTTTTGTTGTGTATCCAGACTCCGGTTATTACGTTGAGCGTTCAGGTTCCGGTCAGTTTCGTTTAGTATCCAAACTCCGGTTATTAAGTTGAGCGTTCAGGCTCCGGTCATTTTCTTTGAGTATCCAGACTCCGGTTATTACGTTGAGCGTTCAGGATACGGTCATTTTCTTTGAGTATCCAAACTCCGGTTATTAAGTTGAGCGTTCAGGCTCCGGTCATTTTCTTTGAGTATCCAGACTCCGGTTATTACGTTGAGCGTTCAGGATACGGTCATTTTCGTTGAGTATCCATACTCCTGTTATTACGTTGAGCGTTCAGGCTCTGGTCAGTTTCGTTGAGTATCCAGACTCCGGTTATTAAGTTTAGCGTTCAGGATCTGTTCAGTTTCGTTGGGTATCCAGACTCCGGTTATTACGTTGAGCGTTCAGGCTCCGGTCATTTTCTTTGAGTATCCAGATTCCGGTTATTACGTTGAGCGTTCAGGCTCCGATCATTTTCGTTGAGTATCCAGACTCCGATTATTACGTGGAGCGTTCAGGCTCCGGTTAGTTTCGTTGAGTATCCAGACTCCGGTTATTATGTTTAGCGTTCAGGCTCCGTTCAATTTCGATGGGTATCCAGACTCCGGTTATTACGTTGAGCGTTCAGGCTTCGGTCATTTTTGTTTAGTATCCAGACTCCGGTTATTACGTTGAGCGTTAAGGTTCCGGTCAGTTTCGTTGAGTATCCAAACTCCGGTTATTAAGTTGAGCGTTCAGGCTCCAGTCATTTTCTTTGAGTATCCAGACTCCGGTTATTACGTTGATCGTTCAGGCTCCGGTCATTTTCGTTGCGTATCCAGACTCCGGTTATTACGTTGAGCGTTCAGGCTCCGATCAGTTTCGTTGAGTATCGAGACTCCGGTTATTAAGTTGAGCGTTCAGGCTCCGATCAGTTTCATTGGGTATCCAGACTCCGGTTATTACGTTGAGCGTTCAAGCTCTGGTCAGTTTCGTTGAGTATCCAGACTCCAGTTATTACGTTGAGCATTCACGCTCTGGTCAGTTTCGTTGGGTATCCAGACTCCGGTTATTACGTTGAGCGTTCACGCTCCGGTCATTTTTGTTGAGTATCCAGTCCGATTATTACATTGAGCATTCAAGCTCCGGTCATTTTTGTTGAGTCTCCAGACTCCGGTTATTACGTTTTGTGTTCAAACTCCGATTAGTTTCGTTGAGAATCTAGACTCTGATTATTACGTTGAGCGTTCAGGCTCCGGTCAGTTTCGTTGGGTATCCAGACTCTGGTTATTACGTTGAGCATTCAAGCTCTGGTGATTTTTGTTGAGTATCCGGACTCCGGTTATTACGTTTAGCGTTCAGGCTCCGGTTATTTCGTTGAGCGTTCAGGCTCCGGTTAGTTTCGTTAGGTATCCGGCCTCCAGTTATTACGTATAGCATCCAGGCTATGGTAAGTTTTGTTGAATATCTAGACTCCGGTCATTACGTTGAGCGTATAGGCTCCGGTCATTTTTGTTGAGTATCTAGACTCCGGTCATTACGTTGAGCGTTCAGGCTCTGGTAATTTTCGTTCAGTATCCAGACTCCGGTCATTCTGTTGAGCGTTCAGACTCTGGTCAGTTTCGTTGAGTATCCAGACTCCGGTTATTAAGTTGAGCGTTCAGGCTCCGGTCAGTTTCGTTGGGTATCCAGACTCTGGTTACCACGTTGAGCGTTCAGGCTCCGGTCAGTTTTGTTTAGTATCCAGTCTGGTTATTACGTTAAGCATTCAGGCTCCGGTCATTTTTGTTGAGTATCCAGACTCCGGTTATTACGTTGAGCGTTCAGGCTATGGTCATTTTCGTTGAGTATCCAGACTCCGGTTATTATGTTGAGCGTTCAGGCTCTGGTCAGTTTCGTTGAGTATCCAGACTCCGGTTATTAAGTTTAGCGTTCAGGCTCCGTTTAGTTTCGTTGGGTATCCAGACTCCGGTTATTACGTTGAGCATTCAGGCTCCGGTAAGTTTCGTTGATTTTCCAGACTCCGGTTATTATGTTGAGCACTCATGCTCCGGTCAGTTTCGTTGGGTATCCAGACTCCGGTTATTACGTTGAGCCTTCAGGTTCCTGTCAGTTTCGTTGAGTATCCAAACTCCGGTTATTAAGTTGAGCGTTCAGGCTCCGGTCATTTTCTTTGAGTATCCAGATTCCGGTTATTACATTGAGCGTTCAGGCTCCGGTCATTTTCGTTGAGTATCCAGACTCCGGTTATTACGTTGAGTGTTCAGGCTTCGGTCAGTTTCGTTGAGTATCCAGACTCCGGTTATTAAGTTTAGCATTCAGGCTCCATTCAGTATCGTTGGGTATCCAGACTCCGGTTATTAAGTTGAGCGTTCAGGCTCTGGTCAGTTTCGTTGATTATCCAGACTCCGGTTATTACATTGAGCACTCATGCTCCGGTCAGTTTCGTTGAGTATCCAGACTCCGGTTATTCCGTTGAGCGTTCAGGCTCCGGTAAGTTTCGTTGGGTATCCAGACTCCGGTTATTACGTATAACGTCCATGCTCTAGTATGTTTTGTTGAGTATCTAGACTCTGGTCATTACATTGAGTGTACAGGCTCTAGTCATTTTTGTTGAGTATCCAGACTCCGGTCATTATGTTGAGCGTTCAGGCTCCGGTCATTTTTGTTGAGTATCCAGACTCCGGTCATTCTGTTGAGCGTTCAGAATCCGGTCAGTTTCGTTGAGTATCCAGACTCCGGTTATTAAGTTGAGCATTCAGGCTCCGGTCATTTTTGTTGAGTATCCAGACTCCGATTATTACGTTGAGCGTTCAGGCTCCGTTCATTAAGTTGATCGTTCATGCTCCGGTCAGTTTCGTTGAGTATCCAGACTCCAGTTATTACTTTGAGCGTTCAGGCTCTAGTCAGTTTCGTTGGATATCCAGACTCCGATTATTACATTGAGCGTTAAGGCTCCGGTCATTTTTGTTGTGTATCCAGACTCTGGTTATTACGTTGAGCGTTCAGGTTCCAGTCAGTTTCGTTTAGTATCCAAACTCCAATTATTAAGTTGAGCGTTCAGGCTCCGGTCATTTTCTTTGAGTATCCAGACTCCGGTTATTACGTTGAGCGTTCAGGATACGGTCATTTTCGTTGAGTATCCATACTCCTGTTATTACGTTGAGCGTTCAGGCTCTGTTCAGTTTCGTTGAGTATCCAGACTCCGGTTATTAAGTTTAGCGTTCAGGCTCCGTTCAGTTTCGTTGGGTATCCAGACTCCGGTTATTACGTTGAGCGTTCAGACTCCGGTCATTTTTGTTGAGTATCCAGACTCCGGTTATTACGTTGAGCGTTCAGGCTCCGGTCAGTTTCGTTGAGTTATCAAACTCCGGTTATTAAGTTGAGCGTTCAGGCTCCGGTCACTTTCTTTGAGTATCCAGATTCCGGTTATTACATTGAGCGTTCAGGCTCCGATCATTTTCGTTGAGTATCCAGACTCCGATTATTACGTGGAGCGTTCAGGCTCCGGTTAGTTTCGTTGAGTATCCAAACTCCGGTTATTATGTTTAGCGTTCAGGCTCCGTTCAGTTTCGATGGGTATCCAGACTCCGGTTATTACGTTGAGCGTTCAGGCTTCGGTCATTTTTGTTTAGTATCCAGACTCCGGTTATTACGTTGAGCGTTAAGGTTCCGGTCAGTTTCGTTGAGTATCCAAACTCCGGTTATTAAGTTGAGCGTTCAGGCTCCGGTCATTTTCTTTGAGTATCCAGACTCCGGTTATTACGTTGATCGTTCAGGCTCCGGTCATTTTCGTTGTGTATCCAGACTTCGGTTATTACGTTGAGCGTTCAGGCTCCGATCAGTTTCGTTGAGTATCGAGACTCCGGTTATTAAGTTCAGCGTTCAGGCTCTGATCAGTTTCATTGGGTATCCAGACTCCGGTTATTACGTTGAGCGTTCAAGCTCCGGTCAGTTTCGTTGAGTATCCAGACTCCAGTTATTACGTTGAGCATTCACGCTCCGGTCATTTTTGTTGAGTATCCAGTCCGATTATTACATTGAGCATTCAAGCTCCGGTCATTTTTGTTGAGTCTCCAGACTCCGGTTATTACGTTTTGTGTTCAAACTCCGATTAGTTTTGTTGAGAATCTAGACTCTGATTATTACGTTGAGCGTTCAGGCTCCGGTCAGTTTGGTTGGGTATCCAGACTCTGGTTATTACGTTGAGCATTTAAGCTCCGGTGATTTTCGTTGAGTATCCGGACTCCGGTTATTACGTTTAGCGTTCAGGCTCTGGTTATTTCGTTGAGTGTTCAGGCTCCGGTTAGTTTCGTTAGGTATCTAGACTCCGGTCATTACGTTGAGCGTACAGGCTCCAGTCATTTTTGTTGAGTATCTAGACTCCGGTCATTACGTTGAGCGTTCAGGCTCCGGTAATTTTCGTTCAGTATCCAGACTCCGGTCATTCTGTTGAGCGTTCAGGCTCTGGTCAGTTTTGTTGAGTATCCAGACTCCGGTTATTAAGTTGAGCGTTCAGGCTCCGGTCAGTTTCGTTGGGTATCCAGACTCCGGTTATCACGTTGAACGTTCAGGCTCCGGTCAGTTTTGTTTAGTATCCAGTCTGGTTATTACGTTAAGCATTCAAGCTCCGGTCATTTTTGTTGAGTATCCAGACTCCGGTTATTACGTTGAGCATTCAGGCTATGGTCATTTTCGTTGAGTATCCAGACTCCGGTTATTACGTTGAGCGTTCAGGCTCTGGTCAGTTTCGTTGAGTATCTAGACTCCGGTTATTAAGTTTAGCGTTCAGGCTCCGTTTAGTTTCGTTGGGTATCCAGACTCCGGTTATTACGTTGAGCATTCAGGCTCCGGTCAGTTTCGTTGATTATCCAGACTCCGGTTATTATGTTGAGCACTCATGCTCCGGTCAGTTTCGTTGGGTATCCAGACTCCGGTTATTACGTTGAGCGTTCAGGCTCCGGTAATTTTTGTAGAGTATCCAGAATCCGGTTATTACGTTGAGCCTTCAGGTTCCGGTCAGTTTCGTTGAGTATCCAAACTCCGGTTATTAAGTTGAGCGTTCAGGCTCCGGTCATTTTCTTTGAGTATCCAGATTTCGGTTATTACATTGAGCGTTCAGGCTCTGGTCATTTTTGTTGAGTATCCAGACTCCGGTTATTACGTTGAGTGTTCAGGCTTCGATCAGTTTCGTTGAGTATCCAGACTCCGGTTATTAAGTTTAGCGTTCAGGCTCCATTCAGTATCGTTGGGTATCCAGACTCCGGTTATTAAGTTGAGCGTTCAGGCTCTGGTCAGTTTCGTTGATTATCCAGACTCCGGTTATTACGTTGAGCGTTCAGGCTCCGGTAAGTTTCATTGGGTATCCAGACTCCGGTTATTACGTATAGCGTCCATGCTCTGGTATGTTTTGTTGAGTATCTAGACTCTGGTCATTACATTGAGTGTACAGGCTCTAGTCATTTTTGTTGAGTATCCAGACTCCGGTCATTATGTTGAGCGTTCAGGCTCCGGTCATTTTTGTTGAGTATCCAGACTCCGGTCATTCTGTTGTGCGTTCAGAATCCGGTCAGTTTCGTTGAGTATCCAGACTCCGGTTATTAAGTTGAGCATTCAGGCTCCGGTCATTTTTGTTGAGTATCCAGACTCCGATTATTACGTTGAGCGTTCAGGCTCCGTTCATTAAGTTGATCGTTCATGCTCCGGTCAGTTTCGTTGAGTATCCAGACTCTAGTTATTACTTTGAGCGTTCAGGCTCTAGTCAGTTTCGTTGGATATCCAGACTCCGATTATTACATTGAGCGTTAAGGCTCCGGTCATTTTTGTTGTGTATCCAGACTCCGGTTATTACGTTGAGCGTTCAGGTTCTGGTCAGTTTCGTTTAGTATCCAAATTCCGGTTATTAAGTAGAGCGTTTAGGCTCCGGTCATTTTCTTTGAGTATCCAGACGCCGGTTATTACGTTGAGCGTTCAGGCTACGGTCATTTTCGGTGAGTATCCATACTCTTGTTATTACGTTGAGCGTTCAGGCTCTGGTCAGTTTCGTTGAGTATCCAGACTCCGGTTATTAAGTTTAACGTTCAGGCTCCGTTCAGTTTCGTTGGGTATCCAGACTCCGGTTATTACGTTGAGCATTCAGACTCTGATCATTTTTGTTGGGTATCCAGACTCCGTTTATTACATTGAGCGTTCAGGTTCCGGTCAGTTTCGTTGAGTTATCAAACTCCGGTTATTAAGCTGAGGGTTCAGGCTCCGGTCATTTTCTTTGAGTATCCAGATTCCGGTTATTACGTTGAGCGTTCAGGCTCCGGTCATTTTCGTTGAGTATCCAGACTCCGATTATTACGTTGAGCGTTCAGGCTCCGGTTAGTTCCGTTGAGTATCCAGACTCCGGTTATTATGTTTAGCGTTCAGGCTCCATTCAGTTTCGATGGGTATCCAGACTCCAGTTATTACGTTGAGCGTTCAGGCTTCGGTCATTTTTGTTTAGTATCCAGACTCCGGTTATTACGTTGAGCGTTAAGGTTCCGGTCAGTTTCGTTGAGTATCCAAACTCCGGTTATTAAGTTGAGCGTTTAGGCTCCGGTCGTTTTCTTTGAGTATCCAGACTCCAGTTATTACGTTGATCGTTCAGGCTCCGGTCATTTTTGTTGCGTATCCAGACTCCGGTTATTACGTTGAGCGTTCAGGCTCCGATCAGTTTCGTTGAGTATCGAGACTCCGGTTATTAAGTTGAGCGTTCAGGCTCCGATCAGTTTCATTGGGTATCCAGACTCCGGTTATTACGTTGAGCGTTCAAGCTCCGGTCAGTTTCGTTGAGTATCCAGACTCCAGTTATTACATTGAGCATTCACGCTCTGGTCAGTTTCGTTGGGTATCCAGACTTCGATTATTACGTTGAGCGTTCACGCTCCGGTCATTTTTGTTGAGTATCCAGTCCGATTATTACATTGAGCATTCAAGCTCCGGTCATTTTTGTTGAGTCTCCAGACTCCGGTTATTACGTTTTGTGTTCAAACTCCAATTAGTTTCGTTGAGAATCTAGATTCCGGTTATTACGTTGAGCGTTCAGGCTCCGGTCAGTTTCGTTGGGTATCCAGACTTTGGTTATTACGTTGAGCATTCAGGCTCCGGTGATTTCCGTTGAGTATCTAGACTCTATTTATTTCGTTTGGCATTCAGGCTCCGGTTCGTTTCGTTAGGTATCCAGACTCCAGTTATTACGTATAGCGTCCATGCTTTGGTAAGTTTTGTTGAGTATCTAGACTCCGATCATTACGTTGAGTGTACAGGCTCCGGTAATTTTTGTTGAGTATCCAGACTCTAGTCATTACGTTGAGCGTTCAGGCTCTGGTCATTTTCGTTGAGTATCCAGACTCCGGTCATTTTGTTGAACGTTCAGGCTCCGATCAGTTTCGTTGAGTATCCAGACTCCGGTTATTAAGTTGAGCATTCAGGCTCCGGTCAGTTTTGTTGAGTATCTAGACTCCGGTTATAACGTTGAGCGTTCAGGCTCTGGTCATTACGTTGATCGTTCAGGCTCCGGTCAGTTTCATTGAGTATCCAAACTCCAGTTTTACTTTGAGCATTCAGGCTCTAGTCAATTTCGTTGGGTATCCAGACTCTGGTTATTATATTGATCGTTAAGGCTCTGGTCATTTTTGTTGAGTATCCAGACTCCGTTTATTTTGTTGAGCGTTCAGGCTCCGGACATTTTCGTTTAGTATCCAAACTCCGATTATTAAGTTGAGCGTTCAGGCTCCGGTCATTTTCTTTGAGTATCCAGACTCCGGTTCTTACATTGAGCGTTCAGGCTCCGGTTATTTTCGTTGAGTATCCAGACTCCGGTTATTACGTTCAGCGTTCAGGCTCCGGTCAGTTTCGTTGAGTATCGAGACTCTGGTTATTATGTTTAGCGTTCAGGCTCCGTTCAGTTTTGTTGGGTATCCAGACTCTGGTTATTACGTTGAGCGTTCAGGCTCCGGTCAGTTTCGTTGATTATCCAGACTCCGGTTATTACGTTGAGCATTCATGCTCCGGTCAGTTTTGTTGGGTATCCAGACTCCGGTTATCACGTTGAGCGTTCATGGTCCGGTCATTTTTTTTAAGTATCCAGACTCCGGTTATTACGTTGAGCGTTCAGGCCCCGGTCATTTTCGTTGAGTATCCAGACTCCAGTTATTACATTGAGCGTTCAGGCTCTGGTCAGTTTCGTTGAGTATCCAGACTCCGGTTATTAAGTTGAGCGTTCATTCTCCGGTCAGTTTCGTTGGGTATCCAGACTCCGGTTATTACGTTGAGCATTCAGACTCCGGTCAGTTTCGTTGAGTATCCAGACTCTAGTTATTACATTGAGCATTCATGCTCCGTTCAGTTTCGTTGGGTATCCAGACTCCGGTTATTACGTTGAGCGTTCAAGCTCCGGTTATTTTTGTTTAGTATCCAGACTCCGTTTATTACATTCAGAGTTCAGGTTCCGGTCAGTTTCGTTGAGTATCCAAACTCCGGTTATTAAGTTGAGCGTTCAGGCTCCGGTCAGTTTCGTTGATTATCCAGACTCCAGTTATTACGTTGAGCATTCATGCTCCGGTTAGTTTTGTTGGGTATCCAGACTCCGGTTATCACGTTGAGCGTTCAGGGTCCGGTCATTTCTTTTAAGTATCCAGACTCCGGTTATTACGTTGAGCGTTCAGGCCCCGGTCATTTTCGTTGAGTATCCAAACTCCAGTTATTACATTGAGCGTTCAGGCTCTGGTCAGTTTCGTTGAGTATCCAGACTCCGGTTATTAAGTTGAGCGTTCACGCTCCGGTCAGTTTCGTTGGGTATCCAGACTCCGGTTATTACGTTGAGCGTTCAGACTCCGGTCAGTTTCGTTGAGTATTCAGTCCGGTTATTACATTGAGCATTCAGGCTCCAGTCATTTTTGTTGAGTCTCCAGACTCCGGTTATTACGTTTTGTGATCAAACTCCGATTAGTTTCGTTGAGAATCTAGACTCTGATTATTACGTTGAGCGTTCAGGTTCCGGTCAGTTTCGTTGGGTATCCAGACTTCGGGTATTATGTTGAGCATTCAGGCACCGGTGATTTTTGTTGAGTATCCAGACTCCGGTTATCCCGTTGAGCGTTCAGGCTCCGGTTAGTTTCGTTAGGTATCCAGACTCCGGGTATTACATATAGCGTCCATGCTCTGGTATGTTTTGTCGAGTATCTAGACTCCGGTCATTACGTTGAGTGTACAGGCTCCGATCATTATTGTTAGGTATCCAGACTCCGGTCATTACATTGAGCGTTCAAGCTCCTGTCATTTTCGTTGAGTATCCAGACTCCGGTCATTTTGTTGAGCGTTCAGGCTTCAGTCAGTTTCGTTGAGTATCCAGACTCCGGTTATTAAGTTGAGCATTCAGGCTCCGGTCATTTTTGTTGAGTATCCAGACTTCGGTTATTACGTTGAGCGTTCAGGCTCCGGTCATTACGTTGATCGTTCAGGCTCTGGTCAGTTTCGTTGATTATCCAGACTCCAGTTATTACTTTGAGCGTTCAGGCTCTGGTCAATTTTGTTAGGTATCCAAACTCCAGTTATTACATTGAGCGTTAAGGCTCCAGTCATTTTTGTTGAGTATCCAGACTCCGGTTATTACGTTGAGCGTTCAGGCTCCGGTCAGTTTCGTTTAGTATCCAAACTCCGATTATTAAGTTGAGCGTTCAAGCTCCGGTCATTTTCTTTGAGTATCCAGACTCCGGTTATTACATTGAGCGTTCAGGCTCCGGTCATTTTCGTTGAGAATCCAGACTCCGGTTATTACGTTGAGACTTCAGGCTCCGATCAGTTTCGTAGAGTATCGAGACTCCGGTTATTAAGTTTAGCGTTCAGGCTCCGGTCAGTTTCGTTGGGTATCCAGACTCCGGTTATTACGTTGAGCATTCAGGCTCCGGTCATTTTTGTTGAGTATCCAGACTCCGGTTATTACGTTGAGCGTTCAGGTTCCGGTCAATTTCGTTGAGTATCCAAACTCCTGTTATTAAGTTGAGCGTTCAGGCTCCGGTCATTTTCTTTGAGTATCCATACTCCGGTTATTACATTGAGCATTAAGGCTCCTATCATTTTTGTTGAGTATCCAGACTCTGATTATTACGTTGAGCGTTCAGGCTCCGGTCAGTTTCATTAAGTATCTAGACTCCGGTTATTAAATTGAGCATTCAAGCTCCGGTCAGTTTCGTTGGGTATCCAGACTCCGGTTATTACGTTGAGCGTTCAGGCTCCGGTCAGTTTCGTTGAGTTTCTAGACTCCAGTTATTACGTTGAGCGTTCATGCTCCGGTAAGTTTCGTTGGGTATCCAGAATCCGGTTATTACGTTGAGCGTTCAGGCTTCAGCCATTTTCTTTGAGTATCCAGACTCGAGTTATTACGTTGAGCGTTCAGGCTCCGGTCATTTTCGTTGAGTATCCAGACTCCTGTTATTACGTTGAGCGTTCAGGCTCCGGTCAGTTTCGTTGAGTATCTAGACTCTGGTTATTAAGTTGAGCGTTCAGGCTCCGGTCAGTTTCGTTGGGTATCTAGACTCCGGTTATTACGTTTAGCGTTCAGGCTCCGGTCAGTTTCGTTGCGTATCCAGACTTCGGTTATTACGTTGATCGTTCAGGCTCCGGTCAGTTTCATTGGGTATCCAAACTCCGGTTTTTACGTTGAGTGTTAAGGCTCTGGTCAGTTTCGTTGGGTATCCAGACTCCGGTTATCACGTTTAGCGTTCAGGCTCCGGTCATTTTTATTGAGTATCCAGTCCGGTTGTTACGTTGAGCATTCAAGCTCTGGTCATTTTTGTTGAGTCTCCAGACTCCGGTTATTACATTTTATGTTCAAACTCAGATTAGTTTCTTTGAGAATCTAGACTCGGATTATTATGTTGAGCGTTCAGGCTCCGTTCAGTTTCTTTAGGTATCCAGACTCCGGTTATTACGTTGAGCAATCAGGCTCCAGTGATTTTCGTTGAGTATCCAGACTCCGGTTATTCCGTTAAGCGTTCAGGCTCCGGTTAGTTTCGTTAGGTATCCAGACTCCGGTTATTCCGTTGAGCGTTCAGGCTTCGATTAGTTTTGTTAGGTATCCAGACTCCGGTTATTATGTATAGCGTCTATGCTCTGGTAAGTTTTGTTGAGTATCTAGACTCCGGTCATTACGTTGAGTGTACAGGCTCCGACCATTTTTTTTGAGTATCCAGACTCTAGTCATTACGTTGAGCATTCAGGCTCCGGTCATTTTCGTTGAGTATCTAGATTCCGGTCATTCTGTTCAGCGTTCAGGCTCCTGTCAGTTTCGTTGAGTATCCAGACTCCGGTTATTACATTGAATGTTCAGACTATGGTCATTACGTTGTTCGTTCAGGCTCCGGTCAGTTTCGTTGAGTATCCAGACTCCAGTTATTACGTTGAGCATTCAGACTCTGGTCAGTTTCGTTGGGTATCCAGACTCCGGTTATTACATTGAGCGTTAAGGCTCCGATCATTTTTGTTGAGTATCCAGACTCCGGTTATTACGTTGAGCGTTCAGGCTTCAGTCAATTTCATTTAGTATCCAAACTCCGGTTATTACGTTGAGCGTTCAGGCTCCGGTAATTGTCTTTGAGTATCCAAACTCCAGTTATTACGTTGAGCGTTCAGGCTCTGGTCATTTTCGTTGAGTATCCAGACTCTGGTTATTACGTTGAGCGTTCAGGCTCCGGTCAGTTTCGTTGAGTATCCAGACTCCGGTTATTCAGTTTAGCGTTCAGGCTCCGGTCAGTTTTGTTGGGTATCTAGACTCTGGTTATTACAATGAGCGTTCAGGCTCCGGTCAGTTTCGTTGATTATCCAGACTCCGGTTATTACGTTGAGCACTCACGCTCCGGTCAGTTTCCTTGGGTATCCAGACTCCGGTTATTACGTTGAGCATTCAGGCTTCGGTCATTTTTGTTGAGTATCCAGACTCTGGTTATTACGTTCAGCGTTCAGGTTTCGGTCAATTTCGTTGAGTATCCAAACTCCGGTTATTAAGTTGAGCGTTCAGGCTCCGGTCATTTTCTTTGAGTACCCAGACTCCGGTTATTATGTTGAGCATTCAGGCTCTGGTCATTTTCGTTGAGTATCCAGACTCTGGTTATTACGTTGAGCGTTCAGGCTCCGGTCAGTTTCGTTGAGTATCCAGACTCAGGTTATTAAGTTGAGCGTTCAGGCTCCGGTCAATTTCGTTGGGTAGCCAGACTCTAGTTATTAAGTTGAGCGTTCAGGCTCCGGTCAGTTTTGTTGAGTATCCAGACTCCAGTTATTACGTTGAGCGTTCACGCTCCAGTCAAATTCGTTGGGTATCCAGACTCCGGTTATCACGTTGAGCATTCAAGCTCTGGTCATTTTTGTTGAGTCTCCAGACTCCGCTTATTATGTTTTGTGTTCAAACTCTGATTAGTTTGGTTAGGAATCTAGACTCCGATTATTACGTTGAACGTTCAGGCTCCGTTCAGTTTCGTTGGGTATCCAAACTCCGGTTATTACATTCTGTATTCAGGCTTCGGTGATTTTCGTTGAGTATCCAGACTCTGGTTATTCCATTGAGTGTTCAGGCTCCGGTTAGTTTCGTTAGGTATCCAGACTCCGGTTATTACGTATAGCGTCCAGGCTCTGGTAAGTTTCGTTGAGTATATAGACTCTGATTATTACGTTGAGCGTTCAGGCTCTGGTCAGTTTCGTTGGCTATCCAGACTCCGGTTATTACATTGAGCATTCAGGCCTCGGTGATTTTCTTTGAGTATCCAGACTCTGGTTATTCCGTTGAGCGTTCAGGCTCCGATTAGTTTCGTTGGGCATCCAGACTCCGGTTATTACGTATAGCGTCCATGCTCTGGTAAGTTTTGTTGAGTATCTAGACTCTGTTCATTACGTTGAGTGTACAGGCTCCGGTCATTTTTGTTGAGTATCCAGACTCCGGTCATGACGTTGAGCGTTCAGGCTCTGGTCATTTTCGTTGAGTATCCAGACTTCGGTCATTCTGTTGAGGGTTCATGCTCTGGTCAGTTTCGTTGAGCATCTAGACTCTGGTTATTAAGTTGAGCATTCAGGCTCCGGTCATTTTGTTGAGTATCCAGACTCCGGTTATTAAGTTTAGCGTTCAGGTTCCGTTCAGGTGTGTTAGGTTTCCAGACTCCGATTATTACACTGAGCATTCAAGCTCTGGTCAGTTTCGTTGATTATCCAGACTCCGGTTATTACGTTGAGCACTCACGCTTCGGTTTTTTTTGTTGAGTATCCAAACTCCGGTTATTAAGTTGAGTGTTCAAGCTTCGGCCATTTTCTTTGAGTATCCAGACTCCGGTTATTACGTTGAGCGTTCAGGCTCCGGTCATTTTCGTTGAGTATCCAGACTCCTGTTATTACGTTGAGCGTTCAGGCTCCGGTCAGTTTCGTTGAGTATCCAGACTCCGGTTATTAAGTTGAGCGTTCATGCTCCGGTCAGTTTCGTTGGGTATCTAGACTCCGGTTATTACGTTTAGCGTTCAGGCTCCGGTCAGTTTCGTTGAGTATCCAGACTTCGGTTATTACGTTGATCGTTCAGGCTCCGGTCACTTTCATTGGGTATCCAAACTCCGGTTTTTACGTTGAGTGTTAAGGCTCCGGTCAGTTTCGTTGGGTATCCAGACTCCGGTTATCACGTTTAGCGTTCAGGCTCCGGTCATTTTTATTGAGTATCCAGTCCGGTTGTTACGTTGAGCATTCAAGCTCTGGTCATTTTTGTTGAGTCTCCAGACTCCGGTTATTACATTTTATGTTCAAACTCCGATTAGTTTCTTTGAGAATCTAGACTCGGATTATTATGTTGAGCGTTCAGGCTCCGTTCAGTTTCGTTAGGTATCCAGACTCCGGTTATTACGTTGAGCAATCAGGCTCCGGTGATTTTCGTTGAGTATCCAGACTCCGGTTATTCCGTTCAGCGTTCAGGCTCCGGTTAGTTTCGTTAGGTATCCAGACTCCGGTTATTCCGTTGAGCGTTCAGGCTTCGGTTAGTTTTGTTAGGTATCCAGACTCCGGTTATTATGTATAGCGTCTATGCTCTGGTAAGTTTTGTTGAGTATCTAGACTCCGGTCATTACGTTGAGTGTACAGGCTCCGACCATTTTTGTTGAGTATCCAGACTCTAGTCATTACGTTGAGCATTCAGGCTCCGGTCATTTTCGTTGAGTATCTAGATTCCGGTCATTCTGTTCAGCGTTCAGGCTCCTGTCAGTTTCGTTGAGTATCCAGACTCCGGTTATTACATTGAACGTTCAGACTCTGGTCATTACGTTGTTCGTTCAGGCTCCGGTCAGTTTCGTTGAGTATCCAGACTCCAGTTATTACGTTGAGCATTCAGACTCTGGTCAGTTTCGTTGGGTATCCATACTCCGGTTATTACATTGAGTGTTAAGGCTCCGATCATTTTTGTTGAGTATCCAGACTCCGGTTATTACGTTGAGCGTTCAGGCTTCAGTCAATTTCATTTAGTATCCAAACTCCGGTTATTACGTTGAGCTTTCAGGCTTCGGTAATTGTCTTTGAGTATCCAGACTCCAGTTATTACGTTGAGCGTTCAAGCTCTGGTCATTTTCGTTGAGTATCCAGACTCTAGTTATTACGTTGAGCGTTCAGGCTCCGGTCAGTTTCGTTGAGTATTCAGACTCCGGTTATTCAGTTTAGCGTTCAGGCTCCGGTCAGTTTTGTTGGGTATCTAGACTCTGGTTATTACGTTGAGCGTTCAGGCTCCGGTCAGTTTCGTTGATTATCCAGACTCCGGTTATTACGTTGAGCACTCACGCTCCGGTCAGTTTCCCTGGGTATCCAGACTCCGGTTATTACGTTGAGCATTCAGGCTCCGGTCATTTTTGTTGAGTATCCAGACTCTGGTTATTACGTTCAGCGTTCAGGTTCCGGTCAATTTCGTTGAGTATCCAAACTCTGGTTATTAAGTTGAGCGTTCAGGCTCCGGTCATTTTCTCTGAGTATCCAGACTCCGGTTATTATGTTGAGCATTCAGGCTCTGGTCATTTTCGTTGAGTATCCAGACTCTTGTTATTACGTTGAGCGTTCAGGCTCCGGTCAGTTTCGTTGAGTATCCAGACTCAGGTTATTAAGTTGAGCGTTCAGGCTCCGGTCAATTTCGTTGGGTAGCCAGACTCTAGTTATTAAGTTGAGCGTTCAGGCTCCGGTCAGTTTCGTTGAGTATCCAGACTCCAGTTATTACGTTGAGCGTTCACGCTCCGGTCAGTTTCGTTGGGTATCCATACTCCGGTTATCACGTTGAGCATTCAAGCTCTGGTCATTTTTGTTGAGTCTCCAGACTCCGCTTATTACGTTTTGTGTTCAAACTCTGATTAGTTTGGTTGAGAATCTAGACTCCGATTATTACGTTGAACGTTCAGGCTCCGGTCAGTTTCGTTGGGTATCCAGACTCCGGTTATTACATTGTGTATTCAGGCTCCGGTGATTTTCGTTGAGTATCCAGACTCTGGTTATTCCATTGAGCGTTCAGGCTCCGGTTAGTTTCGTTAGGTATCCAGACTCCGGTTATTACGTATAGCGTCCAGGCTCTGGTAAGTTTCGTTGAGTATATAGACTCCGATTATTACGTTGAACGTTCAGGCTCCGGTCAGTTTCGTTGGGTATCCAGACTCCGGTTATTACATTGAGCATTCAGGCCTCGGTGATTTTCTTTGAGTATCCAGACTCCGGTTATTCCGTTGAGCGTTCAGGCTCCGATTAGTTTCGTTGGGCATCCAGACTCCGGTTATTACGTATAGCGTCCATGCTCTGGTAAGTTTTGTTGAGTATCTAGACTCTGTTCATTACGTTGAGTGTACAGGCTCCGGTCATTTTTGTTGAGTATCCAGACTCCGGTCATGACATTGAGCGTTCAGGCTCCGGTCATTTTCATTGAGTATCCAGACTTCGGTCATTCAGTTGAGGGTTCATGCTCCGGTCAGTTTCGTTGAGCATCCAGACTCCGGTTATTAAGTTGAGCATTCAGGCTCCGGTCATTTTGTTGAGTATCCAGACTCCGGTTATTAAGTTTAGCGTTCAGGTTCCGTTCAGGTGTGTTAGGTTTCCAGACTCCGATTATTACACTGAGCATTCAGGCTCTGGTCAGTTTCGTTGATTATCCAGACTCCGGTTATTACGTTGAGCACTCACGCTTCGGTTATTTTTGTTGAGTATCCAAACTCCGGTTATTAAGTTGAGTGTTCAGGCTTCGGCCATTTTCTTTGAGTATCCAGACTCCGGTTATTACGTTGAGCGTTCAGGCTCCGGTCATTTTCGTTGAGTATCCAGACTCCTGTTATTACGTTGAGCGTTCAGGCTCCGGTCAGTTTCGTTGAGTATCCAGACTCCGGTTATTAAGTTGAGCGTTCTGGCTCCGGTCAGTTTCGTTGGGTATCTAGACTCCGGTTATTACGTTTAGCGTTCAGGCTCCGGTCAGTTTCGTTGCGTATCCAGACTTCGGTTATTACGTTGATCGTTAAGGCTCCGGTCAGTTTCATTGGGTATCCAAACTCCGGTTTTTACTTTGAGTGTTAAGGCTCCGGTCAGTTTCGTTGGGTATCCAGACTCCGGTTATTACGTTGAGCGTTCAGGCTCCAGTCAGTTTCGTTGGGTATCCAGACTCCGGTTATTACGTTTAGCAGTCAGGCTCCGGTCATTTTTGTTGAGTATCCAGACTCCGGTTATTACATTGAGCATTCAGGCTCCGGTCATTTTTGTTGAGTCTCCAGACTCCGGTTATTAAGTTTAGCGTTTAGGTTCCGTTCAGGTGTGTTAGGTTTCCAGACTCCGATTATTACATTGAGCATTCAGGCTCCGGTCAGTTTTGTTGATTATCCAGACTCCGGTTATTACGTTGAGCACTCACGCTTCGGTTATTTTTGTTGAGTATCCAAAATCCGGTTATTAAGTTGAGTGTTTAGGCTTCGGCCATTTTCTTTGAGTATCCAGACTCCGGTTATTACGTTGAGCGTTCAGGCTCCGGTCATTTTCGTTGAGTATCCAGACTCCTGTTATTACGTTGAGCGTTCAGGCTCCGGTCAGTTTCGTTGAGTATCCAGACTCCGGTTATTAAGTTGAGCGTTCAGGCTCCGGTCAGTTTCGTTGGGTATCCAGACTCCGGTTATTACGTTTAGCGTTCAGGCTCCGGTCATTTTTGTTGAGTATCCAGTCCAGTTATTACCTTGAGCATTCAGGCTCCGGTCATTTTTGTTGAGTCTCCAGACTCCGGTTATTACATTTTATGTTCAAACTCTGATTTGTTTCTTTGAGAATCTAGACTCCGATTATTATGTTGAGCGTTCAGGCTCCAGTCAGTTTCGTTAGGTATCCAGACTCCGGTTATTACGTTGAGCATTCAGGCTCCGGTGATTTTCGTTGAGTATCCAGACTCCGGTTATTCCGTTGAGCGTTCAGGCCCCGGTTAGTTTCGTTACGTATCCAGACTCCGGTTATTATGTATAGCGTCTATGCTTTGGTAAGTTTTGTTGAGTATCTAGACTCCGGTCATTACGTTGAGTGTACAGGCTCCGGCCATTTTTGTTGAGTATCCAGACTCCGGTCATGACGTTGAGCGTTTAGGCTCCGGTCATTTTTGTTGAGTATTCAGACTCCGGTTATTCTGTTGAGGGTTCATGCTCCGGTCAGTTTCGTTGAGCATCCAGACTCCGGTTATTAAGTTGAGCATTCAGGCTCCGGTCATTTTTGTTGAGTATCCAGACTCCGGTTATTACATTGAGCGTTCAGGCTCCGGTCATTACGTTGATCGTTCAGGCTCCGGTCAGTTTCGTTGAGTATCCAGACTCCAGTTATTACATTGAGCGTTCAGGCTCTGGTCAATTTCGTTGGGTATCCAGACTCCGGTTATTACATTGAGCGTTAAGGCTCCGGTCATTTTTGTTGAGTATCGAGACTCCGGTTATTACGTTGAGCGTTCAGGCTTCGGTCAGTTTTCGTTTAGTATCCAAACTCCGGTTATTACGTTGAGCGTTCAGGCTCCGGTCATTTTCTTTGAGTATCCAGACTCCAGTTATTACTTTGAGCGTTCAGGCTCCGGTCATTTTCGTTGAGTATCCAGACTCTAGTTATTACGTTGAGCGTTCAGGCTCCGGTCAGTTTCGTTGGGTATCCAGACTCCGGTTATTACATTGAGCGTTCAGACTCCGGTCAGTTTCGTTGATTATCCAGACTCCGGTTATTACGTTGAGGACTCACGCTCCGGTCAGTTTCCTTGGGTATCTAGACTCCGGTTATTACGTTGAGCGTTCAGGCTCCGGTCATTTTTGTTCAGTATCCAGACTCCGGTTATTATGTTGAGCGTTCAAGTTCTGGTCAATTTCGTTGAGTATCCAAACTCCAGTTATTAAGTTGAGCGTTCAGGCTCCGGTCATTTTCTTTGAGTGTCCAGACTCCGGTTATTATGTTGAGCATTCAGGCTCCGGTCATTTTCGTTGAGTATCCAGACTCTGGTTATTACGTTGAGCATTCAGGCTCCGGTCAGTTTCGTTGAGTATCCAGACTCCGGTTATTAAGTTTAGCCTCCAGGCTCCGTTCAGTTTCGTTGGGTATCCAGATTCCGGTTATTACGTTGAGCGTTCAGGCTCCGGTCAGTTTCGTTGATTATCCAGACTCCGGTTATTACGTTGAGCACTCACGCTCCGGTCATTTTTGTTGAGTCTCCAGACTCTGGTTATTACATTTTGTGTTCAAACTCTGATTAGTTTCTTTGACAATCTAGACTCCGATTATTATGTTGAGCGTTCAGGCTCCGGTCAGTTTCGTTAGGTATCCAGACTCCGATTATTACGTTGAGCATTCAGGCTCCGATAATTTTCATTGAGTATCCAGACTCCGGTTATTCCGTTGAGCGTTCAGGCCCCGGTTAGTTTCGTTAGGTATCCAGACTCCAGTTATTATGTATAGTGTCTATGCTCTACTAAGTTTTGTTGAGTATCTAGACTCCGGCCATTACGTTGAGTGTACAGGCTCCGGCCATTTTTGTTGAGTATCCAGACTCTAGTCATTACGTTGAGCGTTTAGGCTCCGGTCATTTTCGTTGAGTATCTAGACTCCGGTCATTCTGTTGAGCGTTCAGGCTCCTGTCAGTTTTGTTGAGTATCTAGACTCTGGTTATTCCATTGAGCGTTCAGGCTCCGGTTAGTTTCATTAGGTATCCAGACTCCGGTTATTACGTATAGCGTCCAGGCTCTGGTAAGTTTCGTTGAGTATATAGACTCTGATTATAACGTTGAGCGTTCAGGCTCTGGTCAGTTTCGTTGGGTATCCAGACTCCGGTTATTACATTGAGCATTCAGGCCTCGGTGATTTTCTTTGAGTATCCAGACTCTGGTTATTCCGTTGAGCGTTCAGGCTCCGATTAGTTTCGTTGGGCATCCAGACTCCGGTTATTACGTATAGCGTCCATGCTCTGGTAAGTTTTGTTGAGTATCTAGACTTTGTTCATTACGTTGAGTGTACAGGCTCCGGTCATTTTTGTTGAGTATCCAGACTCCGGTCATGACGTTGAGCGTTCAGGCTCCGGTCATTTTCGTTGAGTATCCAGACTTCGATCATTCTGTTGAGGGTTCATGCTCCGGTCAGTTTCGTTGAGCATCCAGACTCCGGTTATTAAGTTGAGCATTCAGGCTCCGGTCATTTTGTTGAGTATCCAGACTCCGGTTATTAAGTTTAGCGTTCAGGTTCCGTTCAGGTGTGTTAGGTTTCCAGACTCCGATTATTACACTGAGCATTCAGGCTCTGGTCAGTTTCGTTGATTAGCCAGACTCCGGTTATTACGTTGAGCACTCACGCTTCGGTTATTTTTGTTGAGTATCCAAACTCCGGTTATTAAGTTGAGTGTTCAGGCTTCGGCCATTTTCTTTGAGTATCAAGACTCCGGTTGTTACGTTGAGCGTTCAGGCTCCGGTCATTTTCGTTGACTATCCAGACTCCTGTTATTACGTTGAGCGTTCAGGCTCCAGTCAGTTTCGTTGAGTATCCAGACTCCGGTTATTAAGTTGAGTGTTCAGGCTCCGGTCAGTTTCGTTGGGTATCTAGACTCCGATTATTACGTTTAGCGTTCAGGCTCCGGTCAGTTTCGTTGCGTATCCAGACTTCGGTTATTACGTTGATCGTTCAGGCTCCGGTCAGTTTCATTGGGTATCCAAACTCCGGTTTTTACGTTGAGTGTTAAGGCTCCGGTCAGTTTCGTTGGGTATCCAGACTCCGGTTATTACGTTGAACGTTCAGGCTCCGGTCAGCTTCGTTGGGTATCCAGACTCCGGTTATTACGTTTAGCAGTCAGGCTCCGGTCATTTTTGTTGAGTATCCAGACTCCGGTAATTACATTGAGCATTCAGGCTCCGGTCATTTTTGTTGAGTCTCCAGACTCCGGTTATTAAGTTTAGCGTTTAGGTTCCGTTCAGGTGTGTTAGGTTTCCAGACTCCGATTATTACATTGAGCATTCAGGCTCCGGTCAGTTTCGTTGATTATCCACACTCCGATTATTACGTTGAGCACTCACGCTTCGGTTATTTTTGTTGAGTATCCAAACTCCGGTTATTAAGTTGAGTGTTTAGGCTTCGGCCATTTTCTTTGAGTATCAAGACTCCGGTTATTACGTAGAGCGTTCAGGCTCCGGTCATTTTCGTTGAGTATCCAGACTCCTGTTATTACGTTGAGCGTTCAGGCTCCGGTCAGTTTCGTTGTGTATCCAGATTCCGGTTATTAAGTTGAGCGTTCAGGCTCCGGTCAGTTTCGTTGGGTATCCAGACTCCGGTTATTACGTTTAGCGTTCAGGCTCCGGTCATTTTTGTTGAGTATCCAGTCCGGTTATTACCGTGAGCATTCAGGCTCCGGTCATTTTTGTTGAGTCTCCAGACTCCGGTTATTACATTTTATGTTCAAACTCTGATTTGTTTCTTTGAGAATCTAGACTCCGATTATTATGTTGACAGTTCAGGCTCCAGTCAGTTTCGTTAGGTATCCAGACTCCGGTTATTACGTTGAGCATTCAGGCTCCGGTGATTTTCGTTGAGTATCCAGACTCCGGTTATTCCGTTGAGCGTTCAGGCCCCGGTTAGTTTCGTTACGTATCCAGACTCCGGTTATTATGTATAGCGTCTATGCTCTGGTAAGTTTGGTTGAGTATCTAGACTCCGGTCATTACGTTGAGTGTACAGGCTCTGGCTATTTTTGTTGAGTATCCAGACTCCGGTCATGACGTTGAGCGTTTAGGCTCCCGTCATTTTTGTTGAGTATCCAGACTCCGGTTATTACGTTGAGCGTTCAGGCTCCGGTCAGTTTCTTTGGGTATCCAGACTCCGGTTATTACGTTGAGCGTTCAGGCTCCGGTCAGTTTCGTTGGGTATCCAGACTCCGGTAATTACGTTGAGCGTTCAAGCTCTGGTCAGTTTCTTTGGGTATCCAGACTCCGGTTATTACGTTGAGCGTTCAGCCTCCGGTCAGTTTTGTTGGGTATCCAGACTCCGGTTATTTTGTTGAGCGTTCAGGTTCCGGTCAGTTTCGTTTGGTATCCAGACTTCGGTTATTACGTTAAGCGTTTAGGCTCCGGTCAGTTTCGTTGGGTATTCAGACTCTGGTTTTTACATTGAGCGTTTAGGCTCCGGTCAGTTTTGTTCGGTATCCAGACTCCGGTTATTATGTTGAGGGTTCAGGCTCCGGTCAATTTTGTTGGGTATCCAGACTCCGGTTATTACGTTGAGTGTTCAGGCTCCGGTCAGTTTCGTTGGGTATCCAGACTCAGGTTATTACGTTGAGCGTTCAGGCTCCGGTCAGTTTCTTTGGGTATCCAGACTCCGGTTATTACGTTGAGCGTTCAGGCACCGGTCAGTTTCGTTGTGTATCCAGACTCCGGTTATTACGTTGAGCGTTCAGGCTCCAGTCAATTTCTTTGGGTATCCAGACTCCGGTTATTACGTAGAGCGTTCAGGCAACGGTCAGTTTTGTTGGGTATCCAGACTCCGTTTATTACGTTGAACGTTCAGGCTCTGGTCAGTTTCATTGTGTATCCAGACTCCGGTTATTACGTTGAGCATTCAGGCTCTGGTCAGTTTCGTTGGTTATCCAGACTCTGGTTTTTACGTTGAGCGTTTAGGCTCCGATCAGTTTTGTTGGGTATCCAGACTCCGGTTATTATGTTGAGGGTTCAGGCTCCGGTCAGTTTCGTTGGGTATCCAGACTCCGGTTCTTACGTTGAGTGTTCAGGCTCCGATCAGTTTCGTTGGGTATCCAGACTCAGGTTATTACGTTGAGCGTTTTGGCTCCGGTCAGTTTCTTTGGGTATCCAGACTCCGGTTATTACGTTGAGCTTTCAGGCACCGGTCAGTTTCGTTGTGTATCCAGACTCTGGTTATTACGTTGAGCGTCCAGGCTCCGGTCAGTTTCGTTGGGTATCCAGACTCCGGTTTTTTACGTTGAGCGTTCAGGTTCCGGTCAGTTTCTTTGGGTATCCAGACTCCGGTTATTACGTTGAGCGTTCAGGCTCCGATCAGTTTCTTTGGGTATCCAGACTCCGGTTATTACGTTGAGCGTTCAGGCTCCGGTCAGTTTCTTTGGGTATCCAGACTCCGGTTATTACGTTGAGCGTTCAGGCTCCGGTCAGTTTCGTTGGGTATCCAGACTCCGGTTATTACGTTGAGCATTCAAGCTCTGGTCAGTTTCTTTGGGTATCCAGACTCCGGTTATTACGTTGAGCGTTCAGCCTCCGGTCAGTTTTGTTGGGTATCCAGACTCCGGTTATTTTGTTGAGCGTTCAGGTTCCGGTCAGTTTCGTTTGGTATCCAGACTTCGGTTATTACGTTAAGCGTTTAGGCTCCGGTCAGTTTCGTTGGGTATTCAGACTCTGGTTTTTACATTGAGCGTTTAGGCTCCGGTCAGTTTTGTTCGGTATCCAGACTCCGGTTATTATGTTGAGGGTTCAGGCTCCGGTCAATTTTGTTGGGTATCCAGACTCCGGTTATTACGTTGAGTGTTCAGGCTCCGGTCAGTTTCGTTGGGTATCCAGACTCAGGTTATTACGTTGAGCGTTCAGGCTCCGGTCAGTTTCTTTGGGTATCCAGACTCCGGTTATTACGTTGAGCGTTCAGGCACCGGTCAGTTTCGTTGTGTATCCAGACTCCGGTTATTACGTTGAGCGTTCAGGCTCCAGTCAATTTCTTTGGGTATCCAGACTCCGGTTATTACGTAGAGCGTTCAGGCAACGGTCAGTTTTGTTGGGTATCCAGACTCCGTTTATTACGTTGAACGTTCAGGCTCCGGTCAGTTTCGTTGTGTATCCAGACTCCGGTTATTAAGTTGAGCGTTCAGGCTCCGGTCAGTTTCGTTGGGTATCCAGACTCCGGTTATTACGTTTAGCGTTCAGGCTCCGGTCATTTTTGTTGAGTATCCAGTCCGGTTATTACCGTGAGCATTCAGGCTCCGGTCATTTTTGTTGAGTCTCCAGACTCCGGTTATTACATTTTATGTTCAAACTCTGATTTGTTTCTTTGAGAATCTAGACTCCGATTATTATGTTGACAGTTCAGGCTCCAGTCAGTTTCGTTAGGTATCCAGACTCCGGTTATTACGTTGAGCATTCAGGCTCCGGTGATTTTCGTTGAGTATCCAGACTCCGGTTATTCCGTTGAGCGTTCAGGCCCCGGTTAGTTTCGTTACGTATCCAGACTCCGGTTATTATGTATAGCGTCTATGCTCTGGTAAGTTTGGTTGAGTATCTAGACTCCGGTCATTACGTTGAGTGTACAGGCTCTGGCTATTTTTGTTGAGTATCCAGACTCCGGTCATGACGTTGAGCGTTTAGGCTCCCGTCATTTTTGTTGAGGGTTCATGCTCCGGTCAGTTTCGTTGAGCATCTAGACTCCGGTTATTAAGTTGGGCATTCAGGCTCCGGTCATTTTTGTTGAGTATCCAGACTCCGGATATTACATTGAGCGTTCAGGCTCCGGTCATTACGTTGATCGTTCAGGCTCCGGTCAGTTTTGTTGAGTATCCAGACTCCAGTTATTACGTTGAGCGTTCAGGCTCTGGTCAATTTCGTTGGGTATCCAGACTCCGGTTATTACATTGAGTGTTAAGGCTCCGATCATTTTTGTTGAGTATCCAGACTCCGGTTATTACGTTGAGCGTTCAGGCTTCGGTCAGTTTTCGTTTAGTATCCAAACTCCGGTTATTACGTTGAGCGTTCAGGCTCCGGTCATTTTCTTTGAGTATCCAGACTCCAGTTATTACGTTGAGCGTTCAGGCTCCGGTCATTTTCGTTGAGTATCTTGACTCTGGTTATTACGTTGAGCGTTCAGGCTCCGGTCAGTTTCGTTGGGTATCCAGACTCCGGTTATTACATTGAGCGTTCAGACTCCGGTCAGTTTCGTTGATTATCCAGACTCCGGTTATTACGTTGAGCACTCACGCTCCGGTCAGTTTCCTTGGGTATCTAGACTCCGGTTATTACGTTGAGCGTTCAGGCTCCGGTCATTTTTGTTTAGTATCCAGACTCCGGTTATTATGTTGAGCGTTCAGGTTCCGGTCAATTTCGTTGAGTATCCAAACTCCAGTTATTAAGTTGAGCGTTCAGGCTCCTGTCATTTTCTTTGAGTGTCCAGACTCCGGTTATTATGTTGAGCATTCAGGCTCCGGTCATTTTCGTTGAGTATCCAGACTCTGGTTATTACGTTGAGCATTCAGGCTCCGGTCAGTTTCGTTGAGTATCCAGACTCCGGTTATTAAGTTTAGCGTCCAGGCTCCGTTCAGTTTCGTTGGGTATCCAGATTCCGGTTATTACGTTGAGCGTTCAGGCTCCGGTTAGTTTCGTTGATTATCCAGACTCCGGTTATTACGTTGAGCACTCACGCTCCAGTCATTTTTGTTGAGTCTCGAGACTCTGGTTATTACATTTTGTGTTCAAACTCCGATTAGTTTCTTTGAGAATCTAGACTCCGATTATTATGTTGAGCGTTCAGGCTCCGGTCAGTTTCGTTAGGTATCCAGACTCCGGTTATTACGTTGAGCATTCAGGCTCCGGTAATTTTCATTGAGTATCCAGACTCCGGTTATTCCGTTGAGCGTTCAGGCCCCGGTTAGTTTCGTTAGGTATCCAGACTCCAGTTATTATGTATAGCGTCTATGCTCTACTAAGTTTTGTTGAGTATCTAGACTCCGGTCATTACGTTGAGTGTACAGGCTCCGGCCATTTTTGTTGAGTATCCAGACTCTAGTCATTACGTTGAGCGTTCAGGCTCCGGTCTTTTTTGTTGAGTATCTAGACTCCGGTCATTCTGTTGAGCGTTCAGGCTCCTTTCAGTTTTTTTGAGTATCTAGACTCCGGTTATTAAGTTGAGCATTCAGGCTCCGGTCATTTTTGTTGAGTATCCAGACTCCGGTTATTACATTGAGCGTTCAGGCTCCGGTCATTACGTTGATCGTTCAGGCTCCGGTCAGTTTCGTTGAGTATCCAGACTCCAGTTATTACGTTGAGCGTTCAGGCTCTGGTCAATTTCGTTGGGTATCTAGACTCCGGTTATTACATTGAGCGTTAAGGCTCCGGTCATTTTTGTTGAGTATCCAGACTCCGGTTATTACGTTGAGCGTTCAGGCTACGGTCAGTCTTCGTTTAGTATCCAAACTCCGGTTATTACGTTGAGCGTTCAGGCTCCGGTCATTTTCTTTGAGTATCCAGACTCCAGTTATTACGTTGAGCGTTCAGGCTCCGGTCATTTTCGTTGAGTATCCAGACTCTGGTTATTACGTTGAGCGTTCGGGCTCCGGTCAGTTTCATTGACTATCCAGACTCCGGTTATTAAGTTTAGTGTTCAGGCTCCGGTCATTTTTGTTGAGTATCCAGACTCCGGTTATTACGTTAAGCGTTCAGGTTCCGGTCAATTTTGTTGAGTATACAAACTCCGGTTATTAAGTTGAGCGTTCAGGATCCGGTCATTTTCTTTGAGTATCCAGACTCCGGTTATTATGTTGAGTATTCAGGCTCCTGTCATTTTCGTTGAGTATCCAGACTCTGGTTATTACGTTGAGCGTTCTTGCTCCGATCAGTTTCGTTGAGTATCCAGACTCCGGTTATTAAGTTGAGCGTTCAGGCTCCGGTCAATTTCGTTGGGTATCCAGACTCTGGTTATTACATTGAGCGTTAAGGCTCTGGTCATTTTTGTTGAGTATCTAGACTCCGGTTATTACGTTGAGCGTTCAGGCTCTGGTCAGTTTCGTTTAGTATCCAAACTCCGGTTATTAAGTTGAGCGTTCAGGCTCCGATCATTTTCTTTGAGTATCCAGACTCCGGTTATTACGTTGAGCGTTCAAACTCTGGTCATTTTCGTTGAGTATCTAGACTCCGGTTATTACGTTGAGTGTTCAGACTCCGGTCAGTTTCGTTGAGTATCCAGACTCCGGTTATTAAGTATAGCATTCAGGCTCCGTTCAGTTTCGTTGGGTATCCATACTCCGGTTATTACATTGAGCGTTCAGGCTCCGGTCAATTTCGTTGATTATCCAGACTCCGGTTATTACGTTGAGCACTCACGCTCCGGTCAATTTCGTTGTGTATACAGACTCCGGTTATTACAATGAGCGTTCAGGCTCCGGTCATTTTTGTTGAGTATCCAGACTCTGGTTATTACGTTGAGCGTTCAGGTTCCGGTCAATTTCGTTGAGTATCCAAACTCCGGTTATTAAGTTGAGCGTTCAGGCTCCGGTCATTTTCTTTGAGTATCCAGACTCCGGTTATTATGTTGAGCGTTCAGGCTCCGATCATTTTCGTTGAGTATCCAGACTCTACTTATTACGTTGAGCGTTTAGGCTCCGGTCATATTCGTTGAGTATCAAGACTCCGGTTATTAAGTTGAGCGTTCAGGCTCCGGTCAGTTTCGTTGGGTATCCAGACTACGGTTATTACGTTGAGCGTTCAGGCTCCGGTCAGTTTCGTTGAGTATCCAGACTCTAGTTATTTCATTGAGCGTTAAAGCTCCGGTCAGTTTCGTTGGGTATCCAGACTTCGGTTATTACGTTGAGCGTTCAGGCTCCGGTCATTTTTGTTGAGTATCCAGTCCGGTTATTACGTTGAGCATTCAGGCTTCGGTCATTTTTGTTGAGTCTCTACACTCCGGTTATTACATTTTGTGTTTAAACTCTGATTAGTTTTGTTGAGAATCTAGACTCCGATTATTACGTTGAGCGTTCAGGCTCCGGTCAGTTTTGTTGGGTATCCAGACTCCGGTTATTACGTTGTGCATTAAGGCTCCGGTGATTTTCGTTGAGTATTCAGACTCTGGTTATTCCGTTGAGCGTTCAGGCTCCGGTTAGTTTCGTTAGGCATCCAGACTCCGGTTATTACGTATAACGTCCAGGCTCTGGTAAATTTTGTTGAGTATCTAGACTCCGGTCATTATGTTGAGCGTTCAGGCTCCGGTCATTTTCGTTGAGTATCCAGACTCTGGTTATTAAGTTGAGTGTTCAGCCTCCGGTCAGTTTCGTTGGGTATCCAGACTCCGGTTATTACGTTGAGCGTTCAGGCTCCGGTCAGTTTCGTTGGGTATCCAGACTCTGGTTATTACATTGAGCGTTCAGGCTCCGGTCAGTTTTGTTGAGTATCCAGACTCCAGTTATTACGTTGAGCGTTCACGCTCCGGTCATTTTCGTTGAGTATCCAAACTCCAGTTATTACATTGAGCGTTCAGGCTCCGGTCAGTTTCGTTGAGTATCCAGACTCTGGTTATTAAGTTTAGCGTTCAGGCTGCGTTTAGGTGTGTTGGGTATCCAGACTCCGATTATTACATTGATCATTCAGGCTCCGGTCAGTTTTGTTGATTATCAAGACTCTGGTTATTACGTTGAGCACTCACGCTCCAGTTATTTTTGTTGAGTATCCAAACTCCGGTTATTAAGTTGAGCGTTCAGGCTTCGGTCATTTTCTTTGAGTATCCAGCCTCCGGTTATTATATTGAGCGTTTAGGCTCCAGTCATTTTCGTTGAGTATCCAGACTCCTGTTATTACGTTGAGCGTTCAGGCTCCGGTCAGTTTCGTTGAGTATCCAGACTCTGGGTATTAAGTTGAGCGTTCAGGCTTCGGTCATTTTCTTTGAGTATCCAGACTCCGGTTATTACGTTGAGCGTTCAGGCTTCAGTCATTTTCGTTGAGTATCCAGACTCCTGTTATTACGTTGAGCGTTCAGGCTCCGGTCAGTTTCGTTGAGTATCCAGACTCCGGTTATTACATTTTGTGTTCAAACTCCGATTAGTTTCTTTGAGAATCTCGATTCCGATTATTATGTTGAGCGTTTAGGCTCCGGTCAGTTTCGTTAGGTATCCAGACTCCGGTTATTACGTTGAGATTTCAGGCTCCGATGATTTTCGTTGAGTATCCAGACTCCGGTTATTTCGTTGAGCGTTCAGGCTCCGGTCATTTTTGTTGAGTATCCAGACTCCAGTTATTACATTGAGCGTTCAGGCTCCGGTCATTACGTTGATCGTTCAGGCTCCGGTCAGTTTCGTTGAGTATCCAGACTCCAGTTATTACGTTGAACATTCAGGCTCTGGTCAATTTCGTTGGGTATCCAGACTCCGGTTATTACATTGAGCGTTAAGGCTCCGGTCATTTTTGTTGAGTATCCAGACTCCGGTTATTACATTGAGAGTTCAGGCTTCGGTCAGTTTCGTTTAGTATCCAAACTCCGGTTATTATGTTGAGCGTTCAGGCTCCGGTCATTTTTTTGAGTATCCAGACTCCAGTTATTACGTTGAGCGTTCAGGCTCCGGTCAGTTTTGTTGAGTATCCAGACTTCGGTTATTAAGTTTAGCGTTCAGGCTCCGTTCAGTTTCGTTGGGTATCCAGACTCCGGTTATTACGTTGAGCGTTCAGGCTCCGGTCAGTTTCGTTGATTATCCAGAATCCGGTTATTACGTTGAGCACTCACGCTCCGGTCAATTTCCTTGGGTATCCAGACTCCGGTTATTACATTGAGCGTTCAGGCTCCGATCATTTTTGTTGAGAATCCAGACTCCGGTTATTACGTTGAGCGTTTAGGTTCCGGTCATTTTCTTTGAGTATCCAGACTCCGGTTATTATGTTGAGCATTTAGGCTCCGGTCATTTTCGTTGAGTATCCAGACTCTGGTTATTACGTTGAGCGTTCAGGCTACGGTCAGTTTCGTTGAGTATCCAGACTCCGGTTATTAAGTTGAGCGTTCAAGCTCAGGTCAATTTCGTTGGGTATCCAGACTCCGGTTATTACGTTGAGCGTTCAGGCTCCGGTCAGTTTCGTTGAGTATCCAGACTCCGGTTATTACGTTGAGCGTTCACGCTCCGGTCAGTTTCGTTGGGTATCCAGACTCCGGTTATTACATTTTGTGTTCAAACTCCGATTAGTTTCTTTGAGAATCTCGATTCCGATTATTATGTTGAGCGTTTAGGCTCCGGTCAGTTTCGTTAGGTATCCAGACTCCGGTTATTACGTTGAGATTTCAGGCTCCGATGATTTTCGTTGAGTATCCAGACTCCGGTTATTTCGTTGAGCGTTCAGGCTCCGGTCATTTTTGTTGAGTATCCAGACTCCAGTTATTACATTGAGCGTTCAGGCTCCGGTCATTACGTTGATCGTTCAGGCTCCGGTCAGTTTCGTTGAGTATCCAGACTCCAGTTATTACGTTGAACATTCAGGCTCTGGTCAATTTCGTTGGGTATCCAGACTCCGGTTATTACATTGAGCGTTAAGGCTCCGGTCATTTTTGTTGAGTATCCAGACTCCGGTTATTACATTGAGAGTTCAGGCTTCGGTCAGTTTCGTTTAGTATCCAAACTCCGGTTATTATGTTGAGCGTTCAGGCTCCGGTCATTTTTTTGAGTATCCAGACTCCAGTTATTACGTTGAGCGTTCAGGCTCCGGTCAGTTTTGTTGAGTATCCAGACTTCGGTTATTAAGTTTAGCGTTCAGGCTCCGTTCAGTTTCGTTGGGTATCCAGACTCCGGTTATTACGTTGAGCGTTCAGGCTCCGGTCAGTTTCGTTGATTATCCAGAATCCGGTTATTACGTTGAGCACTCACGCTCCGGTCAATTTCCTTGGGTATCCAGACTCCGGTTATTACATTGAGCGTTCAGGCTCCGATCATTTTTGTTGAGAATCCAGACTCCGGTTATTACGTTGAGCGTTTAGGTTCCGGTCATTTTCTTTGAGTATCCAGACTCCGGTTATTATGTTGAGCATTTAGGCTCCGGTCATTTTCGTTGAGTATCCAGACTCTGGTTATTACGTTGAGCATTCAGGCTACGGTCAGTTTCGTTGAGTATCCAGACTCCGGTTATTAAGTTGAGCGTTCAAGCTCAGGTCAATTTCGTTGGGTATCCAGACTCCGGTTATTACGTTGAGCGTTCAGGCTCCGGTCAGTTTCGTTGAGTATCCAGACTCCGGTTATTACGTTGAGCGTTCACGCTCCGGTCAGTTTCGTTGGGTATCCAGACTCCAGTTATTACGTTGAGCGTTCTGGCTCCGGTCAATTTTGTTGAGTCTCCAGTCCGGTTATTACGTTGAACATTCAGGCTCCGGTCATTTTTGTTGAGTCTCCAGACTCCGCTTATTACGTTTTATGTTCAAACTCTGATTAGTTTCGTTGAGAATCTAGACCCCGATTATTACGTTGAGCGTTCAGGCTCCGGTCATTTTCGTTGGGTATCCAAACTCCGGTTAGGTTGTGCATTCAGGCTCCGGTGATTTTCGTTGAGTATCCAGACTCTGGTTATTCCGTTGAGCGTTCAGGCTCCGGTTAGTTTCGTTAGGTATCCAGACTCCGGTTATTACGTATAGCGTCCAGGCTCTGGTAAGTTTCGTTGAGTATATAGACTCTGATTATTACGATGAGCGTTCAGGCTCCGGTCAGTTTCGTTGGGTATCCAGACTCTGGTTATTACGTTGAGCATTCAAGCTCCGGTGATTTTCTTTGGGTATCCAGACTCTGGTTATTCCGTTGAGCGTTCAGGCTCCGGTTAGTTTCGTTAGGCATCCAGACTCCGGTTATTACGTATAGCGTCCATGCTCTGGTAAGTTTTGTTGAGTATCTAGACTCCGGTCATGACGTTGAGTGTACAGGCTCTAGTCATTTTTGTTGAGTATCAAGACTCCGGTCATGATGTTGAGCGTTCAGGCTCCGGTCATTTTTGTTGAGTATCCAGACTCCGGTCATTCTGTTGAGGGTTCATGCTCCGGTCAGTTTCGTTGAGCTTCCAGACTCCGGTTATTAAGTTGAGCATTCAGGCTCCGGTCATTTTTTTTGAGTATCCAGACTCCGGTTATTAAGTTTAGCGTTCAGGCTCCGTTCAGCTGTGTTGGGTATACTCCGATTATTACATTGAGCATTCAGGCTCCGGTCAGTTTCGTTGATTATCCAGACTCCGGTTATTACGTGTAGCACTCACGCTCCGGTTATTTTTGTTGAGTATCTAAACTCTGGTTATTAAGTTGAGCGTTCAGGATTCGGTCATTTTCTTTGAGTATCCAGACTCCGGTTATTATGTTGAGCGTTCAGACTCCGGTCATTTTCGTTGAGTATCCAGACTCCGGTTATTACGTTTAGTGTTCAGGCTCCGGTCATTTTTGTTGAGTATCCAGTCCGGTTATTACATTGAGCATTCAGGCTCCGGTCATTTTTGTTGAGTCTCCAGACTCCGGTTATTACAGTTTGTGTTCAAACTCCGATTAGTTTCTTTGAGAATCTAGACTCCGATTATTATGTTGAGCCTTCAGGTTCTTGTCATTTTCTTTGAGTATCCAGACTCTGGTTATTACATTGAGCATTCAGGCTCCGGTCAGTTTCGTTGAGTATCCAGACTCCGGTTATTACGTTGAGCGTTCACGCTTCGGTCAGTTTCGTTGGGTATCCAGACTCCGGTTATTACGTTGAGCGTTCTGGCTCCGGTCAATTTTGTTGAGTCTCCAGTCCGGTTATTACGTTGAACATTCAGGCTCCGGTCATTTTTGTTGAGTCTCCAGACTCCGCTTATTACGTTTTGTGTTCAAACTCTGATTAGTTTCGTTGAGAATCTAGACCCCGATTATTACGTTGAGCGTTCAGGCTCCGGTCATTTTCGTTGGGTATCCAAACTCCGGTTATTATGTTGTGCATTCAGGCTCCGGTGATTTTCGTTGAGTATCCAGACTCTGGTTATTCCGTTGAGCGTTCAGGCTCCGGTTAGTTTCGTTAGGTTTCCAGACTCCGGTTATTACGTATAGCGTCCAGGCTCTGGTAAGTTTCGTTGAGTATATAGACTCTGATTATTATGTTGAGCGTTCAGGCTCCGGTCAGTTTCGTTGGGTATCCAGACTCCGGTTAATACGTTAGGCATTCAAGCTCCGGTGATTTTCTTTGAGTATCCAGACTCTGGTTATTCCATTGAGCGTTCAGGCTCCGGTTAGTTTCGTTAGGCATCCAGACTCCGGTTATTACGTATAGTGTCCATGCTCTGGTAAGTTTTGTTGAGTATCTAGACTCTGGTCATTACGTTGAGTGTACAGGCTCCGGTCATTTTTGTTGAGTATCCAGACTCCGGTCATGACGTTGAGCGTTCAGGCTCCGGTCATTTTCGTTGAGTATCCAGACTCCGGTCATTCTGTTAAGGGTTCATGCTCCGGTCAGTTTCGTGGAGCATCCAGACTCCGGTTATTAAGTTGAGCATTCAGGCTCCGGTCATTTTTGTTGAGTATCCAGACTCTGGTTATTACGTTGAGCGTTCAGGCTCCGGTTATTACGTTGATCGTGCAGGCTCCGGTCAGTTTCGTTGAGTATCTAGACTCCGGTTATTAAGTTGAGCTTTCAGGCTCCGGCCAATTTCGTTGGGTATCCAAACTCCGGTTATTACGTTGAGCGTTCAGGCTCCAGTCACTTTCGTTGAGTATCCAGACTCCAGTTATTATGTTGAGCGTTCACGCTCCGGTCAGTTTCGTTGGGTATCCAGACTCCGGTTATTACGTTGAGCGTTCTGCCTCCGGTCTTTTTTATTGAGTATCCAGACTCCGGTTATTACGATGAGCGTTCAGGCTCCAGTCAGTTTCGTTGAGTATCCAGACTCCGGTTATTAAGTTTAGCGTTCAGGCTCCGTTCAGTTGTGTTGGGTATCCAAACTCCGGTTATTACATTGAGCATTCAGGCTCTGGTCAGAATCATTGATTATCCAGACTCCAGTTATTAGGTTGAGCACTCACGCTCCGGTCACTTTCGTTGAGTATCCAAACTCCGGTTATTAAGTTGAGCATTCAGGCTCCGGTCATTTTCTTTGAGTATCCAGACTCTGGTTATTACGTTGAACGTTCAGGCTCCGGTCAGTTTCGTTGAGTATCCAGACTCCGGTTATTAAGTTGAGCGTTCAGGCTCCGGTCAATTTCGTTGGGTATCCAGACTCCGATTTTTATGTTGAGCGTTCAGGCGCCAGTCAGTTTCGTTGATTATCCAGACTCCGGTTATTACGTTGAGCACTCACGCTCCGGTCAGTTTGCTTGGGTATCCAGACTCCGGTTATTACGTTGAGCGTTCAGGCTCCGGTCATTTTTGTTGAGTATCCAGACTCCGGTTATTACGTTGAGCGTTCAGGTTCCGGTCAATTTCGTTGGGTATCCAGACTCCGGTTCTTACGTTTAGCGTTCAGGCTCCGATCATTTTTGTTGAGTATACAGTCCGATTATTACATTGAGCATTCAGGCTCCGGTCTTTTTTGTTGAGTCTCCAGACTCCGGTTATTACATTTTGTGTTCAAACTCCGATTAGTTTCTTTGAGAATCTAGACTCCGACTATTATGTTGAGCGTTCAGCCTCTGGTCAGTTTCGTTAGGTATCCAGACTCTGGTTATTACGTTGAGCATTCAGGCTCCGATGATTTTCGTTGAGTATCCAGACTCCGGTTATTTCGTTGAGCGTTCAGGCTCCGGTTAGTTTCGTTAGGTATCCAGACTCCGGTTATTATGTATAGCGTCTATGCTCTGGTAAGTTTTGTTGAGTATCTAGACTCCGGTCTTTACGCTGAGTGTACAGGCTCCGACCATTTTTGTTGAGTATCCAGACTCTAGTCATTTCATTGAGCGTTCAGGCTCCGGTCATTTTCATTGAGTATCTAGACTCCCGTCATTCTGTTGAGCGTTCAGGCTCTTGTCAGTTTCGTTGAGTATCCCGACTCCAGTTATTAAGTTGAGCATTCAGGCTCCGGACATTTTTGTTGAGTATCCAGACTCCGGTTATTACATTGAGCGTTCAGGCTCCGGTCATTACGTTGATCGTTCAGGCTCCGGTCAGTTTCGTTGAGTATCCAGACTTCAGTTATTACGTTGAGCGTTCAGGCTCCGGTCAGTTTCGTTGAGTATCTAGACTCCAGTTATTATGTTGAGCGTTCAGGCTCTGGTCAATTTTGTTGGGTATCCAGACTCCGATTATTACATTGAGCGTTAAGGCACCGGTCATTTTTGTTGAGTATCCAGACTCCGGTTATTACGTTGAGCATTCAGGCTTCGGTCAGTTTCGTTTAGTATCCAAACTCCGGTTATTACGTTGAGCGTTCAGGCTCCGGTCATTTTCTATGAGTATCCAGACTCCAGTTATTACGTTGAGCGTTCAGCCTCCGGTCATTTTCGTTGAGTATCCAGACTCTGGTTATTACATTGAGCGTTCAGGCTCCGGTCAGTTTCGTTGAGTATCCAGACTCTGGTTATTACGTTGAGCACTCACGCTCCGATTAGTTTCCTTGGGTATCCAGACTCCGGTTATCACGTTGAGCGTTCAGGCTCCGGTCATTTTTGTTGAGTATCCAGACTCCGGTTATTACGTTGAGCATTCAGGTTTCGGTCAATTTCGTTGAGTATCCAAACTCCGGTTATTAAGTTGAGCGTTCAGGCTCCGGTCATTTTCTTTAAGTATCCAGACTCCGATTATTATGTTGAGCATTCAGGCTCCAGTCATTTTCGTTGAGTATCCAGACTCTGGTTATTACGTTGAGCGTTCAGGCTCCGGTCAGTTTCGTTGAGTATCCAGACTCTGATTATTAAGTTGAGCGTTCAGGCTCCGGTCAATTTCGTTGGGTATCCAGACTCCGGTTTTTACGTTGAGCGTTCAGGCTCCGGTCAGTTTTGTTGAGTATCCAAACTCCGGTTATTACGTTGAGCATTCACGCTCCGGTCATTTTTGTTGAGTCTCCAGTCCGGTTATTACTTAGAGCATTCAGGCTCCGGTCATTTTTGTTGAGACTCCAGACTCCGCTTATTACGTTTTGTGTTCAAACTCTGATTAGTTTCATTGAGAATCTAGACTCTGATTATTACGTTGAGCGTTCAGGCTCCGGTCAGTTTCGTTGGGTATCCAGACTCCGGTTATTACATTGTGCATTCATGCTCCGGTGATTTACGTTGAGTATCCAGACTCTGGTTATTCCGTTGAGCGTTCAGGCTCCGTTTAGTTTCGTTAGGTATCCAGACTCCGGTTATTACGTATAGCGTCCAGGCTCTGGTAAGTTTCGTTGAGTATATAGACTCCGATTATTACGTTGAACGTTCAGGCTCCAGTCAGTTTCGTTGGGTATCCAGACTCCGGTTATTACGTTGATCATTTAGGCTCCTGTGATTTTCTTTGAGTATCCAGACTCTGGTTATTCCGTTGAGCGTTCAGGCTCCGGTTAGTTTCGTTAGGCATCCAGACTCCGGTTATTACGTATAGCGTCCATGCTCTGGTAAGTTTTATTGAGTATCTAGACTCCGGTCATGACGTTGAGTGTACAGGCTCCAGTCATTTTTGTTGAGTATCCAGACTCCGGTCATGATGTTGAGCGTTCAGGCTCCGGTCATTTTTGTTGAGTATCCAGACTCCGGTCATTCTGTTGAGGGTTCATGCTCCGGTCAGTTTCGTTGAGCTTCCAGACTCCGGTTATTAAGTTGAGCATTCAGGCTCCGGTCATTTTTGTTGAGTATCCAGACTCCGGTTATTAAGTTTACCGTTCAGGCTCCGTTCAGCTGTGTTGGGTATCCAGACTCCGATTATTACATTGAGCATTCAGGCTCCGGTCAGTTTCGCGTATTATCCAGACTCCGGTTATTACGTTGAGCGCTCACGCTCCGGTTATTTTTGTTGAGTATCTAAACTCCGGTTATTAAGTTGAGCGTTCAGGCTTCGGTCATTTTCTTTGAGTATCCAGACTCCGGTTATTATGTTGAGCGTTCAGACTCCGGTCATTTTCGTTGAGTATCCAGACTCCTGTTATTACGTTGAGCGTTCAGGCTCCGGTCAGTTTCGTTGAGTATCCAGTCTCTGGTTATTAAGTTGAGCGTTCTGGCTTCGGTCAGTTTCGTTGGGTATCCAGACTCCGGTTATTACGTTTAGCATTCAGGCTCCGGTCATTTTTGTTGAGTATCCAGTCCGGTTATTACATTGAGCATTCAGGCTCCGGTCGTTTATGTCGAGTCTCCAGACTCCGGTTATTACATTTTGTGTTCAAACTCCGATTAGTTTCTTTGAGAATCTAGACTCCGATTATTATGTTGAGTGTTCAGGCTCCGGTCAGTTTCGTTAGGTATCCAGACTCCGGTTATTACGTTGAGCATTCAAGCTCTGGTGATTTTCATTGAGTATCCAGACTCCGGTTATTCCGTTGAGCGTTCAGGCTCCGGTTAGTTTCGTTAGGTATCCAGACTCCGGTTATTATGTATAGCGTCTATGCTCTGGTAAGTTTTGTTGAGTATCTAGACTCCGGTCATTACGTTGAGTGTACAGGCTCCGGTCATTTTTGTTGAGTATCCAGACTCTAGTCATTACGTTGAGCGTTCAGGCTCCGGTCATTTTCGTTGAGTATCTAGACTCCGGTCATTCTGTTGAGCGTTCAGGCTCCTGTCAGTTTCGTTGAGTTTCCAGACTCCGGTTATTAAGTTGAGCATTCAGGCTCCGTCATTTTTGTTGAGTATCCAGACTCCGGTTATTACACTGAGCGTTCAGGCTCCGGTCATTACGTTGATCGTTCAGGCTCCGGTCAGTTTCGTTGAGTATCCAAACTCCAGTTATTACGTTGAACATTCAGGCTCTGGTCAATTTCGTTGGGTATCCAGACTCCGGTTATTACATTGAGCGTTAAGGCTCCGGTCATTTTTGTTTAGTATCCAGACTCCGGTTATTACATTGAGCGTTTAGGCTTCGGTCAGTTTCGTTTAGTATCCAAACTCCGGTTATTATGTTGAGCGTTCAGGCTCCGGTCATTTTCTTTGAGTATCCAGACTCCAGTTATTACGTTGAGCGTTCAGGCTCCAGTCAGTTTTGTTGAGTATCCAGACTTCGGTTATTATGTTTAGCGTTCAGGCCCAGTTCAGTTTCGTTGGGTATCCAGACTCCGGTTATTACGTTGAGCGTTCAGGCTCCGGTCAGTTTCGTTGATTATCCAGACTCCGGTTATTACGTTGAGCACTCATGCTCCGGTCAGTTTCCTTGGGTATCCAGACTCCGGTTATTACGTTGAGCTTTCAGGCTCCGGTCATTTTTGTTGAGAATCCAGACTCCGGTTATTACGTTGAGCGTTTAGGTTCCGGTCATTTTCTTTGAGTATCCAGACTCCGGTTATTATGTTGAGCATTCAGGCTCCGGTCATTTTCGTTGAGTATCCAGACTCTGGTTATTACGTTGAGCGTTCAGGCTACGGTCAGTTTCGTTGAGTATCCAGACTCTGGTTATTAAGTTGAGCATTCAAGCTCCGGTCAATTTCGTTGGGTATCCAGACTCCGGTTATTACGTTGAGCGTTCAGGCTCCGGTCAGTTTCGTTGAGTATCTAGACTCCGGTTATTACGTTGAGCGTTCACGCTCCGGTCAGTTTCGTTGGGTATCCAGACTCCGGTTATTACGTTGAGCATTCTGGCTCCGGTCAATTTTGTTGAGTCTCCAGTCCGGTTATTACGTTGAACATTCAGGCTCCGGTCATTTTTGTTGAGTCTCCAGACTCCGCTTATTACGTTTTGTGTTCAAACTCTGATTAGTTTCGTTGAGAATCTAGACTCCGATTATTATGTTGAGCGTTCAGGCTCCGGTAATTTTCGTTGGGTATCCAGACTCCGGTTATTACGTTGTGCATTCAGGCTCCGGTGATTTTCGTTGAGTATCCGGACTCTGGTTATTCCGTTGAGCGTTCAGGCTCCGGTTAGTTTTGTTAGGTATCCAGACTCCGGTTATTACGTATAGCGTCCATGCTCTGGTAAGTTTTGTTGAGTATCTAGACTCCGGTCATTAAGTTGAGTGTACAGGCTCCAGTCATTTTTGTTGAGTATCCAGACTCCGGTCATGACGTTGAGCGTTCAGGCTCCGGTCAATTTCGTTGAGTATCAAGACTTCGGTCATTCTGTTGAGGGCTCATGCTCCGGTCAGTTTCGTGGAGCATCCAGACTCCGGTTATTAAGTTGAGCATTCAGGCTCCGGTCATTTTTGTTGAGTATCCAGACTCCGGTTATTACGTTGAGCGTTCAGGCTCCGGTTATTACGTTGATCGTGCAGGCTCCGGTCAGTTTCGTTGAGTATCCAGACTCCAGTTATTACGTTGAGCATTAAGACTCCGATCATTTTTGTTGAGTATCCAGACTCCGGTTATTTCGTTGAGCATTCAAGCTCTGGTCAGTTTTGTTTAGTATCCAAACTCCGGTTATTAAGTTGAGCGTTCAGGCTCCGGTCATTTTCTTTGAGTATCCAGACTCCCGTTATTACGATGACCGTTCAGGCTCCGGTCATTTTTGTTGAGTATCCAAACTCCGGTTATTATGTTGAGCGTTCAGGCTCCGGTCAGTTTCGTTGAGTATCCAGACTCTGGTTATTACGTTGAGCGTTCAGGCTCCGCTCAGTTTCGTTGAGTATCCAGACTCCGGTTATTAAGTTTAGCGTTCAGGCTCCATTCAGTTCTGTTGGGTATCCAAACTTTGGTTATTACATTGAGCATTCAGGCTCCGGTCAGAATCGTAGATTATCCAGACTCCGGTTATTAGGTTGAGCACTCACGCTCCGGTCACTTTCGTTGAGTATCCAAACTCCGGTTATTAAGTTGAGCGTTCAAGCTTCGGTCATTTTCTTTGAGTATCCAGACTCCGGTTATTACGTTGAGCGTTCAGGCTCCGGTCATTTTCGTTGAGTATCTAGACTCCTGTTATTACGTTGAGCGTTCAGGCTCCGGTCAGTTTCGTTGAGTATCCAGCGTTCGGTTATTAATTGAGCGTTCGGGCTCCGGTCAGTTTCGTTGGGTATCCAGACTCCGGTTATTACGTTTTGTGTTCAAACTCCGATTAGTTTCGTTGAGAATCTAGATTCCGATTATTACGTTGAGCGTTCAAGCTCCGGTCAGTTTCGTTGGTTATCTAGACTCCGGTTATTACGTTGAGCATTCAGGCTCCGGTGATTTTCTTTCAGTATCCAGACTCCGGTTATTCCGTTGAGCGTTCAGGCTCTAGTTAGTTTCGTTAGGCATCCAGACTCCGGTTATTACGTATAGCGTCCATGCTCTGGTAAGTTTTGTTGAGTATCTAGACTCTGGTCATTATGTTGATTGTACAAGCTCCGGTCATTTTTGTTGAGTATCCAGACTCCGGTCATTACGTTGAGCGTTCAGGCTCCGGTCATTTTCGTTGAGTATCCAGACTCCGGTCATTCTTTTGAAGGTTCATGCTCCGGTCAATTTCGTTGAACATCCAAACTCCGATTATTAAGTTGAGCATTCAGGCTCCGGTCATTTTTGTTGAGTATCCAGACTCTGGTTCTTACGTTGAGCGTTCAGACTCCGGTCATTACGTTGATCGTTCAGGCTCCGGTCAGTTTCGTTGAGTATCCAGACTCCAGTTATTACGTTGAGCATTCAGGCTCTCGTCAGTTTCGTTGGGTATCCAGACTCTGGTTATTACATTGAGCGTTAAGGCTCGGGTCATTTTTGTTAAGTATCCAGACTCCGGTTATTACGTTGAGCGTTCAGGCTCCGGTCAGTTTCGTTTAGTATCCAAAATCCTGTTATTAAGTTGAGCGTTCAGGCTCTGGTCATTTTCTTTGAGTATCCAGACTCCGGTTATTACATTGAGCGTTCAGGCTCCGGTCATTTTCGTTGAGTATCCAGACTCCAGTTATTACATTGAGCGTCCAGGCTCAGGTCAGTTTCGTTGGGTATCCAGACTCCGGTTATTACGTCGAGTGTTCAGGCTCCGGTCGTTTTTGTTGAGTATCCAGTCCAGTTATTACGTTGAGCATTCAGGCTCTGGTCATTTTTGTTGAGTATCCAGACTCCGGTTATTACGTTGAGCGTTCAGGTTTCGTTCAATTTCGTTGAGTATCCAAACTCCGGTTATTAAGTTGAGCGTTCAGGCTCCGGTCATTTTCTTTGAGTATCCAGACTCCGGTTATTATGTTGAGCATTCAGGCTCTGGTCATTTTCGTTGAGTATCCAGACTCTGGTTATTACGTTGAGCGTTCAGGCTCCGGTCAGTTTCGTTGAGTATCCAGACTCCGGTTATTAAGTTGAGCTTTCCGGCTCCAATCAATTTCGTTGGGTATCCAAACTACAGTTATTACGTTGAGCGTTCAGGCTCCGTTCAGTTTTGTTGAGTATCCAGACTCCAGTTATTACGTTGAGGGTTCATGCTCCGGTCAGTTTCGATGGGTATCCAGACTCCGGTTATTACGTTGAGCGTTCTGGCTCCGGTCATTTTTGTTGAGTCTCCAGTCCGGTTATTACGTTGAACATTCAGGCTCCGGTCATTTTTGTTGAGTCTCCAGACTCCGCTTATTACGTTTTGTGTTCAAACTCTGATTAGTTTCGTTGAGAATCTAGATTCTGATTATTACGTTGAGCGTTCAGGCTCCGGTCAGTTTCGTTGGGTATCCAGACTCCGGTTATTACATTGAGCATTAAGACTCCGGTCATTTTTGTTGAGTATCCAGACTCCGGTTATTTCGTTGAGCATTCAAGCTCTGGTCAGTTTCGTTTAGTATCCAAACTCCGGTTATTAAGTTGAGCGTTCAGGCTCCGGTCATTTTCTTTGAATATCCAGACTGCCGTTATTACGATGAGCGTTCAGGCTCCGGTAATTTTCGTTGAGTATCCAAACTCCGGTTATTATGTTGAGCGTTCTGGCTCCGGTCAGTTTCGTTGAGTATCCAGACTCCGGTTATTACGTTGAGCGTTCAGGCTCCGCTCAGTTTCGTTCAGTATCCAGACTCCGGTTATTAAGTTTAGCGTTCAGGCTCCATTCAGTTGTGGTGGGTATCCAAACTCTGGTTATTACATTGAGCATTCAGGCTCCGGTCAGAATCGTTGATTATCCAGACTTCGGTTATTAGGTTGAGCACTCACGCTTCGGTCACTTTCGTTGAGTATCCAAACTCCGGTTATTAAGTTGGGCGTTCAAGCTCCGGTCATTTTCTTTGAGTATCCAGACTCCGGTTATTACGTTGAGCGTTCAGGCTCCGGTCATTTTCGTTGAGTATCTAGACTCCTGTTATTACGTTGAGCGTTCAGGCTCCGGTCAGTTTCATTGAGTATCCAGCGTCCGGTTATTAAGTTGAGCGTTCGGGCTCCGGTCAGTTTCGTTGGGTATCCAGACTCCGGTTATTACGTTTTGTGTTCAAACTCCGATTAGTTTCGTTGAGAATCTAGACTCCAATTATTACGTTGAGCGTTCAAGCTCCGATCAGTTTCGTTGGGTATCTAGACTCCGGTTATTACGTTGAGCATTCAGGCTCCGGTGATTTTCTTTCAGTATCCAGACTCCGGTTATTCCGTTGAGCCTTCAGGCTCTAGTTAGTTTCGTTAGGCATCCAGACTCCGGTTATTACGTATAGTGTCCATGCTCTGGTAAGTTTTGTTGAGTATCTAGACTCTGGTCATTACGTTGATTGTACAAGCTCCGGTCATTTTTGTTGAGTATCCAGACTCTAGTCATTACGTTGAGCGTTCAGGCTCCGGTCATTTTCGTTGACTATCCAGACTCCGGTCATTCTGTTGAAGGTTCATGCTCCGGTCAATTTCGTTGAACATCCAGACTCCGATTATTAAGTTGAGCATTCAGGCTCCGGTCATTTTTATTGTGTATCCAGACTCTGGTTCTTACATTGAGCGTTCAGGCTCCGGTCATTACGTTGATCGTTCAGGCTCCGGTCAGTTTCGTTGAGTATCCAGACTCCAGTTATTACGTTGAGCATTCAGGCTCTCTTCAGTTACGTTGGGTATCCAGACTCTGGTTATTACATTGAGCGTTAAGGCTCGGGTCATTTTTGTTGAGTATCCAGACTCCGGTTATTACATTGAGCGTTCAGGCTCCGGTCAGTTTCGTTTAGTATCCAAAATCCGGTTATTAAGTTGAGCGTTCAGGCTCTGGTCATTTTCTTTGAGTATCCAGACTCCGGTTATTACATTGAGCGTTCAGGCTCCGGTCATTTTCGTTGAGTATCCAGACTCCAGTTATTACATTGAGAGTCCAGGCTCAGGTCAGTTTCGTTGGGTATCCAGACTCCGGTTATTACGTCGAGTGTTCAGGCTCCGGTCGTTTTTGTTGAGTATCCAGTCCAGTTATTACGTTGAGCATTCAGGCTCTGGTCATTTTTGTTGAGTATCCAGACTCCGGTTATTACGTTGAGCGTTCAGGTTTCGGTCAATTTCGTTGAGTATCCAAACTCCGGTTATTAAGTTGAGCGTTCAGGCTCCGGTCATTTTCTTTGAGTATCCAGACTCCGGTTATTATGTTGAGCATTCAGGCTCTGGTCATTTTCGTTGAGTATCCAGACTCTGGTTATTACGTTGAGCGTTCAGGCTCCGGTCAGTTTCGTTGAGTATCCAGACTCCGGTTATTAAGTTGAGCTTTCCGGCTCCAATCAATTTCGTTGGGTATCCAAACTCCAGTTATTACGTTGAGCTTTCAGGCTCCGGTCAGTTTCGTTGAGTATCCAGACTCCAGTTATTACGTTGAGGGTTCATGCTCCGGTCAGTTTCGGTGGGTATCCAGACTCCGGTTATTACGTTGAGCGTTCTGGCTCCTGTCATTTTTGTTGAGTCTCCAGTCCGGTTATTACGTTGAACATTCAGGCTCCGGTCATTTTTGTTGAGTCTCCAGACTCCGCTTATTACGTTTTGTGTTCAAACTCTGATTAGTTTCGTTGAGAATCTAGATTCTGATTATTACGTTGAGCGTTCAGGCTCCGGTCAGTTTCGTTGGGTATCCAGACTCCGGTTATTACATTGAGCATTAAGACTCCGGTCATTTTTGTTGAGTATCCAGACTCCGGTTATTTCGTTGAGCATTCAAGCTCCGGTCAGTTTCGTTTAGTATCCAAACTCCGGTTATTAAGTTGAGCGTTCAGGCTCCGGTCATTTTCTTTGAATATCCAGACTGCCGTTATTACGATGAGCGTTCATGCTCCGGTAATTTTCGTTGAGTATCCAAACTCCGGTTATTATGTTGAGCGTTCTGGCTCCGGTCAGTTTCGTTGAGTATCCAGACTCCGGTTATTACGTTGAGCGTTCAGGCTCCGCTCAGTTTCGTTCAGTATCCAGACTCCGGTTATTAAGTTTAGCGTTCAGGCTCCATTCAGTTGTGGTGGGTATCCAAACTCTGGTTATTACATTGAGCATTCAGGCTCCGGTCAGAATCGTTGATTATCCAGACTCCGGTTATTAGGTTGAGCACTCACGCTTCGGTCACTTTCGTTGAGTATCCAAACTCCAGTTATTAAGTTGAGCGTTCAAGCTCCGGTCATTTTCTTTGAGTATCCAGACTCCGGTTATTATGTTGAGCGTTCAGGCTCCGGTCATTTTCGTTGAGTATCTAGACTCCTGTTATTACGTTGAGCGTTCAGGCTCCGGTCAGTTTCATTGAGTATCCAGCGTCCGGTTATTAAGTTGAGCGTTCGGGCTCCGGTCAGTTTCGTTGGGTATCCAGACTCCGGTTATTACGTTTTGTGTTCAAACTCCGATTAGTTTCGTTGAGAATCTAGACTCCAATTATTACGTTGAGCGTTCAAGCTCCGATCAGTTTCGTTGGGTATCTAGACTCCGGTTATTACGTTGAGCATTCAGGCTCCGGTGATTTTCTTTCAGTATCCAGACTCCGGTTATTCCGTTGAGCCTTCAGGCTCTAGTTAGTTTCGTTAGGCATCCAGACTCCGGTTATTACGTATAGTGTCCATGCTCTGGTAAGTTTTGTTGAGTATCTAGACTCTGGTCATTACGTTGATTGTACAAGCTCCGGTCATTTTTGTTGAGTATCCAGACTCTAGTCATTACGTTGAGCGTTCAGGCTCCGGTCATTTTCGTTGACTATCCAGACTCCGGTCATTCTGTTGAAGGTTCATGCTCCGGTCAATTTCGTTGAACATCCAGACTCCGATTATTAAGTTGAGCATTCAGGCTCCGGTCATTTTTATTGTGTATCCAGACTCTGGTTCTTACATTGAGCGTTCAGGCTCCGGTCATTACGTTGATCGTTCAGGCTCCGGTCAGTTTCGTTGAGTATCCAGACTCCAGTTATTACGTTGAGCATTCAGGCTCTCTTCAGTTACGTTGGGTATCCAGACTCTGGTTATTACATTGAGCGTTAAGGCTCGGGTCATTTTTGTTGAGTATCCAGACTCCGGTTATTACATTGAGCGTTCAGGCTCCGGTCAGTTTCGTTTAGTATCCAAAATCCGGTTATTAAGTTGAGCGTTCAGGCTCTGGTCATTTTCTTTGAGTATCCAGACTCCGGTTATTACATTGAGCGTTCAGGCTCCGGTCATTTTCGTTGAGTATCCAGACTCCAGTTATTACATTGAGAGTCCAGGCTCAGGTCAGTTTCGTTGGGTATCCAGACTCCGGTTATTACGTCGAGTGTTCAGGCTCCGGTCGTTTTTGTTGAGTATCCAGTCCAGTTATTACGTTGAGCCATCAGGCTCTGGTCATTTTTGTTGAGTATCCAGACTCCGGTTATTACGTTGAGCGTTCAGGTTTCGGTCAATTTCGTTGAGTATCCAAACTCCGGTTATTAAGTTGAGCGTTCAGGCTCCGGTCATTTTCTTTGAGTATCCAGACTCCGGTTATTATGTTGAGCATTCAGGCTCTGGTCATTTTCGTTGAGTATCCAGACTCTGGTTATTACGTTGAGCGTTCAGGCTCCGGTCAGTTTCGTTGAGTATCCAGACTCCGGTTATTAAGTTGAGCTTTCCGGCTCCAATCAATTTCGTTGGGTATCCAAACTCCAGTTATTACGTTGAGCTTTCAGGCTCCGGTCAGTTTCGTTGAGTATCCAGACTCCAGTTATTACGTTGAGGGTTCATGCTCCGGTCAGTTTCGGTGGGTATCCAGACTCCGGTTATTACGTTGAGCGTTCTGGCTCCTGTCATTTTTGTTGAGTCTCCAGTCCGGTTATTACGTTGAACATTCAGGCTCCGGTCATTTTTGTTGAGTCTCCAGACTCCGCTTATTACGTTTTGTGTTCAAACTCTGATTAGTTTCGTTGAGAATCTAGATTCTGATTATTACGTTGAGCGTTCAGGCTCCGGTCAGTTTCGTTGGGTATCCAGACTCCGGTTATTACATTGAGCATTAAGACTCCGGTCATTTTTGTTGAGTATCCAGACTCCGGTTATTTCGTTGAGCATTCAAGCTCCGGTCAGTTTCGTTTAGTATCCAAACTCCGGTTATTAAGTTGAGCGTTCAGGCTCCGGTCATTTTCTTTGAATATCCAGACTGCCGTTATTACGATGAGCGTTCATGCTCCGGTAATTTTCGTTGAGTATCCAAACTCCGGTTATTATGTTGAGCGTTCTGGCTCCGGTCAGTTTCGTTGAGTATCCAGACTCCGGTTATTACGTTGAGCGTTCAGGCTCCGCTCAGTTTCGTTCAGTATCCAGACTCCGGTTATTAAGTTTAGCGTTCAGGCTCCATTCAGTTGTGGTGGGTATCAAAACTCTGGTTATTACATTGAGCATTCAGGCTCCGGTCAGAATCGTTGATTATCCAGACTCCGGTTATTAGGTTGAGCACTCACGCTTCGGTCACTTTCGTTGAGTATCCAAACTCCAGTTATTAAGTTGAGCGTTCAAGCTCCGGTCATTTTCTTTGAGTATCCAGACTCCGGTTATTATGTTGAGCGTTCAGGCTCCGGTCATTTTCGTTGAGTATCTAGACTCCTGTTGTTACCTTGAGCGTTCAGGCTCCGGTCAGTTTCATTGAGTATCCAGCGTCCGGTTATTAAGTTGAGCGTTCGGGCTCCGGTCAGTTTCGTTGGGTATCCAGACTCCGGTTATTACGTTTTGTGTTCAAACTCCGATTAGTTTCGTTGAGAATCTAGACTCCAATTATTACGTTGAGCGTTCAAGCTCCGATCAGTTTCGTTGGGTATCTAGACTCCGGTTATTACGTTGAGCATTCAGGCTCCGGTGATTTTCTTTCAGTATCCAGACTCCGGTTATTCCGTTGAGCGTTCAGGCTCTAGTTAGTTTCGTTAGGCATCCAGACTCCGGTTATTACGTATAGCGTCCATGCTCTGGTAAGTTTTGTTGAGTATCTAGACTCTGGTCATTACGTTGATTGTACAAGCTCCGGTCATTTTTGTTGAGTATCCAGACTCTAGTCATTACGTTGAGCGTTCAGGCTCCGGTCATTTTCGTTGACTATCCAGACTCCGGTCATTCTGTTGAAGGTTCATGCTCCGGTCAATTTCGTTGAACATCCAGACTCCGATTATTAAGTTGAGCATTCAGGCTCCGGTCATTTTTATTGTGTATCCAGACTCTGGTTCTTACATTGAGCGTTCAGGCTCCGGTCATTACGTTGATCGTTCAGGCTCCGGTCAGTTTCGTTGAGTATCCAGACTCCAGTTATTACGTTGAGCATTCAGGCTCTCTTCAGTTTCGTTGGGTATCCAGACTCTGGTTATTACATTGAGCGTTAAGGATCGGGTCATTTTTGTGGAGTATCCAGACTCCGGTTATTACATTGAGCGTTCAGGCTCCGGTCAGTTTCGTTTAGTATCCAAAATCCGGTTATTAAGTTGAGCGTGCAGGCTCTGGTCATTTTCTTTGAGTATCCAGACTCCGGTTATTACATTGAGCGTTCAGGCTCCGGTCATTTTCGTTGAATATCCAGACTCCAGTTATTACATTGAGCGTCCAGGCTCAGGTCAGTTTCGTTGGGTATCCAGAATCCGGTTATTATGTCGAGTGTTCAGGCTCCGGTCGTTTTTGTTGAGTATCCAGTCCAGTTATTACGTTGAGCATTCAGGCTCTGGTCATTTTTGTTGAGTATCCAGACTCCGGTTATTACGTTGAGCGTTCAGGTTTCGGTCAATTTCGTTGAGTATCCAAACTCCGGTTATTAAGTTGAGCGTTCAGGCTCCGGTCATTTTCTTTAAGTATCCAGACTCCGGTTATTATGTTGAGCATTCAGGCTCTGGTCATTTTCGTTGAGTATCCAGACTCTGGTTATTACGTTGAGCGTTCAGGCTCCGGTCAGTTTCGTTGAGTATCCAGACTCCGGTTATTAAGTTGAGCTTTCTGGCTCCAATCAATTTCGTTGGGTATCCAAACTCCAGTTATTACGTTGAGCGTTCAGGCTCCGGTCAGTTTCGTTGAGTATCCAGACTCCAGTTATTACGTTGAGGGTTCATGCTCCGGTCAGTTTCGGTGGATATCCAGACTCCGGTTATTACGTTGAGCGTTCTGGCTCCGGTCATTTTTGTTGAGTCTCCAGTCCGGTTATTACGTTGAACATTCAGGCTCCGGTCATTTTTGTTGAGTCTCCAGACTCCGCTTATTACGTTTTGTGTTCAAACTCTGATTAGTTTCGTTGAGAATCTAGATTCTGATTATTACGTTGAGCGTTCAGGCTCCGGTCAGTTTCGTTGGGTATCCAGACTCCGGTTATTACATTGAGCATTAAGACTCCGGTCATTTTTGTTGAGTATCCAGACTCCGGTTATTTCGTTGAGCATTCAAGCTCCGGTCAGTTTCGTTTAGTATCCAAACTCCGGTTATTAAGTTGAGCGTTCAGGCTCCGGTCATTTTCTTTGAGTATCCAGAATGCCGTTATTACGATGAGCGTTCAGGCTCCGGTAATTTTCGTTGAGTATCCAAACTCCGGTTATTATGTTGAGCATTCTGGCTCCGGTCAGTTTCGTTGAGTATCCAGACTCCGGTTATTACGTTGAGCGTTCAGGCTCCGCTCAGTTTCGTTCAGTATCCAGACTCCGGTTATTAAGTTTAGCGTTCAGGCTCCATTCAGTTGTGGTGGGTATCCAAACTCTGGTTATTACATTGAGCATTCAGGCTCCGGTCAGAATCGTTGATTATCCAGACTTCGGTTATTAGGTTGAGCACTCACGCTTCGGTCACTTTCGTTGAGTATCCAAACTCCGGTTATTAAGTTGAGCGTTCAAGCTCCGGTCATTTTCTTTGAGTATCCAGACTCCGGTTATTACGTTGAGCGTTCAGGCTCCGGTCATTTTCGTTGAGTATCTAGACTCCTGTTATTACGTTGAGCGTTCAGGCTCCGGTCAGTTTCATTGAGTATCCAGCGTCCGGTTATTAAGTTGAGCGTTCGGGCTCCGGTCAGTTTCGTTGGGTATCCAGACTCCGGTTATTACGTTTTGTGTTCAAACTCCGATTAGTTTCGTTGAGAATCTAGACTCCAATTATTACATTGAGCGTTCAAGCTCCGATCAGTTTCGTTGGGTATCTAGACTCCGGTTATTACGTTGAGCATTCAGGCTCCGGTGATTTTCTTTCAGTATCCAGACTCCGGTTATTTCGTTGAGCCTTCAGGCTCTAGTTAGTTTCGTTAGGCATCCAGACTCCGGTTATTACGTATAGCGTCCATGCTCTGGTAAGTTTTGTTGAGTATCTAGACTCTGGTCATTACGTTGATTGTACAAGCTCCGGTCATTTTTGTTGAGTATCCAGACTCTAGTCATTACGTTGAGCGTTCAGGCTCCGGTCATTTTCGTTGACTATCCAGACTCCGGTCATTCTGTTGAAGGTTCATGCTCCGGTCAATTTCGTTGAACATCCAGACTCCGATTATTAAGTTGAGCATTCAGGCTCCGGTCATTTTTATTGTGTATCCAGACTCTGGTTCTTACATTGAGCGTTCAGGCTCCGGTCATTACGTTGATCGTTCAGGCTCCGGTCAGTTTCGTTGAGTATCCAGACTCCAGTTATTACGTTGAGCATTCAGGCTCTCTTCAGTTACGTTGGGTATCCAGACTCTGGTTATTACATTGAGCGTTAAGGCTCGGGTCATTTTTGTTGAGTATCCAGACTCCGGTTATTACATTGAGCGTTCAGGCTCCGGTCAGTTTCGTTTAGTATCCAAAATCCTGTTATTAAGTTGAGCGTTCAGGCTCTGGTCATTTTCTTTGAGTATCCAGACTCCGGTTATTACATTGAGCGTTCAGGCTCCGGTCATTTTCGTTGAGTATCCAGACTCCAGTTATTACATTGAGCGTCCAGGCTCAGGTCAGTTTCGTTGGGTATCCAGACTCCGGTTATTACGTCGAGTGTTCAGGCTCCGGTCGTTTTTGTTGAGTATCCAGTCCAGTTATTACGTTGAGCATTCAGGCTCTGGTCATTTTTGTTGAGTATCCAGACTCCGGTTATTACGTTGAGCGTTCAGGTTTCGGTCAATTTCGTTGAGTATCCAAACTCCGGTTATTAAGTTGAGCGTTCAGGCTCCGGTCATTTTCTTTGAGTATCTAGACTCCGGTTATTATGTTGAGCATTCAGGCTCTGGTCATTTTCGTTGAGTATCCAGACTCGTGTTATTACGTTGAGCGTTCAGGCTCCGGTCAGTTTCGTTGAGTATCCAGACTCCGGTTATTAAGTTGAGCTTTCCGGCTCCAATCAATTTCGTTGGGTATCCAAACTCCAGTTATTACGTTGAGCGTTCAGGCTCCGGTCAGTTTCGTTGAGTATCCAGACTCCAGTTATTACGTTGAGGGTTCATGCTCCGGTCAGTTTCGGTGGGTATCCAGACTCCGGTTATTACGTTGAGCGTTCTGGCTCCGGTCATTTTTGTTGAGTCTCCAGTCCGGTTATTACGTTGAACATTCAGGCTCCGGTCATTTTTGTTGAGTCTCCAGACTCCGCTTATTACGTTTTGTGTTCAAACTCTGATTAGTTTCGTTGAGAATCTAGATTCTGATTATTACGTTGAGCGTTCAGGCTCCGGTCAGTTTCGTTGGGTATCCAGACTCCGGTTATTACATTGAGCATTAAGACTCCGGTCATTTTTGTTGAGTATCTAGACTCCGGTTATTTCGTTGAGCATTCAAGCTCCGGTCAGTTTCGTTTAGTATCCAAACTCCGGTTATTAAGTTGAGCGTTCAGGCTCCGGTCATTTTCTTTGAGTATCCAGACTCCCGTTATTACGATGAGCGTTCAGGCTCCGGTCATTTTCGTTGAGTATCCAAACTCCGGTTATTATGTTGAGCGTTCAGGCTCCGGTCAGTTTCGTTGAGTATCCAGACTCCGGTTATTACGTTGAGCGTTCAGGCTCCGCTCAGTTTCGTTGAGTATCCAGACTCCGGTTATTAAGTTTAGCGTTCAGGCTCCATTCAGTTGTGGTGGGTATCCAAACTCTGGTTATTACATTGAGCATTCAGGCTCCGGTCAGAATCGTTGATTATCCAGACTCCGGTTATTAGGTTGAGCACTCACGCTTCGGTCACTTTCGTTGAGTATCCAAACTCCGGTTATTAAGTTGAGCGTTCAAGCTCCGGTCATTTTCTTTGAGTATCCAGACTCCGGTTATTACGTTGAGCGTTCAGGCTCCGGTCATTTTCGTTGAGTATCTAGACTCCTGTTATTACGTTGAGCGTTCAGGCTCCGGTCAGTTTCATTGAGTATCCAGCGTCCGGTTATTAAGTTGAGCGTTCGGGCTCCGGTCAGTTTCGTTGGGTATCCAGACTCCGGTTATTACGTTTTGTGTTCAAACTCCGATTAGTTTCGTTGAGAATCTAGACTCCAATTATTACGTTGAGCGTTCAAGCTCCGATCAGTTTCGTTGGGTATCTAGACTCCGGTTATTACGTTGAGCATTCAGGCTCCGGTGATTTTCTTTCAGTATCCAGACTCCGGTTATTCCGTTGAGCATTCAGGCTCTAATTAGTTTCGTTAGGCATCCAGACTCCGTTTATTACGTATAGCCTCCATGCTCTAGTAAGTTTTGTTGAGTATCTAGACTCTGGTCATTACGTTTATTGTACAAGCTCTGGTCATTTTTGTTGAGTCTCCAGACTCCGGTCATTACGTTGAGCGTTCAGGCTTCGGTCATTTTCGTTGAGTATCCAGACTCCGGTCATTCTGTTGAAGGTTCATGCTCCGGTCAATTTCGTTGAACATCCAGACTCTGATTATTAAGTTGAGCATTCAGGCTCCGGTCATTTTTGTTGAGTATCAAGACTCTGGTTCTTACATTGAGCGTTCAGGCTCCGGTCATTACGTTGATCGTTCAGGCTCCGGTCAGTTTCGTTGAGTATCCAGACTCCAGTTATTATGTTGAGCATTCAGGCTCTCCTCAGTTTCGTTGGGTATCCAGACTCTGGTTATTACATTGAGCGTTAAGGCTCGGGTCATTTTTGTTGAGTATCCAGACTCCGGTTATTACATTGAGCGTTCAGGCTCCGGTCAGTTTCGTTTAGTATCCAAAATCCGGTTATTAAGTTGAGCGTTTAGGCTCTGGTCATTTTCTTTGAGTATCCAGACTCCGGTTATTACATTGAGCGTTCAGGCTCCGGTCATTTTCGTTGAGTATCCAGACTCCAGTTATTACATTGAGCGTCCAGGCTCAGGTCAGTTTCGTTGGGTATCCAGACTCCGGTTATTACGTCGAGTGTTCAGGCTCCGGTCGTTTTTGTTGAGTATCCAGTCCAGTTATTACGTTGAGCATTCAGGCTCTGGTCATTTTTGTTGAGTATCCAGACTCTGGTTATTACGTTGAGCGTTCAGGTTTCGGTCAATTTCGTTGAGTATCCAAACTCCGGTTATTAAGTTGAGCGTTCAGGCTCCGGACATTTTCTTTGAGTATCCAGACTCCGGTTATTATGTTGAGCATTCAGGCTCTGGTCATATTCGTTGAGTATCCAAACTCTGGTTATTACGTTGAGCGTTCAGGCTCCGGTCAGTTTCGTTGAGTATCCAGACTCCGGTTATTAAGTTGAGCTTTCCGACTCCAATCAATTTCGTTGGTTACCAATCTCCAGTTATTACGTTGAGCGTTCAGGCTCCGGTCAGTTTCGTTGAGTATCCAGACTCCAGTTATTACGTTGAGGGTTCACGCTCCGGTCAGTTTCGGTGGGTATCCAGACTCCGGTTATTACGTTGAGCGTTCTGGCTCCGGTCATTTTTGTTGAGTCTCCAGTCCGGTTATTACGTTGAACATTAAGGCTCCGGTCATTTTTGTTGAGTCTCCAGACTCCGCTTATTACGTTTTGTGTTCAAACTCTGATTAGTTTCGTTGAGAATCTAGATTCTGATTATTACGTTGAGCGTTCAGGCTCCGGTCAGTTTCGTTGGGTATTCAGACTCCGGTTATTATGTTGTGCATTCAGGCTCCGGTGATTTTCGTTGAGTATCCAGACTCTGGTTATTCCGTTGAGCGTTCAGGCTCCGGTTAGTTTCGTTAGGTATCCAGACTCCGGTTATTACGTATAGCGTCCAGGCTCTGGTACGTTTCGTTGAGTATATAGACTCTGATTATTACGTTGAGCGTTCAGGCTCTGGTCAGTTTCGTTGGGTATCCAGACTCCGGTTATTACGTTGAGCATTCAGGCTCCGGTGATTTTCTTTAAGTATCCATACTCTGGTTATTCCGTTGGGCGTTCAGGCTCCGGTTAGATTCGTTAGGCATCCAGACTCCGGTTATTACGTATAGCGTCCATGCTCTGGTAAGTTTTGTTGAGTATCTAGACTCCGGTCATTACGTTGAGTGTACAGGCTCCGGTCATTTTTGTTGAGTATCCAGACTCCGGTCATGATGTTGAGCGTTCAGGCTTCGGTCATTTTCGTTGAGTATCCAGACTCCGGTCATTCTGTTGAGGGTTCATGCTCCGGTCAGTTTCATTGAGCATCCAGACTCCGGTTATTAAGTTGAGCATTCAGGCTCCAGTCATTTTTGTTGAGTATCCAGACTCTGGTTATTACGTTGAGCGTTCAGGTTTCGGTCAATTTCGTTGAGTATCCAAACTCCGGTTATTAAGTTGAGCGTTCAGGCTCCGGTCATTTTCTTTGAGTATCCAGACTCCGGTTATTATGTTGAGCATTCAGGCTCTGGTCATTTTCGTTGAGTATCCAAACTCTGGTTATTACGTTGAGCGTTCAGGCTACGGTCAGTTTCGTTGAGTATCCAGACTCCGGTTATTAAGTTGAGCTTTCCGACTCCAATCAATTTCGTTGGGTATCCAAACTCCAGTTATTACGTTGAGCGTTCAGGCTCCGGTCAGTTTCGTTGAGTATCCAGACTCCAGTTATTACGTTGAGGGTTCACGCTCCGGTCAGTTTCGGTGGGTATCCAGACTCCGGTTATTACGTTGAGCATTCTGGCTCCGGTCATTTTTGTTGAGTCTCCAGTCCGGTTATTACGTTGAACATTCAGGCTCCGGTCATTTTTGTTGAGTCTCCAAACTCCGCTTATTACGTTTTGTGTTCAAACTCTGATTAGTTTCGTTGAGAATCTAGATTCTGATTATTACGTTGAGCGTTCAGGCTCCGGTCAGTTTCGTTGGGTATCCAGACTCCGGTTATTATGTTGTGCATTCAGGCTCCGGTGATTTTCGTTGAGTATCCAGACTCTGGTTATTCCGTTGAGCGTTCGGGCTCCGGTTAGTTTCGTTAGGCATCCAGACTCCGGTTATTACGTATAGCGTCCAGGCTCTGGTACGTTTCGTTGAGTATATAGACTCTGATTATTACGTTGAGCGTTCAGGCTCTGGTCAGTTTCGTTGGGTATCCAGACTCCGGTTATTACGTTGAGCATTCAGGCTCCGGTGATTTTCTTTAAGTATCCATACTCTGGTTATTCCGTTGGGCGTTCAGGCTCCGGTTAGATTCGTTAGGCATCCGACTCCGGTTATTACGTATAGCGTCCATGCTCTGGTAGGTTTTGTTGAGTATCTAGACTCCGGTCTTTACGTTGAGTGTACATGCTCCGGTCATTTTTATTGAGTATCCAGACTCCGGTCATGACGTTGAGCGTTCAGGCTTCGGTCATTTTTGTTGAGTATCCAGACTCCGGTCATTCTGTTGATGGTTCATGCTCCGATCAGTTTCATTGAGCATCCAGACTCCGGTTATTAAGTTGAGCATTCAGGCTCCAGTCATTTTTGTTGAGTATCCAGACTCCGGTTATTACATTGAGCGTTCTGGCTCCTGTTATTACGTTGATCGTGCAGGCTCCGGTCATTTCGTTAAGCATTCAAGCTCCGGCCAGTTTCGTTTAGTATCCAAACTCCGGTTATTAAGTTGAGCGTTCAGGCTCCGGTCATTTTCTTTGAGTATCCAGACTCCGTATATTACGATGAGCCTTCAGGCTCCGGTCATTTTCGTTGAGTATCCAGACTCCGGTTATTACGTTGAGCGTTCAGGCTCCGGTCAGTTTCGTTGAGTATCCAGACTCTGGTTATTACGTTGAGCGTTTAGGCTCCGGTCAGTTTCGTTGAGTAACCAGACTCCGGTTATTAAGTTTAGCGTTCAGGCTCCATTCAGTTGTGTTGGGTATCCAAACTCCGGTTATTACATTGAGCATTCAGGCTCCGGTCAGAATCGTTGATTATCCAGACTCCGGTTGTTAGGTTGAGCACTCACGCTCCGGTCACTTTCGTTGAGTATCCAAACTCCGGTTATTAAGTTGAGCGTTCAGGCTCCGGTCATTTTCTTTGAGTATCCAGACTCCGGTTATTACGTTGAGCGTTCAGGCTCCGATCATTTTCGTTGAGTATCCAGACTCCTGTTATTACGTTGAGCGTTCAGGCTCCGGCCAGTTTCGTTGAGTATCTAAAGTCCGGTTATTAAGTTGAGTGTTCGGGCTCCGGTCAGTTTCCTTGGGTATCCAGACTCTGGTTATTAAATTGAGCGTTCAGGCCCCGGTCATTTTTGATGAGTATCCAGTCCGATTATTACATTGAGCATTCAGGCTCCGGTCATTTTTGTTGAGTCTCCAGACTCCGGTTATTACGTTTTGTGTTCAAACTCCGATTAGTTTCATTGAGAATCTAGACTCTGATTATTACGTTGAGCGTCCAAGCTCCGGTTAGTTTCGTTGGGTATACAGACTCCAGTTATTACGTTGAGCATTCAGGCTCCGGTGGTTTTCGTTGAGTATCCAGACTCTGGTAATTCTGTTGAGCGTTCAGGCTCCAGTTAGTTTCGTTAGGTATCCAGACTCCGGTTATTACGTATAGCGTCCATGCTCTAGTAAGTTTTGTTGAGTATCTAGACTCCGGTCATTATGTTGAGTGTACAGGCTCCGGTCATTTTTGTTGAGTATCCATACTCCGGTCATTACGTTGAGGGTTCAGGCTCCGGTCAGTTTCGTTGAGTATCTAGACTCCGGTTATTAAGTAGAGCATTCAGGCTCCGGTCATTTTTGTTTGGTATCCAGACTCCGGTTATTATGTTGAGCGTTTAGGCTACGGTCATTACATTGATCGTTCAGGCTCCGGTCAGTTTCGTTGAGTATCCAGACTCCAGTTATCACGTTGAGCGTTCAGGCTCCGGTCATTATTGTTGAGTATCCATACTCCGGTTATTACGTTGAGCGTTCAGGCTCCGTCAGTTTCGTTTAGTATCCAAACTCCGGTTATTAAGTTGAGCCTTCAGGCTCCGGTCATTTTCTTTAAGTATCCAAACTCCGGTTATTACGTTGAGCGTTCAGGCTCCGGTCATTTTCGTTGAGTATCCAGACTCCAGTTATTACGTTGAGCGTTTAGGCTCCGGTCAGTTTCGTTGAGTATCCAAACTCCGGTTATTACGTTGAGCGTTCAGGCTCCGGTCAGTTTCGTTGAGTATCCAGACTCCAGTTATTAAGTTTAGCGTTGAGGCTCCGTTCAGTTTTGTTGGGTATCCAGACTCCGGTTATTACATTGAGAATTCAGGCTCCGTTCAGTTTCGTTGATTATCCAGACTCTGGTTATTACGTTGAGCACTCACGCTCCGGTCAGTTTCGTTGGGTGTCCAGACTCCGGTTATTACGTTGGGCGTTGAGGCTCCGGTCATTTTTTTTGAGTATCCAGTCCGGCTATTTTATTGAGATTCAGGCTACGGTCATTTTTGTTGAGTCTCCAGACTCCGGTTATTACGTTTTATGTTCAAACTCCGATTAGTTTCGTTAAGAATCTAGACTCCGATTATTACGTTGAGCGTTCAGGCTCCGGTCAGTTTCGTTGGGTATCTAGACTCCGGTTATTACATTGAGCATTCAGGCTCCAGTGATTTTCTTTCAGTATCCAGACTCCGGTTATTCTGTTGAGCGTACAGGCTCCGGTTAGTTTTGTTAGGCATCCAGACTTCGGTTATTACGTATAGCGTCCATGCTCTGGTAAGTTTTGTTGAGTATCTAGACTCCGGTCATTACGTTGAGTGTACAGGCTCCGGTCATTTTTGTTAGGTATCCAGACTCCGGTCATTACGTTGAGCGTTCAGGCTCCGGTCATTTTCGTTGAGTATCCAGACTCCGGTCATTGTTTTGAAGGTTCATGCTCCGGTCAATTTCGTTGAACATCCAGACTCCGGTTATTAAGTTGAGCATTCAGGCTCCGGTCATTTTTGTTGAGTATCCAGACTCCGGTTATTACGTTGAGCGTTCAGGCTCCGGTCATTACGTTGATCGTTCAGGCTCTGGTCAGTTTCGTTGAGTATCCAGACTCTAGTTATTACGTTGAGCATTCAGGCTCTCGTCAGTTTCGTTGGGTATCCAGACTCCGGTTATTACATTGAGCGTCTAGGCTCAGGTCATTTTTGTTGAGTATCCAGACTCCGGTTATTACGTTGGGCGTTCAGGCTCCGGTCAGTTTCGTTTAGTATCCAAACTCCGGTTATTAAGTTGAACGTTCAGGCTCCGGTCATTTTCTTTGAGTATCCAGACTCCGGTTATTACGTTGAGCGTTCAGGCTCCGGTCATTTTCGTTGAGTATCCAGACTCCAGTTATTACATTGAGCGTCCAGGCTCAAGTCAGTTTCGTTGGGTATCCAGACTCCGGTTATTACGTCGAGTGTTCAGGCTCCGGTCGTTTTTATTGAGTATCCAGTCCAGTTATTACGTTGAGCATTCAGGCTCCGGTCATTTTTGTTGAGTGTCCAGACTCCGGTTATTACGTTTTGTGTTCAAACTCCAATTAGTTTCGTTAGGTATCCAGACTCCGGTTAGTTTCGTTGGGTATCCAGACTCCAGTTATTACGTTGAGCATTCAGGCTCCGGTGATTTTCATTGAGTACCAAACTCCGGTAATTCCGTTGAGCGTTCAGGCTCCGGTTAGTTTCGTTAGGTATCTAGACTCCGATTATTACGTATAGCGTCCCTGCTCTGGTAAGTTTTGTTAAGTATCTAGACTTCGGTCATTATGTTGAGTGTACAGGCTCCGGTCATTTTTGTTGAGTATCCATACTCCGGTCATTACGTTGAGTGTTCAGGCTCCGGTCAGTTTCGTTGAGTATCTAGACTCCGGTTATTAATTAGAGCATTCAAGCTCCGGTCATTTTTGTTTAGTATCCAGACTCCGGTTATTATTTTGAGCGTTTAGGCTCCGGTCATTACCTTGATCGTTCAGGCTCCGGTCAGTTTCGTTGAGTATCCAGACTCCAGTTATAAGGTTGAGCGTTCAGGCTCCGGTCATTATTGTTGAGTATCCAGACTCCGGTTATTACGTTGAGCGTTCAGGCTCCGTCAGTTTCGTTTAGTATCTAAACTCCGGTTATTAAGTTGAGCCTTCAGGCTCCGTTCATTTTCTTTGAGTATCCAAACTCCGGTTATTACGTTGAGCGTTCAGGCTCCGGTCATTTTTGTTGAGTATCCAGACTCCAGTTATTACGTTGAGCGTTCAAGCTCCGGTCAGTTTCGTTGAGTATTCAAACTCGGGTTATTACATTGAGCGTTCAGACTCCTGTCAGTTTGGTTGAGTATCCAGACTCCAGTTATTAAGTTTAGCGTTGAGGCTCCGTTCAGTTTTGTTGGGTATCCAGACTCCGGTTATTACATTGAGAATTCAGGCTACGTTCAGTTTCGTTGATTATCCAGACTCTGGTTATTACGTTGAGCACTCACGCTCCGGTCAGTTTCGTTGGGTATCCAGACTCCAGTTATTACGTTGAGCGTTCAGGCTCTGGTGATTTTCGTTGAGTATCCAGACTCCGGTTATTACGTTGAGCATTCAGGCTCCGGTTAGTTTCGTTAGGCATCAGACTCCGATTATTAGGTATAGCGTCCATGCTCTTGTAAGTTTTGTTGAGTATCTAGACTCCGGTCATTACGTTGAGTGTACAGGCTCCGGTCATTTTTGTTGAGTATCCAAACTCCGGTCATTACGTTGAGCGTTCAGGCTCCGGTCATTTTCGTTGAGTATCCAGACTCCGGTCATTCTGTGAGCGTTCAGGCTCCGGTCAGTTTCGTTGAGCATCCAGACTCCGGTTATTAAGTTGAGCATTCAAGCTCCAGTCATTTTTGTTGAGTATCCAGACTCCGGTTATTACGTTGAGCGTTCAGGCTCCGGTCATTACTTGATCGTTCAGGCTCGGGTCAAGTTTGTTGAGTATCCAGACTCCAGTTATTACGTTGATTGTTCAGGCCCCGGTAAGTTTCGTTGGGTATCCAGACTCCGGTTATTACATTGAGCGTTAAGGCTCCGGTCATTTTTGGTGAGTATCCAGACTCCGGTTACTACGTTGAGCATTCAGGCACCAGTCAGTTTCGCTTAGTATCCAAATTCTGGTTATTAAGTTGAGCGTTTAGGCTCTGGTCATTTTCTTTGAGTATCCAGACTCCGGTTATTACGTTGAGCGTTCAGGCTCCGGTCATTTTCGTTGAGTATCCAGACTCCGGTTATTACGTTCAGCGGTCAGGCTCCTGTCAGTTTTGTTGAGTATCCAGACTTCGGTTATTACGTTGAGCGTTCAGGCTCCGGTCAGTTTCGTTGAGTATCCAGACTCCGGTTATTAAGTTTAGCGTTCAGGCTCAGTTCAGTTTTGTTGGGTATCCAGACTCCGGTTATTACATTGAGCATTCAGGCTCCGGTCAGTTTCTTTGATTATCTAGACTCTGGTTATTACCTTGAGCACTCACGCTCCGGTCAGTTTCGTTGGGTATTCAGACTCCGATTATTACATTGATCATTCAGGCTCCGGTCATTTTTGTTTAGTATCCACACTCCGGTTATTATGTTGAGCATTCAGGTTCCAGTCAATTTCGTTGAGTATCCAAACTCCGATTTTTAAGTTGAGCGTTCAGGCTCTGGTCATTTTCTTTGAGTATCCAGACTCCGGTTATTACGTTGAGCATTCAGGCTCCGGTCATTTTTGCTGAGTATCCAGACTCCTGTTATTACGTTGAGCGTTCAGGCTCCGGTCAGTTTCGTTGGGTATCCAGACTCCGGTTATTACGTTGAGCGTTCAGGCTCCGGTCATTTTTGTTGAGTATCCAGTCCGAATATTACGTTGAGCATTCAGGCTCTGGTCATTTTTGTTGAGTCTCTAGACTCCGGTCATTACGTTTTGTGTTCAAACTCCGATTAGTTTCGTTGAGAATCTAGACTCCGATTATTACGTTGAGTGTTCATGCTCCGGTCAGTTTCGTTGGGTATCCAGACTCCGGTTATTACGTTGAGTATTCAGGCTCCGGTGATTTTCATTGAGTATCCAGACTCCGGTTATTCCATTGAGCGTTCAGGCTCTGGTTAGTTTCGTTAGGTATCCAGACTCCGGTTATTACGTATAGCGTCCATGCTCTGGTAAGTTTTGTTGAGTATCTAGGCTCCGGTCATTACGTTGAGTGTACAGGCTCCGGTCATTTTTGTTGAGTATCCCGACTCCGGTCATTTTCGTTGAGTATCCAGACTCCGGTTATTACGTTGAGCGTTCCGGCTCCGGTCAGTTTCGTTGAGTATCCAGACTCTGGTTATTACGTTGAGCGTTTAGGCTCCGGTCAGTTTCGATGAGTAACCAGACTCCGGTTATTAAGTTTAGCGTTCAGGCTCCATTCAGTTGTGTTGGGTATCCAAACTCCGGTTATTACATTGAGCATTCAGGCTCCGGTCAGAATCGTTGATTATCCAGACTCCGGTTATTAGGTTGAGCACTCACGTTCCTATCACTTTCGTTGAGTATCCAAACTCCGGTTATTAAGTTGAGCGTTCAGGCTCCGGTCATTTTCTTTGAGTATCCAGACTCCGGTTATTACGTTGAGCGTTCAGGCTCCGATCATTTTCGTTGAGTATCCAGACTCCTGTTATTACGTTGAGCGTTCAGGCTCCGGTCAGTTTCGTTGAGTATCTAAAGTCCGGTTATTAAGTTGAGTGTTCGGGCTCCGGTCAGTTTCCTTGGGTATCCAGACTCTGGTTATTACATTGAGCGTTCAGGCTCCGGTCATTTTTGATGAGTATCCAGTCCGATTATTACGTTGAGCATTCAGGCTCCGGTCATTTTTGTTGAGTCTCCAGACTCCGGTTATTACGTTTTGTGTTCAAACTCCGATTAGTTTCATTGAGAATCTAGACTCTGATTATTACGTTGAGCGTCCAAGCTCCGGTTAGTTTCGTTGGGTATACAGACTCCAGTTATTACGTTGAGCATTCAGGCTCCGGTGGTTTTCGTTGAGTATCCAGACTCTGGTAATTCTGTTGAGCGTTCAGGCTCCAGTTAGTTTCGTTAGGTATCTAGACTCCGGTTATTACGTATAGCGTCCATGCTCTGGTAAGTTTTGTTGAGTATCTAGACTCCGGTCATTATGTTGAGTGTATAGGCTCCGGTCATTTTTGTTGAGTATCCATACTCCGGTCATTACGTTGAGTGTTCAGGCTCCGGTCAGTTTCGTTGAGTATCTAGACTCCGGTTATTAAGTAGAGCATTCAGGCTCCGGTCATTTTTGTTTGGTATCCAGACTCCGGTTATTATGTTGAGCGTTTAGGCTACGGTCATTACATTGATCGTTCAGGCTCCGGTCAGTTTCGTTGAGTATCCAGACTCCAGTTATCACGTCGAGCGTTCAGGCTCCGGTCATTATTGTTGAGTATCCATACTCCGGTTATTACGTTGAGCGTTCAGGCTCCGTCAGTTTCGTTTAGTATCCAAACTCCGGTTATTAAGTTGAGCCTTCAGGCTCCGGTCATTTTCTTTGAGTATCCAAACTCCGGTTATTACGTTGAGCGTTCAGGCTCCGGTCATTTTCGTTGAGTATCCAGACTCCAGTTATTACGTTGAGCGTTTAGGCTCCGGTCAGTTTCGTTGAGTATCCAAACTCCGGTTATTACGTTGAGCGTTCAGGCTCCGGTCAGTTTCGTTGAGTATCCAGACTCCAGTTATTAAGTTTAGCGTTGAGGCTCCGTTCAGTTTTGTTGGGTATCCAGACTCCGGTTATTACATTGAGAATTCAGGCTCCGTTCAGTTTCGTTGATTATCCAGACTCTGGTTATTACGTTGAGCACTCACGCTCCGGTCAGTTTCGTTGGGTGTCCAGACTCCGGTTATTACGTTGGGCGTTGAGGCTCCGGTCATTTTTGTTGAGTATCCAGTCCGGCTATTTTATTGAGCATTCAAGCTACGGTCATTTTTGTTGAGTCTCCAGACTCCGGTTATTACGTTTTGTGTTCAAACTCCGATTAGTTTCGTTAAGAATCTAGACTCCGATTATTACGTTGAGCGTTCAGGCTCCGGTCAGTTTCGTTGGGTATCTAGACTCCGGTTATTACGTTGAGCATTCAGGCTCCGGTGATTTTCTTTCAGTATCCAGACTCCGGTTATTCTGTTGAGCGTTCAGGCTCCGGTTAGTTTTGTTAGGCATCCAGACTTCGGTTATTACGTATAGCGTCCATGCTCTGGTAAGTTTTGTTGAGTATCTAGACTCCGGTCATTACGTTGAGTGTACAGGCTCCGGTCATTTTTGTTAGGTATCCAGACTCCGGTCATTACGTTGAGCGTTCAGGCTCCGGTCATTTTCGTTGAGTATCCAGACTCCGGTCATTCTGTTGAAGGTTCATGCTCCGGTCAATTTCGTTGAACATCCAGACTCTGGTTATTAAGTTGAGCATTCAGGCTCCGGTCATTTTTGTTGAGTATCCAGACTCTGGTTCTTACGTTGAGCGTTCAGGCTCCGGTCATTATGTTGATCGTTCAGGCTCCGGTCAGTTTCGTTGAGTATCCAGACTCCAGTTATTACGTTGAGCATTCAGGCTCTCGTCAGTTTCGTTGGGTATCCAGACTCTGGTTATTACATTGAGCGTTAAGGCTCGGGTCATTTTTGTTAAGTATCCAGACTCCGGTTATTACGTTGAGCGTTCAGGCTCCGGTCAGTTTCGTTTAGTATCCAAAATCCGGTTATTAAGTTGAGCGTTCAGGCTCTGGTCATTTTCTTTGAGTATCCAGACTCCGATTATTACATTGAGCGTTCAGGCTCCGGTCATTTTCGTTGAGTATCCAGACTCCAGTTATTACATTGAGCGTCCAGGCTCAGGTCAGTTTCGTTGGGTATCCAGACTCCGGTTATTACGTCGAGTGTTCAGGCTCCGGTCATTTTTGTTGAGTATCCAGTCCAGTTATTACGTTGAGCATTAAGGCTCCGGTCATTTTTGTTGAGTATCCAGACTCCGGTTATTATGTTGAGCATTCAGGCTCTGGTCATTTTCGTTGAGTATCCAGACTCTGGTTATTACGTTGAGCGTTCAGGCTCCGGTCAGTTTCGTTGAGTATCCAGACTCCGGTTATTAAGTTGAGCTTTCCGGCTCCAATCAATTTCGTTGGGTATCCAAACTCCAGTTATTACGTTGAGCGTTCAGGCTCCGGTCAGTTTCTTTGAGTATCCAGACTCCAGTTATTACGTTGAGGGTTCATGCTCCGGTCAGTTTCGGTGGGTATCCAGACTCCGGTTATTACGTTGAGCGTTCTGGCTCCGGTCATTTTTGTTGAGTCTCCAGTCCGGTTATTACGTTGAACATTCAGGCTCCGGTCATTTTTGTTGAGTCTCCAGACTCCGCTTATTACGTTTTGTGTTCAAACTCTGATTAGTTTCGTTGAGAATCTAGATTCTATTTATTAGGTTAAGCGTTCAGGCTCCGGTCAGTTTCGTTGGGTATCCAGACTCCGGTTATTACATTGAGCATTAAGACTCCGGTCATTTTTGTTGAGTATCCAGACTCCGGTTATTTCGTTGAGCATTCAAGCTCCGGTCAGTTTCGTTTAGTATCCAAACTCCGGTTATTAAGTTGAGCGTTCAGGCTCCGGTCATTTTCTTTGAGTATCCAGACTCCCGTTATTACGATGAGCGTTCAGGCTCCGGTCATTTTTGTTGAGTATCCAAACTCCGGTTATTATGTTGAGCGTTCAGGCTCCGGTCAGTTTCGTTGAGTATCCAGACTCCGGTTATTACGTTGAGCGTTCAGGCTCCACTCAGTTTCGTTGAGTATCCAGACTCCAGTTATTAAGTTTAGCGTTCAGGCTCCATTCAGTTGTGGTGGGTATCCAAACTCTGGTTATTACATTGACCATTCAGGCTCCGGTCAGAATCGTTGATTATCCAGACTCCGGTTATTAGGTTGAGCACTCACGCTCTGGTCACTTTCGTTGAGTATCCAAACTCCGGTTATTAAGTTGAGCGTTCAAGCTCCGGTCATTTTCTTTGAGTATCCAGACTCCGGTTATTACGTTGAGCGTTCAGGCTCCGGTCATTTTCGTTGAGTATCTAGACTCCTGTTATTACGTTGAGCGTTCAGGCTCCGGTCAGTTTCGTTGAGTATCCAGCGTCCGGTTATTAAGTTGAGCGTTCGGGCTCCGGTCAGATTCGTTGGGTATCCAGACTCCAGTTATTACGTTTTGTGTTCAAACTCCGATTAGTTTCGTTGAGAATCTAGACTCCGATTATTACGTTGAGCGTTCAAGCTCCGATCAGTTTCGTTGGGTATCTAGACTCCGGTTATTACGTTGAGAATTCAGGCTCCGGTGATTTTCTTTCAGTATCCAGACTCCGGTTATTCCGTTGAGCGTTCAGGATCTAGTTAGTTTCGTTAGGCATCCAGACTCCGGTTATTACGTATAGCGTCCATGCTCTGGTAAGTTTTGTTGAGTATCTAGACTCTGGTCATTACGTTGATTGTACAAGCTCCGGTCATTTTTGTTGAGTATCCAGACTCCGGTCATTACGTTGAGCGTTCAGGCTCTGGTCATTTTCGTTGAGTATCCAGACTCCGGTCATTCTGTTGAAGGTTCATGCTCCGGTCAATTTCGTTGAACATCCAGACTCCGATTATTAAGTTGAGCATTCAGGCTCCGGTCATTTTTGTTGAGTATCCAGACTCTGGTTCTTACGTTGAGCGTTCAGGCTCCGGTCATTACGTTGATCGTTCAGGCTCCGGTCAGTTTCGTTGAGTATCCAGAATCTAGTTATTACGTTGAGCATTCAGGCTCTCGTCAGTTTCGTTGGGTATCCAGACTCTGGTTATTACATTGAGCGTTAAGGCTCAGGTCATTTTTGTTGAGTATCCAGACTCCGGTTATTACATTGAGCGTTCAGGCTCCGGTCAGTTTCGTTTAGTATCCAAAATCCGGTTATTAAGTTGAGCGTTCAGGCTCTGGTCATTTTCTTTGAGTATCCAGACTCCGGTTATTTTATTGAGCGTTCAGGCTCCGGTCATTTTCGTTGAGTATCCAGACTCCAGTTATTACATTGAGCGTCTAGGCTCTGGTCGGTTTCGTTGGGCATCAAAACTCCGGTTATTACGTCGAGTGTTCAGGCTCCGATCGTTTTTGTTGAGTATCCAGTCCAGTTATTACGTTGAGCATTCAGGCTCCGGTCATTTTTATTGAGTATCCAGACTCCGGTTATTACGTTGAGCGTTCAGGTTTCGGTCAATTTCGTTGAGTATCCACACTCCAGTTATTAAGTTGAGCGTTCAGGCTCCGGTCATTTTCTTTGAGTATCCAGACTCCGGTTATTATGTTGAGCATTCAGGCTCTGGTCATTTTCGTAGAGTATCCAGACTCTGGTTATTACGTTGAGCGTTCAGGCTCCGGTCAGTTTCGTTGAGTATCCAGACTCCGGTTATTCAGTTGAGCTTTCCGGCTCCAATCAATTTCGTTGGGTATCCAAACTCCAGTTATTACGTTGAGCGTTCAGGCTCCGGTCAGTTTCGTTGAGTATCCAGACTCCAGTTATTACGTTGAGGGTTCACGCTCCGGTCAGTTTCGGTGGGTATCCAGACTCCGGTTATTACGTTGAGCGTTCTGGCTCCGATCATTTTTGTTGAGTCTCCAGTCCGGTTATTACGTTGAACATTCATGCTCCGGTCATTTTTGTTGAGTCTCCAGACTCCGCTTATTACGTTTTGTGTTCAAACTCTGATTAGTTTCGTTGAGAATCTAGATTCTGATTATTACGTTGAGCGTTCAGGCTCCGGTCAGTTTCGTTGGGTATCCAGACTCCGGTTATTATGTTGTGCATTCAGGCTCCGGTGATTTTCGTTGAGTATTCAGACTCTAGTTATTCCGTTGAGCGTTCAGGCTCCGGTTAGTTTCGTTAGGTATCCAGACTCCGGTTATTACGTATAGCGTCCAGGCTCTGGTACGTTTCGTTGAGTATATAGACTCTGATTATTACGTTGAGCGTTCAGGCTCTGGTCAGTTTCGTTGGGTATCCAGACTCCAGTTATTACGTTGAGCATTCAGGCTCCGATGATTTTCTTTAAGTATCCATACTCTGGTTATTCCGTTGGGCGTTCAGGCTCCGGTTAGATTTGTTAGGCATCCAGACTCCGGTTATTACGTATATCGTCCATGCTCTGGTAAGTTTTGTTGAGTATCTAGACTCCGGTCATTACGTTGAGTGTACAGGCTCTGGTCATTTTTGTTGAGTATCCAGACTCCGGTCATGACGTTGAGCGTTCAGGCTTCAGTCATTTTCGTTGAGTATCCAGACTCCGGTCATTCTTTTGAGGGTTCATGCTCCGGTCAGTTTCATTGAGCATCCAGACTCCGGTTATTAAGTTGAGCATTCAGGCTCCGGTCATTTTTGTTGAGTATCCAGACTCCGGTTATTACATTGAGCGTTCTGGCTCCTGTTATTACGTTGATCGTGCAGGCTCCGGTCAGTTTCGTTGAGTATCCAGACTCCAGTTATTACGTTGAGCGTTCAGGCTCTCGTCAGTTTCGTTGGGTATCCAGACTCCGGTTATTACATTGAGCGTTAAGGCTCCGGTCATTTTTGTTGAGTATCCAGACTCCGGTTATTTCGTTAAGCGTTCAAGCTCCGGCCAGTTTCGTTTAGTATCCAAACTCCGGTTATGAAGTTGAGCGTTCAGGCTCCGGTCATTTTCTTTGAGTATCCAGACTCCGTATATTACGATGAGCGTTCAGGCTCCGGTCATTTTCGTTGAGTATCCAGACTCCGGTTATTACGTTGAGCGTTCAGGCTCCGGTCAGTTTCGTTGAGTATCCAGACTCTGGTTATTACGTTGAGCGTTTAGGCTCCGGTCAGTTTCGTTGAGTAACCAGACTCCGGTTATTAAGTTTAGCGTTTAGGATCCATTCAGTTGTGTTGGGTATCCAAACTCCGGTTATTACATTGAGCATTCAGGCTCCGGTCAGAATCGTTGATTAGCCAGACTCCGGTTATTAGGTTGAGCACTCACGCTCCGGTCACTTTCGTTGAGTATCCAAACTCCGGTTATTAAGTTGAGCGTTCAGGCTCCGGTCATTTTCTTTGAGTATCCAGACTCCGGTTATTACGTTGAGCGTTCAGGCTCCGATCATTTTCGTTGAGTATCCAGACTCCTGTTATTACGTTGAGCGTTCAGGCTCCGGTCAATTTCGTTGAGTATCTAAAGTCCGGTTATTAAGTTGAGTGTTCGGGCTCCGGTCAGTTTCCTTGGGTATCCAGACTCTGGTTATTACATTGAGCGTTCAGGCTCCGGTCATTTTTGATGAGTATCCAGTCCGATTATTACGTTGAGCATTCAGGCTCCGGTCATTTTTGTTGAGTCTCCAGACTCCGGTTATTACGTTTTGTGTTCAAACTCCGATTAGTTTCATTGAGAATCTAGACTCTGATTATTACGTTGAGTGTCCAAGCTCCGGTTAGTTTCGTTGGGTATACAGACTCCAGTTATTACGTTGAGCATTCAGGCTCCGGTGGTTTTCGTTGAGTATCCAGACTCTGGTAATTCTGTTGAGCGTTCAGGCTCCAGTTAGTTTCGTTAGGTATCCAGACTCCGGTTATTACGTATAGCGTCCATGCTCTGGTAAGTTTTGTTGAGTATCTAGACTCCGGTCATTATGTTGAGTGTACAGGCTCCGGTCATTTTTGTTGAGTATCCATACTCCGGTCATTACGTTGAGTGTTCAGGCTCCGGTCAGTTTCGTTGAGTATCTAGACTCCGGTTATTAAGTAGAGCATTCAGGCTCCAGTCATTTTTGTTTGGTATCTAGACTCCGGTTATTATGTTGAGCGTTTAGGCTACGGTCATTACATTGATCGTTCAGGCTCCGGTCAGTTTCTTTGAGTATCCAGACTCCAGTTATCACGTTGAGCGTTCAGGCTCCGGTCATTATTGTTGAGTATCCATACTCCGGTTATTACGTTGAGCGTTCAGGCTCCGTCAGTTTCGTTTAGTATCCAAACTCCGGTTATTAAGTTGAGCCTTCAGGCTCCGGTCATTTTCTTTGAGTATCCAAACTCCGGTTATTACGTTGAGCGTTCAGGCTCCGGTCATTTTCGTTGAGTATCCAGACTCCAGTTATTACGTGGAGCGTTTAGGCTCCGGTCAGTTTCGTTGAGTATCCAGACTCCAGTTATTAAGTTTAGCATTGAGGCTCCGTTCAGTTTTGTTGGGTATCCAGACTCCGGTTATTACATTGAGAATTCAGGCTCCGTTCAGTTTCGTTGATTATCCAGACTCTGGTTATTACGTTGAGCACTCACGCTCCGGTCAGTTTCGTTGGGTGTCCAGACTCCGGTTATTACGTTGGGCGTTGAGGCTCCGGTCTTTTTTTTTTAGTATCCAGTCCACCTATTTTATTGAGCATTCAGGCTACGGTCATTTTTGTTGAGTCTCCAGACTCCGGTTATTAAGTTTTGTGTTCAAACTCCGATTAGTTTCGTTAAGAATCTAGACTCCGATTATTACGTTGAGCGTTCAGGCTCCGGTCAGTTTCGTTGGGTATCTAGACTCCGGTTATTACGTTGAGCATTCAGGCTCCGGTGATTTTCTTTCAGTATGCAGACTCCGGTTATTCTGTTGAGCGTTTAGGCTCCGGTTAGTTTTGTTAGGCATCCAGACTTCGGTTATTACGTATAGCGTCCATGCTCTGGTAAGTTTTGTTGAGTATCTAGACTCCGGTCATTACGTTGAGTGTACAGGCTCCGGTCATTTTTGTTGAGTATCCAGACTCCGGTCATTACGTTGAGCGTTCAGGCTCCGGTCATTTTCGTTGAGTATCCAGACTCCGGTCATTCTTTTGAAGGTTCATGCTCCGGTCAATTTCGTTGAACATCCAGACTCCGGTTATTAAGTTGAGCATTCAGGCTCCGGTCATTTTTGTTGAGTATCCAGACTCCGGTTATTACGTTGAGCGTTCAGGCTCCGGTCATTACGTTGATCGTTCAGGCTCTGGTCAGTTTCGTTGAGTATCCAGACTCCAGTTATTACGTTGAGCATTCAGGCTCTCGTCAGTTTCGTTGGGTATCCAGACTCCGGTTATTACATTGAGCGTTAAGGCTCGGGTCATTTTTGTTGAGTATCCAGACTCCGGTTATTACGTTGGGCGTTCAGGCTCCGGTCAGTTTCGTTTAGTATCCAAACTCCGGTTATTAAGTTGAACGTTCAGGCTCCAGTCATTTTCTTTGAGTATCCAGACTCCGGTTATTACGTTGAGCGTTCAGGCTCCGGTCATTTTCGTTGAGTATCCAGACTCCAGTTATTACATTGAGCGTCCAGGCTCAAGTCAGTTTCATTGGGTATCCAGACTCCGGTTATTACGTCGAGTGTTCAGGCTCCGGTCGTTTTTATTAAGTATCCAGTCCAGTTATTACGTTGAGCATTCAGGCTCCGGTCATTTTTGTTGAGTGTCCAGACTCCGGTTATTACGTTTTGTGTTCAAACTCCGATTAGTTTCGTTAGGTATCCAGACTCCAGTTATTTTCGTTGAGCGTTCAGGCTCCGGTTAGTTTCGTTGGGTATCCAGACTCCAGTTATTACGTTGAGCATTCAGGCTCCGGTGAATTTCATTGAGTACCAAACTCCGGTAATTCCGTTGAGCGTTCAGGCTCCGGTTAGTTTCGTTAGGTATCTAGACTCCGGTTATTACGTATAGCGTCCCTGCTCGGGTAAGTTTTGTTAAGTATCTAGACTTCGGTCATTATGTTGAGTGTACAGGCTCCAGTCATTTTTGTTGAGTATCCATACTCCGGTCATTACGTTGAGTGTTCAGGCTCCGGTCAGTTTCGTTTAGTATCTAGACTCCGGTTATTAATTAGAGCATTCAGGCTCTGGTCATTTTTGTTTAGTATCCAGACTCCGGTTATTATTTTGAGCATTTAGGCTCCGGTCATTACCTTGATCGTTCAGGCTCCGGTCAGTTTCGTTGAGTATCCAGACTCCAGTTATAAGGTTGAGCGTTCAGGCTCCGGTCATTATTGTTGAGTATCCAGACTCCGGTTATTACGTTGAGCGTTCAGGCTCCGTCAGTTTCGTTTAGTATCCAAACTCCGGTTATTAAGTTGAGCCTTCAGGCTCCGTTCATTTTCTTTGAGTATCCAAACTCCGGTTATTACGTTGAGCGTTCAGGCTCCGGTCATTTTTGTTGAGTATCCAGACTCCAGTTATTACGTTGAGCGTTCAAGCTCCGGTCAGTTTCGTTGAGTATTCAAACTCGGGTTATTACATTGAGCGTTCAGACTCCGGTCAGTTTGGTTGAGTATCCAGACTCCAGTTATTAAGTTTAGCGTTGAGGCTCTGTTCAGTTTTGGTGGGTATCCAGACTCCGGTTATTACATTGAGAATTCAGGCTACGTTCAGTTTCGTTGATTATCCAGACTCTGGTTATTACGTTGAGCACTCACGCTCCGGTCAGTTTCGTTGGGTATCCAGACTCCAGTTATTACGTTGAGCGTTCAGGCTCCGGTGATTTTCGTTGAGTATCCAGACTCTGGTTATTACGTTGAGCATTCAGGCTCCGGTTAGTTTCGTTAGGCACCAGACTCCTATTATTAGGTATAGCGTCTATGCTCTGGTAAGTTTTGTTGAGTATCTAGACTCCGGTCATTACGTTGAGTGTACAGGCTCCGGTCATTTTTGTTGAGTATCCAAACTCCGGTCATTACGTTGAGCGTTCAGGCTCCGGTCATTTTCGTTGAGTATCCAGACTCCGGTCATTCTGTGAGCGTTCAGGCTCCGGTCAGTTTCGTTGAGCATCCAGACTCCGGTTATTAAGTTGAGCATTCAAGCTCCGGTCATTTTTGTTGAGTATCCAGACTCCGGTTATTACGTTGAGCGTTCAGGCTCCGGTCATTACTTGATCGTTCAGGCTCGGGTCAAGTTTGTTGAGTATCCAGACTCCAGTTATTACGTTGATTGCTCAGGCTCCGGTAAGTTTCGTTGGGTATCCAGACTCCGGTTATTACATTGAGCGTTAAGGCTCCGGTCGTTTTTGGTGAGTATCCAGACTCCGGTTACTACGTTGAGCGTTCAGGCACCAGTCAGTTTCGCTTAGTATCCAAATTCTGGTTATTAAGTTGAGCGTTTAGGCTCTGGTCATTTTCTTTGAGTATCCAGACTCCGGTTATTACGTTGAGCGTTCAGGCTCCGGTCATTTTCGTTGAGTATCCAGACTCCGGTTATTACGTTCAGCGGTCAGGCTCCTGTCAGTTTTGTTGAGTATCCAGACTTCGGTTATTACGTTGAGCATTCAGGCTCCGGTCAGTTTCGTTGAGTATCCAGACTCCGGTTATTAAGTTTAGCGTTCAGGCTCCGTTCAGTTTTGTTGGCTATCCAGATTCCGGTTATTACATTGAGCAGCATTCAGGCTCCGGTCAGTTTCTTTGATTATCTAGACTCTGGTTATTACCTTGAGCACTCACGCTCCGGTCAGTTTCGTTGGGTATCCAGACTCCGATTATTACGTTGATCATTCAGGCTCCGGTCATTTTTGTTTAGTATCCACACTCCGGTTATTATGTTGAGCATTCAGGTTCCACTCAATTTCGTTGAGTATCCAAACTCCGATTTTTAAGTTGAGCGTTCAGGCTCTGGTCATTTTCTTTGAGTATCCAGACTCCGGTTATTACGTTGAGCGTTCAGGCTCCGGTCATTTTTGCTGAGTATCCAGACTCCTGTTATTACGTTGAGCGTTCAGGCTCCGGTCAGTTTCGTTGGGTATCCAGACTCCGGCTATTACGTTGAGCGTTCAGGCTCCGGTCATTTTTGTTGAGTATCCAGTCCGAATATTACGTTGAGCATTCAGGCTCCGGTCATTTTTGTTGAGTCTCTAGACTCCGGTCATTACGTTTTGTGTTCAAACTCCGATTAGTTTCGTTAAGAATCTAGACTCCGATTATTACATTGAGTGTTCATGCTCCGGTCAGTTTTGTTGGGTATCCAGACTCCGGTTATTACGTTGAGCATTCAGGCTCCGTTGATTTTCGTTGAGTATCCAGACTCCGGTTATTCCATTGAGCGTTCAGGCTCTGGTTAGTTTCGTTAGGTATCCAGACTCCGGTTATTACGTATAGCGTCCATGCTCTGGTAAGTTTTGTTGAGTATCTAGGCTCCGGTCATTACGTTGAGTGTACAGGCTCCGGTTATTTTTGTTGAGTATCCAGACTCCGGTCATTATGTTGAGCGTTCAGGCTCTGGTCATTTTCGTTGAGTATCCAGACTCCAGTCATTCTGTTGAGCATTCAGGCTCTGGTCAGTTTCGTTGAGTATCCAGACTCCGGTTATTAAGTTGAGCAATCAGGCTCCGGTCATTTTTGATGAGTATCTATACTCCGGTTATTACGTTGAGCGTTCAGGCTCCGGTCTTTACGTTGATCTTTCAGGCTCCGGTCATATTCGTTGAGTATCTAGACTCCAGTTATTACGTTGAGCGTTCAGGCTCTGGTCAGTTTCGTTTGGTATCTAGACTCCGGTTATTACATTGAGCGTTAAGGCTCCGGTCATTTTTGTTGAGTATCCAGACTCCGGTTATTACGTTGAGCGTTCAGGCTCCGGTCAGTTTCGTTTAGTATCCAAACTCCGGTTATTAATTTGCGCGTTCAGGCTCCAGTCATTTTCTTTGGGTATCCAGACTCCGGTTATTCCGTTGAGTGTTCATGCTCTGGTTAGTTTCGTTAGGTATCCAGATTCCGGTTATTACGTATAACGTCCATGCTCTGGTATGTTTTGTTGAGTATCTAGACTCCGGTCATTACGTTGAGTGTACAGGCTCCGGTCGTTTTTTTTAGTATCCAGACTCCGGTCATTACGTTGAGCATTCAGGCTCTGGTCATTTTTGTTGAGTATCCAGACTCCGGTCATTCTGTTGAGCGTTCAGGCTCCGGTCAGTTTCGTTGAGTATCCAGACTCCGGTTATTAAGTTGAGCATTCAGGCTCCGGTCATTTTTGTTGAGTATCCAGACTCCGGTTATTACGTTGAGCGTTCAGGCTCTGGTCATTACGTTGAGCGTTCAGGCTTCGGTCAGTTTCGTTGGGTATCCAGACTCCGGTTATTACGTCGAGCGTTCAGGCTCCGGTCATTTTTGTTGAGTATCCAGTCCAGTTATTACGTTGAGCATTCAGGCTCCAGTCATTTTTGTTGAGTCTCCAGACTTCGGTTATTACGTTTTGTGTTCAAACTCCGATTAGTTTCGTTGAGAATCTAGACTCCGATTATTACGTTGAGCGTTCAAGCTCCGGTCAGTTTCGTTGGGTATCCAGACTCCGGTTATTTTGTTGAGCATTCAGGCTCCGGTGATTTTCGTTGAGTATCCAGACTTCGGTTATTCCGTAGAGCGTTCAGGCTCCGGTTAGTTTCGTTAGGTACCCAGACTCCGGTTATTACTTATAGCGTCACAGCTCTGGTAAGTTTTGTTGAGTATCTAGACTCCGGTCATTACGTTGAGTGTGCAGGCTCCGGTCATTTTTGTTGAGTATCCATACTCCGGTCATTACGTTGAGCGTTCAGGCTCCGGTCACTTTCGTTGAGTATCTAGACTCCGGTTATTAAGTAGAGCATTCAGGCTCCGGACATTTTTGTTTAGTATCGAGACTTCGGTTATTATGCTGAGCGTTTAGGCTCCGGTCATTACGTTGATCGTTCAGGCTCCGGTCAGTTTTGTTGAGTATCCAGACTCCAGTTATTACGTTGAGCGTTCAGGCTCTGGTCAGTTTCGTTGGGTATCCAGACTCCGGTTATTACATTGAGCGTTAAGGCTCCGGTCATTTTTGTTGTGTATCTAGTCTCTGGTTATTACGTAGAGCGCTCAGGCACCGGTCAGTTTCGCTTAGTATCCAAATTCTGGTTATTAAGTTGAGCGTTTAGGCTCTGGTCATTTTCTTTGAGTATCCAGACTCCGGTTATTACGTTGAGCGTTCAGGCTCCGGTCATTTTCGTTGAGTATCCAGACTCTGGTTATTACGTTCAGCGTTCAGGCTCCGGTCAGTTTCGTTGAGTATCCAGACTCCGGTTATTACGTTGAGCGTTCAGGCTCCGGTCAGTTTCGTTGAGTATCCAGACTCCGGTTATTAACTTTAGCGTTCAGGCTCCGTTCAGTTTTGTTGGGTATCCAGACTCCGGTTATTACATTGAGCATTCAGGCTCCGGTCAGTTTCTTTGATTATCCAGACTCCGGTTATTATCTTGAGCACTCACGCTCCGGTCAGTTTCGTTGGGTATCCAGACTCCGATTATTACGTTGAGCATTCAGGCTCCGGTCATTTTTGTTAAGTATCCACACTCCGGTTATTATGTTGAGCATTCAGGTTCCGGTTAGTTTCGTTGAGTATCCAAACTCCGATTTTTAAGTTGAGCGTTCAGGCTCTGGTCATTTTCTTTGAGTATCCAGACTCCGGTTATTACGTTGAGCATTCAGGCTCCGGTCATTTTCGCTGAGTATCCAGACTCCTGTTATTACGTTGAGCGTTCAGGCTCCGGTCAGTTTCGTTGGGTATCCAGACTCCGGTTATTACGTTGAGCGTTCAGGCTCCGGTTGTAACACCCATTTTAATTATTTAGTCATTTTATAATTATTTTAAATATTATACGTTGGTGTGTCCATTGGTGGGGGTATTATTATTATTATTATTATTATTATTATTATTATTATTATTATATTTGTTAATATTATTAATATTATTATTATTTTGGTGAAATAATGATATTATTATTATTATTATTATTATTATTATTATTATTATTATTATATTTATTATATTTGTTAATATTATTAATATTATTATTATTTTGGTGAAATAATGATATTATTATTATTATTATTTTTATTATTATTATATTTATTATATTTGTTAATATTATTAATATTATTATTATTTTAGTGAAATAATGATATTATTATTATTATTATTATATTTTTTAATATTATTAATATTATTATTATTTTGGTGAAATAATGATATTAGTATTATTATTATTATTATTATTATTATATTTATTATATTTGTTAATATTATTAATATTATTATTATTATTTTGGTGAAATAACGATATTATTATTATTATTATTATTATTATTATTATTAATAATGAGTATTATTATTATTATGATTATTATTATTATTATTATAATATTATTAGTATTAATAATAATATTGTATTATTTTATTAAGTTATTTTATTAATTGGGATTAGATTTAATAAAGAAAATAGAATGTGAAGGGGTGGGGAGAATGGTACGATAATTTGAGAAATTGAGAAAAAGGGAACGAAGAACGGAAGAGAAAAGGGGAAGGCCAAGAGACCAATTCTAGGAGGATTTCTATCGATCAACCAATTGATAAGGTAAGGGGGGAGAAATTTGATTGGGAATGGTTTATACATGTATAGGGTAGAGGGGATTCCTTAACCCCGTAGGAATTTATCGTTATATAAAGTTTTATATTGGCATGCTATGATTATTGTTGATGTTACTGTAGTATTGATCCATTTTGTTGGATTGTTGATGTTACTGTAGTGTTGATAGTAACTAGGAATATAAAGCTGATGAGATTATGTGTTGTTACCGTAGTGTTGGCAATGACCATGATTATAGCTTTGGAAAAGTTATGTGTTGTTTCCCTATAGTGTCGTTAATGACTATGGTTAGGACCTTGGTGAGATTCAGAGTGACTCTGAAGTGTCGGTAATGTACCGTAATGTCGGTTCTAGAGTAGAAATTATAGGATAATTGGTAAGTATAATATCTATTGGCATGTTTGTGATTGTGGATTGATGTTGATGAATTATTGATTTTGGTGTATAGGCTGAGGTGTTGGTTTAGGGAGGTTCTGAGTAACCTCAGAGACTTTTGGTGAGATGTCTGAATTGGTCTCGTGTGATTCTTCTAGCCTTGCTGTAGTGTGAAAATGATGAGTATGGGATATAACTTGTGTACTTGGGGATAGTACGCGTTTCCCTTAATATTGTTGGTGAGCAATTAGTAATGTATATGTGTGTAGTGATCAGTAGGATCGTGTATCCCCGAGTGGGGGGGGGGGACGTAGTTATATCCGGTGTGATAGTATGAATTCGTTTACTATCTGATTGATTTATATGGTGTTGGTGTAATATATCTATACATATGCATTGTTGTATGATGATATGATCAGGAGGATCGTGTGCACTTAGCGTGCCAGAATATAATAATTATGCATTGGTGTCTTGCATATCATGGTGTTTTGGTGGGATGAATCATGTCTCAGGAGGAGCGTAAGTGATTCATCCGTACTCCTTTGTGGAGAATGGTGGGGGATAGATCATGTCTCAGGAGGAGCGTAAGTGATCTATCCAGGTTCGATTGAATGAACCAATGAGTCGGTACCGCATGCATGGTGTTGAGTTGCATAATTGCATTATAATATGTTATATTGTAATTTGAACAGTAGGTTCGTTATATGGTGTTGTTGGGGTGAATAATTGATGTGTTGGTGTGTTTTACTGCCTTATTACATGTATTACATTACCATTATATTTTTGATCATGATTTCTCACCCCTTTGCTGTTGTTGTGTCTGTGCTTCTCCGGAAGTACAGATAATCCAGGTACTTAGCTAGCTTGGATTATGGTGTGACAGTCGAGTCTAGGATGCTCTGATACGTAGCACGGGACTTGGGCGCTTTTATTTGTTTTATGAAGAACTTATATTTTATTTTCCTGTGAACGTATCAAACTTTTATTGGGTTTTATATTTAATATTCCGCTGTATTTGGAGAAAAACCTTTTTATAAGGAAACGTTGTTTTCATGTGATATCCCACTTGGGAAATTGGAACTCTGATTTTGTTTATTTATAATGTTTATTAATTTAATTGATTTTGGGAAGTGGGGTGTTACAATTGGTATCAGAGCAGGTCGGTCCGTCCGGCCAGTGTTGTTGAGTCGAGTTGAGTCTGTCCTTTATGATGTAGTTGAATATCTTTTAACTTGGTGTTGCTATGTTTGAGCAGTATGGCAGGAAGGAACGATGCTGCATTGGCTGCTGCTATGCAAGCAATGGCGCAGGCAGTTGCTAATCAGAATCAAACTGCAGATGCCCAATTCAGGAGTTTGGCGCAGTTTCGGAGCAACAAGCCGCCAACGTTTGAAGGAGGAATTCTGGACCCAGAAGCTGCTCAGAAGTGGCTGAAGGCAATTGAGAAGATCTTCAGAACGATGGAATGTACTGATGAGCAGAAGGTGAGATTTGGTACTCACATGCTGGAAGGTGAGGCTGAAGCCTGGTGGGACAATAGTCGCCAAAGATTGGAATCTGCTGGAACCGCCATTACTTGGGAGGTGGTTCGGAAGGGTTTTTTGGAAAAGTATTTTCCAGAAGATATTCGCAGTGCTAAGGAAATTGAATTCTTAGAGTTGAAGCAGGGTAGTATGACGGTAGCGGAGTATGCTGCTAAATTTGAGGAGCTAGTGCAGTATTGTCCTCACTATAATGTGGAGGGGGCGATGACTTCTAAGTGCTTAAAGTTTGAGAATGGACTGCGTCCAGAGATTAAGTTGGGAATTGCTTGTCAGAAGATCAGGAGCTATCCTGAGCTAGTAAGTAGGAGCAGGATATATGATAACGATAACCGAGCTAGGATTGCGCACTACAAAGCTGTTAATGACCGTAAGGGTAAGCAGAGGTTTAGTGGTACTCCTTATAGTGTTGCTGCTGATAAGGGAAAACGTAAAGCTGTTGTTGATAAGAAGCCTAGGATTGGGAGAGCATCTGCTGAAGGGAAATGTTTTCGGTGCGGTGGTATAGGATACCGTGCTAATGATTGTCCTAATGAAGCCAAGAAGTGTTTTAAGTGTGGCAAACCAGGTCATGTGATAGCTGACTGCAGAGCAACCATGCCGACCTGTTATAACTGTGGTGAGAAGGGTCATATCAGTACACATTGTGAGAAGCCGAAGAAGCCTCAGACGTCTCCGGCTAGTGGGAAAGTGTTTACCTTAGCAGGGACTCAAGCTGCCAGTGATGAGCGTGTTATCAAAGGTACTTGTATTATCAATAATATTCCTTTGATTGCTATTATTGATACGGGTGCAACACACTCGTTTATTTCTGTGGATTGTGTGGAGAGAATAGGATTGGTGACGTCTACTCTGGAGAGACGAATGACTATTGAGACACCCTCTATAGGTTCAGTGACTACTTCTTTGGTATGCCTGAAGTGTCCGCTGACTATTTTCGGTAGAGAATTTGAAGTGGATTTGATTTGTCTACCACTTGGTAAATTGGATGTTATTCTGGGTATGAACTGGTTAGAGTTCAACCGAGTCTACATCGACTGTTTTCGGAAGGAATTGTTGTTCTTGACCCCTGAAGAGGAAGCTTTAGCAAGTTCTTTGTCTAATAAAGAATTGAGGGCCTTGTTGGAAGATGAAACTAGAGTGTTTGCTTTATTTGTAACATTATCGGGGGATAGCAAAGTGTCAATAGAGGAAGTAGCTGTGGCGAATGAATTTCCGGAAGTGTTTCCTGACGACATTACGGAATTGCCTCCGACGCGAGAAGTGGAATTTGGTATTGATCTTGTTCCTGGTACGAGGCCTATTTCTATGGCACCGTACAGGATGTCTGCAGTGGAATTGGCTGAGTTGAAGTCTCAGATTGGAGAATTGTTGGATAGGAAGTTTATTAGGCCAAGTGTATCGCCGTGGGGAGCTCCAGTGTTATTGGTGAAGAAGAAGGATGGTAGTATGCGTTTGTGCATCGATTACCGTCAATTGAATAAAGTAACTATTAAGAATAAGTATCCTCTACCTAGGATTGATGACTTGATGGACCAGCTGGTGGGAGCTCGTGTATTTAGTAAGATCGACTTAAGATCGGGTTATCATCAGATAAGAGTAAAAGAAGGTGATGTTCAGAAGACTGCCTTTAGGACTCGATATGGACATTACGAATATGCTGTAATGCCGTTTGGAGTGACTAACGCGCCGGGAGTATTTATGGAGTATATGAACAGAATTTTCCATTCTTATTTGGATCAGTTCATTGTAGTGTTTATTGATGATATATTAATTTATTCTAAATCTGATGAAGAGCATGCAGGACATTTGAGGATTGCCTTGCAAGTGTTGAAAGAAAATAAACTATTTGCTAAATTGTCAAAGTGTGACTTCTGGTTGAGGAAAGTGAGTTTCTTGGGGCATGTAATATCTGAAGATGGAATAGCGGTGGATCCGTCAAAAGTAAGTGCAGTATTGCAGTGGGAACCGCCGAAGACAGCGACAGAAATTAGGAGCTTTCTGGGTTTAGCTGGTTATTACCGCAGGTTTATTGAAGGTTTCTCTAATTTGGCGTTGCCATTAACTCAGTTAACGAGAAAGAACCAAGTCTTTGTATGGGACGCTGCTTGTGAAGAAAGTTTTGAAGAGTTGAAAAAGAGATTGACTACGGCACCGGTGTTAGTGTTACCGACTCCGAGTGAACCGTTTGTGGTGTACTGTGATGCGTCTAAGATGGGATTAGGTGGAGTTCTTATGCAGAATGGTAAAGTAGTAGCATATGCATCGCGGCAATTGAGAGTGCATGAGCGAAATTATCCGACTCATGATCTTGAATTAGCTGCGGTTGTTTTTGTGTTGAAAATCTGGAGACATTATTTATATGGTTCAAGATTTGAAGTGTTTAGTGATCATAAGAGTCTGAGATACCTGTTTGATCAGAAAGAGCTGAATATGAGGCAGAGAAGATGGTTGGAATTTTTGAAGGATTATGACTTCAGTTTGAGTTATCATCCAGGAAAGGCCAATGTAGTGGCAGATGCTTTGAGTAGGAAAGCAATTCATATGGCAGCTCTGATGGTGAAAGAAATTGAGTTAATTGAACAATTTAGAGATTTGAGCATGGTTTGTGAGACTACGGCAAATAGTGTAATGTTGGGTATGTTGCAGGTAAATAATGACTTCTTGGATATGATTAGAGAAAATCAGAAGTTGGATGTGAAATTGGTAGATTTGATGCCTGGAGTAGGAAGTGACTCCGATAGTGACTTTAAATTGGATAGTACAGGTGTGTTGAGATTTAGAGGCAGGATTTGTGTACCAGATAATGAGGAATTAAAAAAAGTCAATTTTGAGTGAAGGACACCGTAGTAATCTGAGTATTCATCCTGGAGCTACGAAGATGTATCATGATTTGAAGAAATTATTTTGGTGGTCTGGTATGAAAAGAGACATTGCTCAATTTGTGTATGCCTGTTTGACGTGTCAGAAGTCGAAGGTAGAACACCAAAGACCTTCTGGATTTATGCAACCATTAGAGATTCCGGTTTGGAAATGGGATTGCATTACTATGGATTTTGTTACAGGTTTGCCGAATACAGCGAGAGATTTTGATGCTATCTGGGTGATTGTGGATCGATTGACGAAGTCTGCACATTTTGTACCAATCAACATTAGTTTTCCATTAATGAAGCTGGCGGATATTTATATTCGGGTAATTGTGAAGTTGCATGGCGTTCCGTCCAGTATTGTATCGGATAGAGATCCGCGGTTTACTTCGGAATTTTGGAAAAGCTTGCAGGAAGCTTTGGGGACTAAGTTGAAGTTGAGTTCAGCTTATCATCCGCAAACTGATGGTCAGTCGGAGAGGACTATTCAGTCACTTGAGGATTTGTTGAGAGCTTGTGTGTTGGAAAAGGGTGGTGCGTGGGATACTCATTTACCATTGATTGAGTTCACGTACAATAACAGTTACCATTCTAGTATCGGAATGGCACCGTTTGAAGCTTTGTATGGGAGGAGGTGTAGGACTCCTCTGTGTTGGTATGAAACTGGTGAGAATGTGGTGCTTGGACCAGAAATTGTACAGCAGACTACTGAGACAATTCAAATGATTCGTGAGAAAATGAAAGTGTCTCAGAGTAGGCAGAAAAGTTATCATGATAATCGGAGGAAAGAGTTGGAATTCTGTGTAGGTGATCACGTATTCCTAAGAGTTAATCTGATGACTGGTGTGGGTCGTGCATTGAAGTCCAAGAAGCTGGATCCTAAGTTTATTGGACCTTATGAAATTCTGCAAAGAATTGGTGTTGTAGCTTATAGGGTGGCGTTGCCACCTGAGTTATCGAACTTACATGATGTGTTTCATGTGTCGCAATTGCGAAAGTATGTTTCTGATCCATCTCATGTTATTCAGAGAGATGATGTTCAGGTTCGGGAGAATCTTACTATTGAGACGATGCCGTTGAGGATCGAGGACCGTAAGATGAAACAGCTCCGAGGGAAAGAGATACCTTTGGTGAAGGTAGCTTGGGGAGGTGCTGCAGGAGGCAGTGTGACCTGGGAGTTGGAAAGCAGGATGCGAGAAGCGTATCCGGAGCTATTTCCATCAGGTAATTTTCGAGGAAGAAAATAATTAAAGTGGGGGAGAGTTGTAACACCCATTTTAATTATTTAGTCATTTTATAATTATTTTAAATATTATACGTTGGTGTGTCCATTGGTGGGGGTATTATTATTATTATTATTATTATTATTATTATTATTATTATTATTATTATTATTATTATTATTATTATTATTATTATTATTATTATTATTATTATTATTATTATTATTATTATATTTGTTAATATTATTAATATTATTATTATTTTGGTGAAATAATGATATTATTATTATTATTATTATTATTATTATATTTATTATATTTGTTAATATTATTATTATTTTGGTGAAATAATGATATTATTATTATTATTATTTTTATTATTATTATATTTATTATATTTGTTAATATTATTAATATTATTATTATTTTAGTGAAATAATGATATTATTATTATTATTATTATATTTTTTAATATTATTAATATTATTATTATTTTGGTGAAATAATGATATTAGTATTATTATTATTATTATTATTATATTTATTATATTTGTTAATATTATTAATATTATTATTATTATTTTGGTGAAATAACGATATTATTATTATTATTATTATTATTATTATTAATAATGAGTATTATTATTATTATGATTATTATTATTATTATTATTATAATATTATTAGTATTAATAATAATATTGTATTATTTTATTAAGTTATTTTATTAATTGGGATTAGATTTAATAAAGAAAATAGAATGTGAAGGGGTGGGGAGAATGGTACGATAATTTGAGAAATTGAGAAAAAGGGAACGAAGAACGGAAGAGAAAAGGGGAAGGCCAAGAGACCAATTCTAGGAGGATTTCTATCGATCAACCAATTGATAAGGTAAGGGGGGAGAAATTTGATTGGGAATGGTTTATACATGTATAGGGTAGAGGGGATTCCTTAACCCCGTAGGAATTTATCGTTATATAAAGTTTTATATTGGCATGCTATGATTATTGTTGATGTTACTATAGTATTGATCCATTTTGTTGGATTGTTGATGTTACTGTAGTGTTGATAGTAACTAGGAATATAAAGCTGATGAGATTATGTGTTATTACCGTAGTGTTGGCAATGACCATGATTATAGCTTTGGAAAAGTTATGTGTTGTTTCCCTATAGTGTCGTTAATGACTATGGTTAGGACCTTGGTGAGATTCAGAGTGACTCTGAAGTGTCGGTAATGTACCGTAATGTCGGTTCTAGAGTAGAAATTATAGGATAATTGGTAAGTATAATATCTATTGGCATGTTTGTGATTGTGGATTGATGTTGATGAATTATTGATTTTGGTGTATAGGCTGAGGTGTTGGTTTAGGGAGGTTCTGAGTAACCTCAGAGACTTTTGGTGAGATGTCTGAATTGGTCTCGTGTGATCCTTCTAGCCTTGCTGTAGTGTGAAAATGATGAGTATGGGATATAACTTGTGTACTTGGGGATAGTACGCGTTTCCCTTAATATTGTTGGTGAGCAATTAGTAATGTATATGTGTGTAGTGATCAGTAGGATCGTGTATCCCCGAGTGGGGGGGGGGGGGACGTAGTTATATCCGGTGTGATAGTATGAATTCGTTTACTATCTGATTGATTTATATGGTGTTGGTGTAATATATCTATACATATGCATTGTTGTATGATGATATGATCAGGAGGATCGTGTGCACTTAGCGTGCCAGAATATAATAATTATGCATTGGTGTCTTGCATATCATGGTGTTTTGGTGGGATGAATCATGTCTCAGGAGGAGCGTAAGTGATTCATCCGTACTCCTTTGTGGAGAATGGTGGGGGATAGATCATGTCTCAGGAGGAGCGTAAGTGATCTATCCAGGTTCGATTGAATGAACCAATGAGTCGGTACCGCATGCATGGTGTTGAGTTGCATAATTGCATTATAATATGTTATATTGTAATTTGAACAGTAGGTTCGTTATATGGTGTTGTTGGGGTGAATAATTGATGTGTTGGTGTGTTTTACTGCCTTATTACATGTATTACATTACCATTATATTTTTGATCATGATTTCTCACCCCTTTGCTGTTGTTGTGTCTGTGCTTCTCCGGAAGTACAGATAATCCAGGTACTTAGCTAGCTTGGATTATGGTGTGACAGTCGAGTCTAGGATGCTCTGATACGTAGCACGGGACTTGGGCGCTTTTATTTGTTTTATGAAGAACTTATATTTTATTTTCCTGTGAACGTATCAAACTTTTATTGGGTTTTATATTTAATATTCCGCTGTATTTGGAGAAAAACCTTTTTATAAGGAAACGTTGTTTTCATGTGATATCCCACTTGGGAAATTGGAACTCTGATTTTGTTTATTTATAATGTTTATTAATTTAATTGATTTTGGGAAGTGGGGTGTTACACCGGTCATTTTTGTTGAGTATCCAGTCCGAATATTACGTTGAGCATTCAGGCTCCGGTCATTTTTGTTGAGTCTCTAGACTCCGGTCATTACGTTTTGTGTTCAAACTCCGATTAGTTTCGTTGAGAATATAGACTCCGATTATTACGTTGAGTGTTCATGCTCCGGTCAGTTTCGTTGGGTATCCAGACTCCGGTTATTACGTTGAGCATTCAGGCTCCGGTGATTTTCATTGAGTATCCAGACTCCTGTTATTCCATTGAGCGTTCAGGCTCTGGTTAGTTTCGTTAGGTATCCAGACTCCGGTTATTACGTATAGCGTCCATGCTCTTGTAAGTTTTGTTGAGTATCTAGGCTCCGGTCATTACGTTGAGTGTACAGGCTCCGGTCATTTTTGTTGAGTATCCCGACTCCGGTCATTATGTTGAGCGTTCAGGCTCTGGTCATTTTCGTTGAGTATCCAGACTCCGGTCATTCTGTGGAGCGTTCAGGCTCTGGTCAGTTTCGTTGAGTATCCAGACTCCAGTTATTAAGTTGAGCATTCAGGCTCTGGTCATTTTTGTTGAGTATCCAGACTCCGGTTATTACGTTGAGCGTTCAGGCTCCGGTCTTTACGTTGATCTTTCAGGCTCCGGTCATATTCGTTGAGTATCTAGGCTCCAGTTATTACGTTGAGCATTCAGGCTCTGGTCAGTTTCGTTTGGTATCCAGACTCCGGTTATTACATTGAGCGTTAAGGCTCCGGTCATTTTTGTTGAGTATCCAGACTCCGGTTATTACGTTGAGCGTTCAGGCTCCGGTCAGTTTCGTTTAGTATCCAAACTCTGGTTATTAATTTGAGCGTTCAGGCTCCAATAATTTTCTTTGGGTATCCAGACTCCAGTTATTCCGTTGAGCGTTCATGCTCTGGTTAGTTTCGTTAGGTATCCAGACTCCGGTTATTACGTATAACGTCCATGCTCTGGTAAGTTTTGTTGAGTATCTAGACTCCGGTCATTACGTTGAGTGTACAGGCTCCGGTCGTTTTTGTTGAGTATCCAGACTCCGATCATTACGTTGAGCGTTCAGACTCTGTTCATTTTCGTTGAGTATCCAGACTCCGGTCATTCTGTTGAGCGTTCAGGCTCCGGTCAGTTTCGTTGAGTATCCAGACTCCGGTTATTAAGTTGAGCATTCAGGCTCCGGTCATTTTTGTTGAGTATCCAGACTCCGGTTATTACGTTGAGCGTTCAGGCTCTGGTCATTACGTTGAGCGTTCAGGCTCCGGTCAGTTTCGTTGGGTATCCAGACTCCGGTTATTACGTCAAGCTTTCAGGCTCCGGTCATTTTTGTTTTGTATCCAGTCCAGTTATTACGTTGAGCATTCAGGCTCCGGTCATTTTTGTTGAGTCTCTAGACTCCGGTTATTACGTTTTGTGTTCAAACTCCGATTAGTTTCGTTGAGAATCTAGACTCTGATTATTACGTTGAGCGTTCAAGCTCCGGTCAGTTTTGTTGGGTATACAGACTCTGGTTATTACGTTGAGCATTCAGGCTCCGGTGATTTTCGTTGAGTATCCAGACTTCGGTTATTTCGTAGAGCGTTCAGGCTCCGGTTAGTTTCGTTAGGTATCCAGACTCCGGTTATTACTTATAGCGTCCATGCTCTGGTAAGTTTTGTTGAGTATCTAGACTCCGGTCATTACGTTGAGTGTACAGGCTCCGGTCATTTTTGTTGAGTATCCATACTTCGGTCATTATGTTGAGCGTTCAGGCTCCGGTCAGTTTTGTTGAGTATCTAGACTCCGGTTATTAAATAGAGCATTCAGGCTCCGGTCATTTTTGTTTAGTATCGAGACTCCGGTTATTATGCTGAGCGTTTAGGCTCCGGTCATTACGTTGATCGTTCAGGCTCCGGTCAGTTTTGTTGAGTATCCAAACTCCAGTTATTACGTTGAGCGTTCAGGCTCTGGTCAGTTTCGTTGGGTATCCAGACTCCGGTTATTACATTGAGCGTTAAGGCTCCGGTCATTTTTGTTGAGTATCTAGACTCAGGTTATTACGTAGAGCGTTTAGGCTCCGGTCAGTTTCGTTTAGTATCCAAACTCCGGTTTTTAAGTTGAGCGTTCCGGCTCCGGTCATTTTCTTTGAGTATCCAGACTCCGGTTATTACGTTGAGCGTTCAGGCTCCGGTCATATTTGTTGAGTATCCAGACTCCGATTATTACGTTGAGCGTTCAGGCTCCGGTCATTTTCGTTGAGTATCCAGACTCCGGTTATTACGTTGAGGGTTCAGGCACCAGTCAGTTTTGTTGAGTATCCAGACTCCGATTATTAAGTTTAGCGTTCAGGCTCCGTTCAGTTTTGTTGGGTACCCAGACTCCGATAATTACATTGAGCATTCAGGCTCCGGTCAATTTCGTTTATTATCCAGACTCCGGTTATTACCTTGAGCACTCACGCTCCGGTCAGTTTCGTTGGGTATCCAGACTCCGGTTATTACGTTGAGCGTTTAGGCTCTGGTCATTTTTGTTGAGTATCCAGACTCCGGTTATTATGTTGAGCGTTCAGGCTCCGGTCAGTTTCGTTGATTATCCAGACTCCGGTTATTAAGTTGAGCGTTCAGGCCCCGGTCAGTTTCGTTGGGTATCCAGACTCCAGTTATTACATTGAGCGTTCAGGCTCCAATCATTTTTGATGAGTATCCAGTCCAGTTATTAGATTGAGCATTCAGGCTCCGGTCATTTTTGTTGAGTCTCCAGACTCCGGTTATTACGTTTTGTGTTCAAACTCCGATTAGTTTTGTTCATAATCTAGACTCCGATTATTACGTTAAGTGTTCAGGCTCCGGTCAGTTTCGTTGGGTACCCAGGCTCCAGTTATTACGTTGAGCATTCAGGCTCCGGTGATTTTCGTTGAGTTTCTAGACTCCGGTTATTTCGTTGAGCGTTCAGGCTCTGGTTAGTTTCGTTAGGTATCCAGACTCCGGTTCTTACGTATAGCGTCCATGCTCTAGTAAGTTTTGTTGAGTATCTAGGCTCCGGTCATTACGTTGAGTGTACAGGCTCCGGTCAATTTTGTTGAGTATCCTGACTCCGGTCATTACATTGAGCGTTCAGGCTCTGGTCATTTTCGTTGAGTATCCAGACTCCGGTCATTCTGTTGAGCGTTCAGGCTCCGGTCAGTTTCGCTGAGTATCCAGCCTCCGGTTATTAAGTTGAGCATTCAGGCTCCGGTCATTTTTGTTGAGTATCTAGACTCCGGTTATTACGTTGAGCGTTCGGGCTCCGGTCATTACGTTGATCGTTCAGGCTCCGGTCATATTCGTTGAGTATCTAGACTCCATTTATTACGTTGAGCATTCAGGCTCTGGTCAGTTTCGGATTGGTATCTAGACTCCGGTTATTACATTGAGCGTTAAGGCTCCGGTCATTTTTGTTGAGTATCCAGACTCCGGTTATTACGTTGAGCGTTCAGGCTCCGGTCAGTGTCGTTTAGTATCCAAACTCCGGTTATTAAGTTGAGCGTTCAGGCTCCGGTCATTTTCTTTGAGTATCTAGACTCCGTTATTACCTTGAGCGTTCAGGCTCCGGTCATTTTCGTTGAGTATCCAGACTCCGGTTTTTATGTTGAGCGTTCAGGCTCCGGTCAGTTTGGTTGAGTATCCAAACTCCAGTTATTAAGTTTAGCGTTCAGGCTCCGTTCAATTTTGTTGGGTACCCAGACTCCGATAATTACATTGAGCATTCAGGCTCCGGTCAATTTCGTTGATTATCCAGACTCTGGTTATTACCTTGAGCACTCACGCTCTGGTCAGTTTCGTTGGGTATCCAGACTCCCATTATTACGTTGAGCGTTTAGGCTCTGGTCATTTTTGTTGAGTATCCAGACTCCGGTTATTATGTTGAGCGTTCAGGTTCCGGTCAGTTTCATTGAGTATCTAAACTCCGGTTATTAAGTTGAGCGTTCAGGCTATGGTCATTTTCTTTGAGTATCCAGACTCTGGTTATTACATTGAGCGTTCAGGCTCCGGTCATTTTCGCTGAGTATCCAGACTCCTGTTATTACGTTGAGCGTTCAGGCTCCGGTCAGTTTCGTTGAGTATCCAGACTCCGGTTATTACGTTGAGCGTTCAGGCTCCGGTCAGTTTCGTTGGGTATCCAGACTCCAGTTATTACATTGAGCGTTCAGGCTCCAATCATTTTTGTTGAGTATCCAGTCCAGTTATTAGATTGAGCATTCAGGCTCCGGTCATTTTTGTTGAGTCTCCAGACTCCGGTTATTACGTTTTGTGTTCAAACTCCGATTAGTTTCGTTCAGAATCTAGACTCCGATTATTACGTTAAGTGTTCAGGCTCCGGTCAGTTTCGTTGGGTACCCAGACTCCGGTTATTACGTTGAGCATTCAGGCTCCGGTGATTTTCGTTGAGTATCTAGACTCCGGTTATTCCGTTGAGCGTTCAGGCTCTGGTTAGTTTCGTTAGGTATCCAGACTCCGGTTCTTACGTATAGCGTCCATGCTCTAGTAAGTTTTGTTGAGTATCTAGGCTCCGGTCATTACGTTGAGTGTACAGGCTCCGGTCATTTTTGTTGAGTATCCAGACTCCGGTCATTACGTTGAGCATTCAGGCTCTGGTCATTTTCGTTAAGTATCCAGACTCCGGTCATTCTGTTGAGCGTTCAGGCTCCGGTCAGTTTCGTTGAGTATCCAGACTCCGGTTATTAAGTTGAGCATTCAGGCTCCGGTCATTTTTGTTGAGTATCCAGACTCCGGTTATTACGTTGAGCGTTCGGGCTCCGGTCATTACGTTGATCGTTCAGGCTCCGGTCATATTCGTTGAGTATCTAGACTCCATTTATTACGTTGAGCATTCAGGCTCTGGTCAGTTTCGGATTGGTATCCAGACTCCGGTTATTACATTGAGCGTTAAGGCTCCGGTCATTTTTGTTGAGTATCCAGACTCCGGTTATTACGTTGAGCGTTCAGGCTCCGGTCAGTGTCGTTTAGTATCCAAACTCCGGTTATTAAGTTGAGCGTTCAGGCTCCGGTCATTTTCTTTGAGTATCTAGACTCCGGTTATTACCTTGAGCGTTCAGGCTCCGGTCATTTTCGTTGAGTATCCAGACTCCGGTTTTTATGTTGAGCGTTCAGGCTCCGGTCAGTTTGGTTGAGTATCCAAACTCCGGTTATTAAGTTTAGCGTTCAGGCTCCGTTCAGTTTTGTTGGGTACCCAGACTCCGATAATTACATTGAGCATTCAGGCTCCGGTTAATTTCGTTGATTATCCAGACTCTGGTTATTACCTTGAGCACTCACGCTCCGGTCAGTTTCGTTGGGTATCCAGACTCCTGTTATTACGTTGAGCGTTTAGGCTCTGGTCATTTTTGTTGAGTATCCAGACTCCGGTTATTATGTTGAGCGTTCAGGTTCCGGTCAGTTTCATTGAGTATCTAAACTCCGGTTATTAAGTTGAGCGTTCAGGCTATGGTCATTTTCTTTGAGTATCCAGACTCTGGTTATTACATTGAGCGTTCAGGCTCCGGTCATTTTTGCTGAGTATCCAGACTCCTGTTATTACGTTGAGCGTTCAGGCTCCGGTCAGTTTCGTTGAGTATCCAGACTCCGGTTATTAAGTTGAGCGTTCAGGCTCCAGTCAGTTTCGTTGGGTATCCAGACTCCAGTTATTACATTGAGCGTTCAGGCTCCAATCATTTTTGTTGAGTATCCAGTCCAGTTATTAGATTGAGCATTCAGGCTCCGGTCATTTTTGTTGAGTCTCCAGACTCCGGTTATTACGTTTTGTGTTCAAACTCCGATTAGTTTCGTTCAGAATCTAGACTCCGATTATTACGTTAAGTGTTCAGGCTCCGGTCAGTTTCGTTGGGTACCCAGACTCCGGTTATTACGTTGAGCATTCAGGCTCCGGTGATTTTCGTTGAGTATCTAGACTCCGGTTATTCCGTTGAACGTTCAGGCTCTGGTTAGTTTCGTTAGGTATCCAGACTCCGGTTCTTACGTATAGCGTCCATGCTCTAGTAAGTTTTGTTGAGTATCTAGGCTCCGGTCATTACGTTGAGTGTACAGGCTCCGGTCATTTTTGTTGAGTATCCAGACTCCGGTCATTACGTTGAGCATTCAGGCTCTGGTCATTTTCGTTAAGTATCCAGACTCCGGTCATTCTGTTGAGCGTTCAGGCTCCGGTCAGTTTCGTTGAGTATCCAGACTCCGGCTATTAAGTTGAGCATTCAGGCTCCGGTCATTTTTGTTGAGTATCAAAACTCCGGTTATTACGTTGAGCGTTCAAGCTCCGGTCATTACGTTGATCTTTCAGGCTCCGGTCATATTCGTTGAATATCTAGACTCCAGTTATTACGTTGAGCGTTCAGGCTCTGGTCAGTTTCGTTTGGTATCCAGACTCCGGTTATTACATTGAGTGTTAAGGCTCCGGTCATTTTTGTTGAGTATCCAGACTCCGGTTATTACGTTGAGCATTCAGGCTCCGGTCAGTTTCATTTAGTATGCAAATTCCGGTTATTATGTTGAGCGTTCAGGCTCCGGTCATTTTCTTTGAGTATCCATACTTCGGTTATTACGTTGAGCGTTCAGGCTCCGGTTATTTTCGTTGAGTATCCAGACTCCGGTTATTCCGTTGAGCGTTCAGGCTCTGGTTAGTTTCGTTAGGTATCCAGACTCCGGTTATTACGTATAACGTCCATGCTCTGGTAATTTTTGTTGAGTATCTAGACTCCGGTCATTATGTTGAGTGTATAGGCTCCGGTCAATTTTGTTGAGTATCCTGACTCCGGTCATTACGTTGAGCGTTCAGGCTCTGGTCATTTTCGTTGAGTATCCAGACTCCGGTCATTCTGTTGAGCGTTCAGGCTCCGGTCAGTTTCGTTGTGTATCCAGACTCCGGTTATTAAGTTGAGCATTCAGGCTCCGGTCATTTTTGTTGAGTATCCAGACTCCGGTTATTACGTTGAGCGTTCGGGCTCCGGTCATTACGTTGATCGTTCAGGCTCCGGTCATATTCGTTGAGTATCTAGACTCCATTTATTACGTTGAGCATTCAGGCTCTGGTCAGTTTCGGTTTGGTATCCAGACTCTAGTTATTACATTGAGCGTTAAGGCTCCGGTCATTTTTGTTGAGTATCCAGACTCCGGTTATTACTTTGAGCGTTCAGGCTCCGGTCAGTGTCGTTTATTATCCAAACTCCGGTTATTAAGTTGAGTGTTCAGGCTCCGGTCATTTTCTTTGAGTATCTAGACTCCGGTTATTACCTTGAGCGTTCAGGCTCCGGTCATTTTCGTTGAGTATCCAGACTCCGGTTATTACGTTGAGCGTTCAGGCTCCGGTCAGTTTGGTTGAGTATCCAGACTCCGGTTATTAAGTTTAGTGTTTAGGCTCTGTTCAGTTTCGTTGGGTATCCAGACTACGGTTATTATGTTGAGCGTTCAGGCTCCTGTCAGTTTTGTATATTATCCAGACTCCGGTTATTACGTTGAGCACTCACGCTCCGGTCAGTTTCGTTGGGTGTCTGTTGCACCCCAAAATTTGCCCAACATTTTTATCATGTGGTTTATGTTTCACTGCATAGCATAACATTGTTCTAGCATAGTTCTAGCATTTTCATAGCTTAACATCCTTCGTTTAGCATAGGATCAAGTGTGATTAATGTCAAGAGAAGCCTAGCCAGAGTTTTTATTCAAGCTTAAGAAGTCACCAAGGTCATCAGACGAAGGATTGGGTCCTTGAGAAGTTCAGTTGCTTGTATGAGGTTTATCTCCTAACTAGGGAGACTCATGAAGGCCATCAAAGGGTTGTGAAGCCTTGGAGGTGGATGTGATATGTGGATAGAGCTCATGGAGTTCCTAGAGGATCAAGGCAGAGCTCAATCAAATGTTTGTAGCAAGTACAAGAGCCAGAGTGGAAGTTGGTATCACTAGGGTTTCATCTGGTTAATCCTAGGTCAAATAGAGCAGTTGAAGAGGATAAAAGCCTACTTATAGGTCCTTGAGATCATGAAATGATATGTTGAGGCATATTAGAGGTTGTTTCAAGATCAAGTTGAGAAGAATCAAGAATGGTTGAAGTTGCTAAGTCAGGGTTCCTAGGATAAAGTCCCCTGTTTAGTGCCAAACTTCCAAGCCATGTAAGTCAAGATACAAGCCTCATATGACTTTCAGCCCAGCATGAACGTTGTACAGGATGTTCATACCTTTAATTTGAGTACTAGAAGTCATCCATATGATTTATAGAACTAAAGTTATAAGCCAGACAAGTTACAGGTCCTCAGATGCATCTGAAATTTGTCTGTGAAAATCATCTGACTTCCAAGCTATTTTTGACCTAGAAGGAAGTTTCATCTGACCTTTTGATAAACACGAAAGATGTTCCTCATGATCTTAGCTTTTCAGAAAGTTATAGAAGTCCCTATTATGATTTGTGGAGCTCAAGTTACAAGCTTTACAAGGCAGGGGTATTTTGGGAAAGTGAGATTATAGGCCATTTTCAATCATAGGTCAAAATCTCCCACTTGCACACTTCAAATGAAGTTTTGTTCAACATGGAACTTGTTCAAAATATGGTTTTTAGGTTAACCAAGAGCTCATGGTGAATTGATTTGGTCCACAGTAAGAGTTGACTTGAAGTGGTTTGAAAGAAGAGAAATTAAAGGCATTATTTGGTGGGAAATTCAAATAAATTGTTATGTGCACAAAATATGCCAAATGACCACTCAATTTGATCAGAAATGATGATTTAGAAACATTGACATTCTAGAATTTTCAATTGACTCATAATTCATGGTGTTTTGACATGTTTCTTCACAAATAAGCAACATCACAAGAAATCATTCACAAAGGCAATTTGGAAGCTCTAGCTGATCTGAATCTATTCCAAGGAGGTTATGCAAGTTAACCAAAGCTTCCCAAGCAAGCTGTTGAGCCAAAATTGAGCTTTCCATGTTCAAACGTTTTGGAGAAATTTTGGATTTGGACTTTCTGTTATGGGATTTGTTTGGGCCTCTAGAAGGTTCTAATCAGTTCTATAAATGATTAGAAACTCATTTGGGCAAGGGTTGGTGATTCATTGGTGCTGAATGCAGAGATTCCAACTCAAATTCTCAAGCTTCAACTCAAATTCGAGTTCTCATTTCAAGGCGATTTCAGATCAAATTGAAGATTGGATCATCTTTCTTGCACTTCATTGAAGGAATCTGGAGATTTTGGAAGCAAGAAAGTTGTTCTAACTACCTCTGTTCGAAGCTCCGAAGCCAATATGTAAATCTCAATTTTCCTATAGTTTTAGGATGAGTTAGATTAGAATATTCATGCGGTTAGGATCGGGAAGACTTGTAGGTGATTTTAGGATTAATAAATTGAGATTTAGAGACACTTTTCGGTTGGACATATTTTCTTGCTGTTGATATATCTCTATGCACGTGGAGTTTTGATGGAATCTAAGAGCATATTCAGAATCCTTGCAATTTTTCCTTCAAGTTTGACTAAAATTTCGTGCGAACGGTTAAACATTGAGAGAGTTACGATTGTGCAAAGTTGCAGGAAATTCATGTCCATGGTCGGGCGATACTGTAGCGCGGGCTACTGTTCATCATGCAGAAAAATTTGAAATGGAGAAGACAGCCACCAGCCGTCCGATCGCTGCGAAGAGAGAAGACTTGGTCATGCAATCCGAGCGCCTGCAGCGCGCCACATGGCTGGCCGGCAAAACGACGCCGTTTTGGAGCACGAGGGGGGGGGGGGGGGGGACCGTGCCCACCCCTGTTCGATCCTCACTGAGTGCAGTTTCCATTATTTTCATCATATTTTCTTTATTTTCATTATTTCTTTCTTTTTTCCTTTTTCTTATTATTTTTCTATTTTGATGTCTGTTTGGATTAATTGCGTTAAATATAGTAAAACTCATTAGAAAATTATGAAAAAAATTTCTATGGTTCTTGAATATCTTAGGAAATTTTAGGAGTTGATTTTACATTTTTTGGATTTAATCTGAATTAGTTATGATTTTTCTCTTGTGCTAATGTCCATTGTTGTGCATAACTGATACCTCTGTTTGTTGATTTTTGTTCTCGCAATTGGTTTGGAATTTTGTTTTGAGATTTTGATGGCTGTTAGGTTACAGATGTATGCTCCCATATGAATGTTTTCACATTTTTTAGAAAATCATAGCTTCTGATTTAGAGGTAGGTTTAGAGCCTTTCCCCCTTAAGGGTTTCCCTTGATACCTTTCAACTTAGGAATTTATTAAATGACTTAGAATTGGACTTAGGCCCTGATATTTGGAATATAGGTCACTAACAAATGCATGTTCCCATAGAAAAATAATTAGATTTTTATGATGTGTTTTGCTATTTTAGATAGAATATTCAAGTTGTTTGTTCATTTGGTGCTTCAACCTTGGTGATGGTTTTGGAATGGACTCAAAGTGGGCTTTTCTTGCATGGTGGGCTTCTGGTTCCTCTTGGATGATGTCATGGGCATGATGAAGCTTTTGTGGAGTGGCTGGTGGAGCTTGGCTTGGAGCTTTTCTTTTCTTTTTTGTAGCTTTTTGTAGCTTATAAGAGTAGGATTTTTAGGAGAGAGCTTTAGAAGTAGTATTTTCCTTCAAATAAGCATGGTTGGTTTCATTCACCTTCCATCCTATCCTATGATGCAAAGTCATCACATGAAAGCTCATCTCTCCTTTGGAGGGATGTATGGCATGTCCTGATGAGTAGAACTTTTGAGGATACTTTTCATGGATGCATGGTTGAGTGCCACAATGGATACCTTTGGTATACATCATGCTTCCCATCATCATAACTTCATCTTGTTGATTCCTTTCCTTGTTGGAGCATTGTTAAAACATGAAGATGGAGTATTCCTTTCCTTCTCTTGAAGATGGTGTGGACTTGAAGAACAGTTACAGACTTTGGATTGGATTGCTGTCAGAAGATTGCTTTGCTGTGGAGATTGCTTGCTTGTTTTCCCTGTTTGTCTGTTTTCTTCTTGTTCTGCTGTATTGATGTGACTTGTTTGGATTGTTGCATTAGTAATAGGCTTCATGTAGATGATCATAGGCCTAAGAGCATCCTAAGGGTTGAGCTTCTCCCCTTGCTTGTATTGCATTAGAATTTGAGTGGGACTCCTTCTGCTTGTATTTTTACTGTGTGGCTTTGCTTGCTGGTATTTGGTAGAGCTTAGCTCCCTTGCCTGTGTGGTTTGTGGCCTTTGTGCCTTGCTTGTTTAGAAGTTGAGCTTGGCTCCTTCTGCTTGTGTGATGCATTGCATGCATTTTATTTACAGCAATTTGTTTACCATTTTTCTGTTTACTGTTGTTTCCATTGCCATGTTCCCCTAGGAACTCTGACTTCTCTTATTCAAGAGAAGTTATGACAGACATTAGGATTCTAACCATGCATGATAACATTAGTTATTTTCCCTTTTAACCACAATCGTAGGACGAATATTGCATGATAACTGTAGGATCGAGTCAGTTTCCCTGTAGAGAGTTTGTTTCTCTTCTCATCTACGAATACAGTTAAAATAGTTAATAAAGGTTAACACGTGATGTGTGTTACGAGCCTTATGCTACTTGAGAAAGAGTTGTGGGAGGGTTTCCCTCACATAACTCGAGTATTTAGTGTGGTACCCTTTGGGTGACATGCGACGCATTCACTCTCAAGTCCAAGTCTTTAGTGCAACACGAGTTACAAACAGAACTCAATTCACTTCTTCCGTAAAAGACTGCAAAAACAAACATTCAAATCCTTTTTGTCCTCTTGGAACCTTAATCAGGAAAACTCTTTTCGTAAAGAGAGTTCTGTTAACTTTCAGTTCTATCGCAAACGGTAACGCCTAAGTCTCCAAAGGTCGAGCTGCAAACACCAACTGCTGGAACTGGTTGTTAACTTTACTTGGATAAAAGATGATGAACAAACCACTGTTCTTCGTAGCCCGAACTACGTTAGCTCTGATCTCTCAAGCCTGTTGAAAGTACGTAGGCACAAGATGTGATATCTTGGCGAGCAACCTTCCCCCATAACCCGTAGTTAGGCGAACTACGTTGACTCTGATTTCTCCTGCCAGACAGGAATACGTAGGCATAAAGTGCGATACTTTGCCGAGTCATTTTCTGTCCTTTTTAGACCAGATTTTTAGCGTAGATAGTCTAAACACACCCGTCAGATAAACACAACAAGCGTGGATCCCATCGAGTACGATGGACGTGAGGGGTGTTAATACCTTCCCCTCGCGTAACCGACTTCTGAATCCAGGACTTGGTTGCGATGACCATTCCTTTCCCATTTCGTCAGGTTTTTCCGATTGTTTCCTTTCCTGTTCAGAGGGATAAATAACGAAAGGTGGCGACTCTTCTGTCATTTCCGGCCTCGTTTTTCGTAGTAGCGACAGCTGGCGACTCTGCTGGGGACTCCAACGGTTCCCTGTGTGAGTCATTCCTAGCGCTTGTGTGTTTACCTGTTGGGTTGTGTTTATTTATCGATTTTTACTTTCCGCATTTTATTTTCAGTATGATATTATTATTATTATTATGCTGTTGTGGGAAGGAGCTTTGATGAGTGATAAGCCATTCCCAGGCTTGAGTATGTACATAGCTTTAGAAGCAGATTTGTGGTGAACCTGTATGTTAGGCATGCACTAGTTCCTACGAAATCTGCACTCAGACGAGGTTCTTTGAGATGATTTCCATTTCCAGCCCAGTGGGCCGTTGAAAGGATTTCAGACTTTAGGATTGTCGACTATGGGGATCGATCATTTGTGATTCAGCTATGTGAGGCCACTTCAAGAGATGATGATGCCACACCTTCTGAGTATCGTATCATTGTTTCTTGAAAGTTTGTGACGCTGATGAATGCATAGGATGTCGTACCTTTGTCAGTGATTAGGTCCATACCAGTGAGCGGGGTCGGGTTTATTGCAGGAAACCGTAACCTTCAGACAACCTGGTTTTCTTGTCAGTGAATCAGTGTTGTGGGTTTCAGTAGGCCTTTATTATCAGAGTGTGGTATTTTCTTGCTGAAGCTAAATCATGATATGCCACTTCACCGCACAGCACAGCACCGCACATCACTTCATCCTCTGCTGTATTTCGCATTTGCATTTACATTTTCATATTGCATTGCATCTAACACGTATCTGTGTTGCAGGTCTGCAGTTCCCTTTCGATTCTAGCAATCTTGTCCTTTCTGTGTCCATCATGGAGCCCAGTGTGAGAAGAACTTTGGCCTACAAATTTCCTACTCCGGATATCACTACTCTGAGGGGTTTGATTTCCTTGCCTGGTAAAGAAGTGATGGGAGATTTCAGAAAAACCTATGGGAAGCTGCTCAGTGTTGTGTGCAAGCCATCGGTGTATGAATTGAACAGACTCTAGACTCTACTTCAATTTTATGATCCCCCGCTGCGTTGCTTCACATTTCCAAGCTATGTGTAGGCCCCCACTTTGGAAGAATTTTCTGTCATATTGGAGATACCCATTCTTGCTCAGGTACCATTTTGGCCTATCGATCAGGAGCCAGATCTGGCTAAGATTGCTCCAGCTCTGCATATTGATATTTTTGAGTTAGAGGGAAAGGTTGTCAAGAGAAATGGAGCCTGGGGATTCCCACTACCTTTTCTAGCTGAGAAAGCCCGACACTTCGCCAAGAAGGAATGCTGGGTGGCGTTCAAAGCTATTTTGGCCCTGTGCATATATGGTATCATGCTGTTCCCCAATATTCCAAATTTTGTGGATGTGGATGCTCTTCGCATCTTCGTCTCAAAGAATCCAATCCCAACCTTCCTCGGAGACGTGTACCATTTGGTGCACTACAAGAACGAAAATAGAAGAGGCAAGGGTGTGTCCTGTTGTGCTTCATTGTTCTATAGATGGTTTGTCACTCATCTACCGAAGGATGGTCCTTTTATAAAGACGGCAGAGACGAAGGAATGGTCAGAGCGACTGATGAGCTTGTCTGCCGAAGACATTGATTGGTTTGATAGAGATCGTCTGGGGAGTGAAATTATTTACAGCTGTGGGAGCTTTCCTAATGTCCCTCTGGTGGGTAGGAAGGGCTCTATCAACTACAATCCATCTGTTGCTATCAGACAATTCGGGTATGCTTTGAGGGGCCCTCCTAAGGACGAAGAGGTACAAGAATCTCTGTACCTCACTGGTGTATTAGAAGGGGATGATCTGGTTGGGTTTGAACATGCTTGGAACAACGTTCATCGAAAGGGAAAGACCTCATTAGGGAAAAGCAATAATCAGGCTTATCCTCCTTATGTGGACTGGATTCGTAACAGATCAGCAAAAGTGTTGATGCCTTTTCCTCCTGTCAAGCAGGACGAACCTTTAGAGCCTACCATAATCGAAATCCAGAAGTATGAGCAGCTTCAAGCCAAGAATGCAGAGCTGGTCAAAGCCAATGAAGAATTGAAAAATGAGATCGCTCAGCTCCGAAGAGAAAAGAGTGAAGCCGTCTACACCTGCAAGAGGCAGACAGAGATGATCAACCACCTGGGCGCTAACTTGACCAAAGAGACCGATTCTAGAGAGCGTCTTGGGTTGGACCTAAAGGCAGTGCACGGGGTATTGACCACCAAGAAGCAGGATCTAGATAAGGTATACCGGAAGTTGACCCAGTACGAGAAGCTGTGGAATAATACCTTGACTAGCCACAAAGAGAGGGAAGAAAAGCTGAAGCAGCAGATAGTCCAGTTGGAAGCCCAGGTTGAGGCCAAAAACAAGAAGATAGAGGCTGAAGCCTCACTCCGACGAGATGCCCAATATAAGATAGTTGAGATCAAAGCTAACTTACTGGATTATCAACTCCGGCTGACGCTAAGAGGTGTAGGGTGGAGAACCGTTCTGAAGAAGGTGTGTGTGGGAGCATCGCTGAGAACCTCCCGGATGCCATCAGGCAAAGGGATCTGTTGATCCAGGGCCTGCTCACTCAGCCTGACCATCCTGATACGAAGAAGTTACTAGAGGATTTTCGTGCCCGTGGCCGCACTTGATTTTCTTTGTATTTCTTTGTACCTTTTATGCATTAATATGCTGATCATCACTAGGCTTGTTGGTTGGGGTCATGCTGCTGCTTCAGTTGTACTTTGCTTTTGTTGTACGCTACCCACGCGGGCTTTTCATATATATATATATATATATATATATATATATATATATATATATATATATATATATATATATATATATATATATATATATATATATATATATATATATATATATATATATATATATATATATATATATATATATATATATATATATATATATATATATATATATATATATATATATATATATATATATATATATATATATATATATATATATATATATATATATATATATATATATATATATATATATATATATATATATATATATATATATATATATATATATATATATATATATATATATATATATATATATATATATATATATATATATATATATATATATATATATATATATATATATATATATATATATATATATATATATATATATATATATATATATATATATATATATATATATATATATATATATGAGGATTTCTTTTCCATGATTGGACGGTAGACTTTATTTGTCTTGGAGCTAGAATCGAGGGGGACTTCCTCCTAATGCATGGATACGTGTTTGCATTTGCATAAATCATTTGCATGACAGGGACTTTGTACGGTGTTCCCTAACCCTCTGTTGATGCAGGTTCCAGGATTGCTGAACACTGAACTCATCGTTACTCAACCAGAAGCAACTGTAAGAAAGTCATGGACCAGATGCAGGCAGAGATGCAGGAGATGCGTGACCGTATGGCTCAGTTTATGCAGGTGATGAAGATCGTGGCTAAAGGCCAAGAACAGCTCCAGACTCTCGCGCAACCTCTGATTGCACGAGTTGATAGCAACGGTGTGCTACATGGGGGTACGGCTGCTAATCGTCCTCAGGGTGAAACTCCTCAGGCTGGTGATGCTATACCATTGGTCGGTCTTGACGCTGGTCAGAACGTTCTCGTGGCTGGTAAGGGAATGCTGGTAATGGGAACGGTAATTTGGAAATCAATGGGAACATTGTTGGAAATGGTAATACTGGTTTCCACGCTGGTGCTGGGAATACCGGTGTGAATATGGTCAACGGCAATACAGGCTTTGCTGGTGTGAATATGGGTTTTGGTAACGCTGGTGGTGCCAATGCTGGATTTGGTAATCAGGGTTTTGGAACTGTGAGTAACAATGGTTACGAAAGGGGTGTCTACAACACTGGCTTTGGGTCAGTTGTTGCTAATCAAGAGCTCGGTAATCTGAGGTATGACCCCAGGTTTTTTCAGAATGGTCATGGTCGCAACGCTGCGTACGCTGGGTACGACAATGAGGTTCCTTGTTGGGGTGAAGACCGCCAAGAAGATGCTTTTTCTGGTCAAGGCATGGGTTATTAGAGGCCTACTGAAAATGATCGCAGGATCAAGATGCTAGAAGAGAAGATGAAAGGGATAGCCAACCAGAATTCTACGGGATTGGATATGGCAAACATGGGATTGGTTCCTGGGCTGAGGGTGCCACTCAAGTTTAAGGCTCCTGCGTTTGACAAATACAAGGGAGACACGTGTCCCAGATTTCATGTGCGATCTTATTACAGAAGAATGTCTGCTTACTCCAATGATGAAAAGATGTTAATGCACTTCTTTCAGGATAGTCTGTTTGGGCCGTCATTGGAATGGTACATGGGACTGGATCCTACTCAAATTGGAAGTTGGAAAGAACTGGCTGAAGCCTTCGTGAGGCACTACCAATACAAAAGTGATCTTGCTCCGAATCGGGTTCAATTGCAGAATCTCTCTCAGAAGACTGGTGAAAGTTTCAAAGAATACGCCCAGACATGGCGCGAGTTGGCTGCAAGGGTACACCCACTCATGGTGGAGAGAGAGTTGATAGATATCTTCGTGGGTACATTTTCAGGGTTGTATTACGATAAACTTCTCAACTGTTCAATGAGCAATTTCTCTAACTTGATTCTGATGGGTGAGCGAATTGAGAATGGAATTAAGATTGGTAAGATTCAGACTGGTGAATCAACCTCAGTTGGAGGTAGTAAGAAGGCTTTTGGTAGTAAAAAACAAGGAGACACTAACTCAGTGTACATCGCTCGAAAGAAGAATAGGAGTCAAAGCTGGCATATGCAGCAACAAGTTGCTAGTGTGACAATCCCTGCACCGCAACAACAGCAGCAACAACCTCAGCAGCAGTCGAGGCAGCAGAATACTAATCAGCGAAGAGTTCAGAATCAAAGGCCGAAAAGGATATTTGATGTACCTCCAGTATCGTATGCTGAACTTCTTCAGACTTTGTTGAGATTACAATTGGTTGAGAAGAGGACCTTGGCCCCGCCGACGGGCACACCTCCATATGGGTATGACGCCAATGAGCATTATGAATTTCATTCTGAGGCGCCCAGTCATAATATTTAAAATTGTCAGGCTTTCAAACACAAGGTGCAAGATTTACTTGATAGTACAACCATTAATTTCGGTACGGAAGGACCCAATATTGTACAAAAACCAATGCCAAAGCATGGGGCAGCGGGAGCGAACGCTATTCTGACAGATGCAGAGTTAGATTTGGTTGTGAATGTGGAGGAACTAAAGACACCTCTGGGTTACGTGAAAAGTCGTTTGTTGAAAGGGGGAGTTTACCCCGGATGTGATGAGGGCTGTGTAGATTGTTCAACTCGGCCCGAGGGTTGCGATAGTTTGAAAAGCGGGATTCAGAGTCTGATTGATAAGGGTACGTTACAATTTGACCGCACTGCTGCCGAAGAAAAGCCTGTCGAGGCAATGGTCGAAGAGCAGGGTGAGATTGCCACTGTTACGATACCATTCAAGTCTGTCACGATATCGGCGCCTGCCAAGCGGCCGACTATCACCATCACTAAAGCAAAACCCATTCCATATGAGAGCACCAAGGCCGTCCCTTGGAGTTATGGAGCAGAAGTTTATTGTAATGGTGAGAAAATTAATCTGGATGATCTGCCGGTGGGATCAGTTGATAATCTGGAAGGAGCGGGCGGCATGACCCGTAGTGGAAGAATCTTTACTTCGCCAGAAGTAGAAGTAGAAAGAATTGCAAAGGGTAAAAGCAAGGTGAATGAGGGTGGACCTTCCCAAGAGAAGGAGAAAGAACCATTGAATAAAGACGTGGAGGAGTTTATGAGGCTAATTCGAAAGAGTGATTACAAGATCGTTGATCATTTACAGCAAACTCCTTCAAAAATCTCAATTTTGTCTTTATTGCTGTATTCCAAAGCTCACCGGAATGCCCTGCTGAAAGTGCTTGAGACGTCCTTCGTACCCCAGGAGATTTCTATTAATCAACTTAAGGGGGTAATGGCCCATGTGAATGTGGGGCCCGGTTTGGGGTTTACTGATTTTGACTTGACACCTAGAGGTCGCGACCACAATAATGCTTTGCACATTTCAGTTGAGTGCAGGGGCACCGTCATGTCCCATGTTCTTGTTGATACCGGGTCATCTCTGAATGTGTTTCCTAAGAAGGCACTGTTGAAGTTGGATACTCGAGGAATAATTTGCACGCCCAGTGATCTGGTAGTAAGAGCGTTTGGTGGAACCCGGAGGTCTGTATTTGGGGCGCTGACGTTGCCAATTCAAGTGGGTCCAGAAGTATTTGACACCGTGTTCTATATTATGGATATCCAACCAGCATACAGTTGTCTACTTGGAAGACCGTGGATCCATTCCGCCGGAGTTGTGACATCCACGATTCACCAAAAGCTGAAATATATGGTTGATGGCAGTATTGTTACTATGTATGGTGAAGAGGACATTCTGGTCAGTCATCTATCATCCTTCAAATACGTCGAAGTGGACAGAGAAATCCACGAGACAATGTGCCAAGCCTTCGAAGGAGTGAAGATTAAGGGTGAAGCTCCTGTGAGCAGCAAAGGGCCTGAAGTGGCCATGTCTTCGTATAAGGAAGCCCAGGAAGTGGTGCAGACCGGAGAGACCAAGAGGTGTGGGGTCAAGTCTTGGATATTCCTGTCAAGCAGGACAAATTTGGGTTGGGGTACCGCCCATCATCTCCATCTTCCCCACAAAGCGCACCGAGGTTTAGAGGGCCAGTGATATTTACTCCTGGAGGAGTCAGCTACGAGAGAAACAATGTTGTGTCCGATGCTGAAGACGGAGACAGTGATTGCGATATGGATACTTGGATCAGACCCAACGTACCAGGGCAGAGCTTATGCAACTGGTCAATCCAGGATGTTATCCAAGTGACAACGAAACAGTAATGCTTTGTTTTCCAATTATTGTACAATCCTATGTCCTACCCGGGGCATAGCGATTTTATACCAGGGCCTACTTGCTTATGTGTATGCTTTGTTTAATCATTGAATAAAGGCATTTTTCATACAAATGTTGTGATCCTTGTCTTTCTGTTTTATTTTTAGCAATAAAATGGCAACGTGGTTATGTGCTTTGTTTGCATATCATTTGAAGCGTTTAACCATTTTTCTCGCAGGACTCACATAATTTTAGATGACACTGACCAAGAACTTCCTATGACTCGTTTCGACTTTGAGCACCAGATCTTTTAAGCCGAAGAAGAGATTGTTGAGGATAATGACTTATCAGAAGAGCTGACTCGCTTGTTGAAGCAAGAAGAGAGGGTTATTCTGCCTCATCAGGAGGAAATTGAAGTCATTAACTTGGGGTTCGAGGAATGTGTCAGGACTATTTGTATAGGGGCTGCACCGCAAAGTGATATCAAGCAAAGGCTTATCGAGATGCTTCGAGAGTATAGTGATATCTTTGCTTGGTCTTACGAAGATATGCCCGGGTTGGATACTGATATGTTGGTTCACCGGTTGCCGTTGCGAGAAGAATGTCCGCCGATTATATAGAAACTCAGGAGAACTCGACCAGATATGGCTGTGAAAATTAAGGAGGAAGTGCAGAAACAGTGGGACGCTGGTTTTCTTACTGTGAGGACGTATCCTTCTTGGGTCGCTAATATAGTACCTGTACCGAAGAAAGACGGTAAGGCGAGTCTAAAGGATGATTTCCCGCTTCCTCATATTGATGTATTGGTTGATAATACAGTTAAATTTTCAGTGTTTTCCTTCATGGACGGCTTTTCGGGCTATAATCAGATAAAAATGGCGCCGGAGGATATGGAGAAAACAACTTTTATTACCCCGTGGAGAACGTTCTGCTACAAGGTGATGCCCTTTGGTTTGAAGAACGTCGGGGCAACATATCAGCGAGCTATGACAACACTCTTTAATGACATGATGCATAAAGAGATCGAAGTCTATGTTGACAATATGATTGCCAAGTCCCAGACGGAGGAAGAGCATCTGGTCAATCTTCTGAAATTATTTAAGAGGCTTAGGAAATTCAGGCTGAGGCTGAATCCTAACAAGTGCACCTTCGGGGTGAGATCCGGTAAGCTATTGGGGTTCATTGTTAGCGAAAAAGGAATAGAGGTTGATCCCGCTAAAATAAAGGTAATACAAGAAATGCCAGCACCGAAAACAGAGAAAGTGGTTCGTGGTTTTTTGGGGAGGTTGAACTACATTGCCCGGTTCATATCTCACCTTTGGAATGAGAATTACCAAAGGGCGTTTGAAAGAATAAAAGAGCATTTGCAGGAACCTCCAATTTTGATACCTCTAGTAGCCGGGAGACCACTGATCATGTACTTGACAGTTCTTGAGAACAATATGGGTTGTGTTCTCGGTCAACATGACGAGACTGGACGGAAAGAGCATGCGATTTATTATTTGAGTAAAAAATTCACAGATTGTGAGTCTCGATACTCCATGCTTGAAAAGACGTGTTGTGCACTTGCTTGGGTTGCCAAACATCTGATACAATACATGCTGAATTATACAACCATGTTGATATCGAAGATGGATCCGATCAAATACGTCTTTGAGAAGCAGGCACTTTCTGGAAGGATTGCCCGATGGCAGATGGTACTGACAGAGTACGATATACAGTATGTCTCGCAAAAGGCTATCAAAGGTAGCATACTATCAGAGTACCTGGCTGAGCAGCCAATCAATGATTACCATCCGATGAAGTTTGATTTTCCTGACGAGGATATCATGTACTTAAGGATGAAAGATTGCGAAGATTCGTTGCATGGTGAAGGTCCTGAGCGAAGTTCCCAATGGCAATTGATTTTTTACGGTGCCGTGAATTCATATGGAAGTGGAATTGGGGAAATAATCACGACTCCCCATGGGACGCACATCCTGTTCACTGCCAGATTGACATTTCCAGTTACTAATAACGAAGCCGAATATGAGGCATGTATCATGGGTCTTGAGGAGGCTATTGATTTGAGGATTAAAAATCTTGATGTATATGGAGATTCTGTGCTAGTCGTGAGCCAGATCAAGGGTGAATGGGAGACCCGTCAGCCCAATCTGATATCGTATATGAATTATGCAAGAAGATTGTTGCCTTTCTTTGACAGAGTAGAGTTTCATCATGTGCCACAGGCAGAAAATCAGATGGCGGATGCTCTGGCGACGTTGTCTTCCATGTACAAAGTTAACTTCTGGAATGAGGCTCCCAGAATAGTTATCTCTCGCCTTGATAGGCCCGCCTTCATATTCGCCATTGAGGAAGTTTCCGATGGCAAGCCGTGGTATTTTGATATCCAGAACTTCCTAAAGAACCAAAAGTATCTGTCTGGGGCATCCGGCCGCGATAAGAAGACTCTTAGGAGATTGGCTGGCAATTTCTACTTGAATCCGAATGGTGTTCTGTATAGGAGAAACCATGATTTGGTGCTTTTGCGATGTGTTGATGAGAAAGAGGCTAATTTACTCATGGAAGAGGTCCACGAGGGAACCTTTGGCATGCACGCCGGTGGACACGCTATGTCTCGGAAGTTATTTTGGGCAGGGTATTATTGGTTGACAATGGAAAGAGATTGCTTTAAGTTTGCAAAAAAGTTCCACAAGTGCCGAATTTATGCGGACAAGATTCAGGTTCCGCCGAGCCCTTTGAACGTTATGGCGTCCTCGTGGCCTTTCTCCATGTGGGGCATCGATATGATTGGCAAAATCGAGCCCACCGCATCCAATGGACACAGGTTCATCTTGGTATCTATCGATTACTTCACCAAATGGGTTGAAGCAGCGTCTTACGCTAATGTTACCAAGCAAGTGGTAGCCAGGTTTATCAAAAAGGACATCATTTGTCGCTACGGCATTCCTGAAAGAATCATTACGGATAATGGTTCGAACATGAATAACAAAATGATGAAGGAACTGTGCCAGAATTTCAAGATTGAGCATCATAATTCATCTCCCTATTGGCCCAAGATGAATGGCGCTGTTGAGGCAGCTAATAAGAACATCAAGAAGATAGTTCAGAAGATGGTTGTGACATACAAAGACTGGCACGAGATGTTGCCCTTCGCATTGCACGGTTATCGTACGACGGTACACACATCAACCGGGGCAACACCTTTCTCACTGGTGTATAGTATGGAGGTTGTCCTGCCATTAGAAGTTGAGATTCATTCCTTGAGAGTATTGCTTGATGTCCAACTATATGAGGAAGAATGGGTGCGGAATAGGTTGAATCAGCTCAGTTTGATGGATGAGAAGAGACTTGCATCCATCGCATATGGTCGGGTATATCAGAGCCGAATGAAGAAAACTTACGATTAGAAGGTGCGCCCTCGAAGCTTGCAGACGGGCGATCTTGTGCTAAAGAAGATTCTCCCACCACAATCAGATCACAGGGACAAATGGACTCCCAACTATGAAGGTCCATATATCGTTCGAAAGGTCTTCTCTGGAGGAGCCTTACTGTTGTCCACCATGGATGGCGAAGATTTTTCATCCCTTGTGAACTCGGATGCAGTTAAAAGATACTTTGCTTAAAGAGACCCGCTGGACAGGAAAAAGAGAGTCCAGGCAAAAATGGGGCATCCCGGCGAACCAAGAAAATAGAAAAAGGTTCGGGCAAAAGTTAGGGATAAAATTGAAAAGATGTACACCCGCGAAGTCGAAAACCTGAAAAGGGCGACTTCAGCAAAAATGGGTATCCCGGTGAATTGAAAACCCGCAAAGGGCGATTCATGCAAAAGTTAGGGATTGAAAAGCAAATGAATGCGGTCCGAGTTTGATACTACATTGCTTAGTGGTTTGGGAGTACCTGAGGGTCGATTATCCAAAACAATCTCTTCCGAGGATGGAGCATCGGGAAAGTGTCAGAGTCAGGCGAGTCATGGGAGGATCAGCTCATGGTGTTCGTTTGTACCACGTTGCCAACATGTATACAATCTTCTCTTTTGTATTTTTGTACATATTTGCATTCGCTTTTGCGTAACTTCCTCTTTTCAGGAGTTGCATCCGATGTACAAACTTTGCCTATTTACAGGCTGTTATCAATAAAACATACTATTCAGTACTTGATGTTTAATTCTTGTTTTAACTTTTACTATTTTGTTTGTGGAAAACACCGATGTTTTGGTAAACTTACATGTGCACAAGCTTGCAGGCCTCGACCAATGATTGTTAAAACTTTGAATTAACTGAATAGTTGTCACGGATACTAACCAGGATAATTCCTTTTGTGTAGAATGTCTTGTGTTCGTTCGTGTTTTGCAGGGTTGTCACCTTTGCAGTAGATATCCAAGGAAGGGTGTTCCACAGCTAGAGCAGGATTCATGTGAAACCTTTTCCTCCCAACAGGCGGAATTGGCTTTTCATTCCCGGCAGACGGAAGTCGAAGTTTATCCCCAGGAGAGTTGGGATTGCATCGGAGCAGGATCAGATTATCCTCAACAATTCAAGATGGACTTATTCGGTAGGATAAAGTCATCCCCAGTGGGTCGAGATTGATATACCCAGCAGAGTGTGCATTCTTGGTGGTTGGTTATGAGCGCATTTACTCCCTAGAGAGAGTCCTCGCAGAGTACAATCATAGTATGCAAATCGATTCCCAGCTGAGTATCCCCAACAGGATGTTTAATCCCCACAGAGCATGATCAAGTGATCAGTGGTTTGAAAGGATCAGCCCCGTACAGGACCGTATTTTCTGTTCTCCAGCAGGTTGTTTTTCCTCCGATAGGATGATCATCCTCAATAGAGTTCGTAATTTCGAGCTTGTGAGTATCCCCAGCAGGATGGTTATCCTCAGCGGAGTTGGTTTCACCTTTCTAGCATTTATTTTGCTGGAATATGTATGTGATACCCGGTTATCCCCAGCGGATTTGGCTTTGTCTTCAGCATTTATTTTGCTAGAGCACCTCTTTGCATCTGCATATTGTAACACCCCACTCTAAACTATCGCGGAAAAATAAGATAAACAATAGAAATAATTCAGAGTGCAGCAATTGAAATCTCATGACGACCGTCATGGATGTCACGACCGTCTCGGTCATGACGAGCGTCATGGAGCTGTGACGACCGTCACACTCCCAAATTCTCAGACGCAGCAGAGGTGTCACATTCTACACTTAACCAAAACAGATACACCTGCAAAAGATCATTTACTAACATACGTAGCACAAAATCCGGATGAACCAACAACAGTAACTTGTTTAACATTTTAATCATAAACGCCATGTTATAATACACTTCCAACGATTCGTACTAATTAAATTCCATTAAAATTCAGCAAGTAATTATCTTGCATCAATTCACTAAAACAACTATGCATCCAAGCAACATTTGGCATTATCAGAAACAACCAATCTATTTGCCATAGTACTTAATAAAATTCAGCAATAAGGAATTCAATTAAAACAATAACATTAATCGTTCATCCCCCCCCCCCCCAGAGTGCTATGTATCAGAGCGACCAACGACCTTAAACATAAAGCTACACTTTCTTCCGAGTTACCTGCAAATTACCACCATTGGAGGTAACATACAACGTAAAGGGTGAGATATCAACAATATAACATAAGGCATGATAAAAGTCATGTCAGAATTTTATCACAACATTATAATTCCAGCAGTTCGCATAAATATTAGTAATAATGAACTACAACCACCCTTTATTCATAACCACAACAATTATCATCATATTTCAGCAACTCATCAAAACAACTCAACAACGCAACTCAACAATGCGACTCAACAATGCAACTCAACTGTGCATATGCATGTGGTACCATTTTGGGAGACAACACTCCACAATAATTCGGAAGACAAATCTCCATAATAATTCGGGAGACAACACTCCATAATAATTCGGGAGACAACACTCCACAATAACTCAGGAGACAACTCTCCACAATCATTTGGGAGACAACTCTCCACAATCATTTTATTTTGTCATTAAAGACACAACCGTCGCTAATCCAGGCCAAATGATATACTATGAGATGCAACTATTATGGACTATAACACAACAACAACAACTGTGCAACAACCGTGCAACAAGGTATCACGCCTACAACCAATTATCCATAACAGAAACATCACATTTCGCATATATTATGGACTCACCATTTCAATTTGTTCATATCATAGAACTACCAACAGTATCATTCCTACGAATAAGACTCTAACACATTTTCGCAGAGAACAATTAAAAACAACCTCGTCTCTACAATTGAGAACTCAACAGCATTTTCATGTCATAGAACAACTGACAACATCATTACTACAAATAAGAACTCAACACATTTTCATATGCCTTCATACGGGTAATATAACTACGACTTATCCACATAATCCAAGGAGAATATTATAATAACATTTTCTCAACAAATGGGAAATTAGCGCGTGTCGGCGCCGATTCCCAACATTACTACATAAACTAATGACACAACCATTAATGCAGGCGTAGACAAACATTAATCCTTAATATTCTCTTAATATTTCTCAACCTACGGGAACATTTACCCTTAATATTCCCTTAATATTTCTCAACCTACGGGAACATTTACCCTTAATATTCCCTTAATATTTCTCAACCTATGGGAACATTACTACGGTAACGCTACTACGGGGACATTATTACGTATTTGCCCCATTAGGGAAACCTTAGAGCATCGTATATAACACATTCATTCTTACATAGAAAAACCTCGTCCCTAACATTTATCGAATAACGGAAATTATACCTATGAATCAATTCCCTACATGAAATTGATCATACCCACAGTTATAGAATTGAACCCCACCCTTACCTTGAATAGAGGCCAATTCCAAGCTTTCTGGTTCTGGTTCCGTTCTACGGTAACTCTCCTGCAACTTTCTCTTGCAACTTTCTTCCAATTTCACCGATGGAAAATTCTTCTTCTTACTTTCTCCACAGTCACGTTCCTTTTTCCTTCTCCTCAACCTTTTTCCTCAATTTTGGTTTTCTGAGCAGTTTATCGTTCTTTTGCTCTTTCTCCCACAACTGTTTATCGTGTCCTCCTCTCTTTCCCAAAAACTTCTCTATTTCCTTTAATCCCTTATTTCTTATTTTATTATTTTAAATCCAATAATAATAATACTACAAATATTATTCTCCCACTAATAATAATATTCATAATAATAGTAATAATATTCCACCAATAATAATAATAATAATAATAATAATAATAATAATAATAATAATAATAATACCACCAATATTACTATTAACTATTATATTATTATCTCAACACCACATCTCCACAAATAATCCTTATATATCAAGGATACTCACCAATCATATACAAACCCACCCCACCTAAGGGCACACCAACATAAAATAATTAAATTAACACCAAAATGACTAAATAAATAAAATGGGTGTTACAACTCTCCCCCACTTTAATTATTTTCGTCCTCGAAAATTACCTGATGGAAACAATTCCGGATACGCTCCCCGCATTCGGCTCTCCAATTCTCAGGTCACACTGCCTCCTGCAGCACCTCACCATGCCACTCTCCCACAGAACAAAACACGGCGCGAGCTTCCCAGATTTCAAAGCTCGACCACCACCAGTTACCAGCGTAACTCTCAAAACACATCCATTCTTGGATCCTTTGGATTTTTTTTTCCAGTCGTCTCTTGCACAATCTCAGCTAGCTTCAATATAGAATGGTTACTCTTCCTTGTTAGAAAAAGGGCCAATTTAGTCATTCTATCCAAAATCACCCAAGTAAAATCATATCCCTCAAATTCTCCGGAAAACCCAACACAAAATCCATGGGAATACTATCTGATCTCCACTCTGGAATATTTAACGGTTGCATTGGCGTTTATTCTTCGACTTCCAACAAGTCTAATCAGCACATACAAACTCAACCACTTATCTCTTCAACTATGGCCCTCAAAATAATTTCCTCAAATCCGGTTACATCCTCATAGAACCGGGATGGATACTCCATCTACCTCAATACTCTGATTCCACTTAATAATATCTGGGACACAACTCTATCACGACATCTCGTGATACTATTTCCATTAATCTGAAAATCATCCATTCGACTTTAGTTCCTCAGTTTCAACCAATCTACCAACTCAAACCAGAGTTCTGACCTTATCGAATCTCGTCCAGAATACCACTAGTAAGGTCCAACATACTAAGCTTAACTCCATAAGAAGTCTCTTCACAAACCAACTCATACCACAAAATTGCTCAATTAGTCCTAACTCTTTTCACCACCATCATCGGCATATGCAAGGATTTTCAAGCCAATGCATAAGCTACCATGTTTTGATTTCCCCGAATGGTAATTCAATCCGAAACCATAATCCATTCCGGAGTCCCAATTATTTTCTCTGCCTCATATTCAACTCTTCCAAATCAAATAAATACCTTAAGTTCTTGAGGTCACCAAACATGTCAAATCTCAAACTATCTAATTGAGGCTTCCAACTCCGGCACAACCACAACAACAACCAACTATAAATCACTTATCAGATGATTCCTCTTATGTACTTCAAGTTCCCTTAAAGCATAACCAAAACTCGCTGAAGTTTCACTTAGCATATCAACAAAGCATCCTAAACACAACAAATAGTCATGTCGGGTTCGGCAAAATTCAACACACGATACATTTTCAATTTTATGATATAATTGAACCAGGTACAGGCCTCAAAACAATTTTTCCTAGAAAGAGCATCTCGTTAGCTTTCCAACGCTTTGAATGGGGACTAAAACCGACTTACGGATCAAGAGATATGAATTTTCGAAGTTTCTCCAAAACAAAATTTTTCTGCATAAAGGCTGCTACGGGTTTGAGCATTTTCGCCCGAAAATTCGACCGATTCAATTATTTTCTTCGAAACAACCACATACTCATTCATACCAAACATATATTAGTGATTTAGAACCATCAAACATGAAATCTACGACTTTCAATTTCAATCCGAATCTTAAATCCTCAAATCTCCAAAAATGCAAAAACTTACAAAAATCCATCAAATTCGATAAAACAAGTATACTCGATCACGGCCTAATATTACCCGACACAACTGCGTAATATATTCTAACTTTCGTCCGTAAAAACATCGATTTCGTAAAAAGCTGCAATCTCGGAATTCGACGTACCACAATAATTTCACACTTAGAAGGTCATTTGACACATCTTCAACTCTTGGAATATTTAAGGGTCTAATTATACCAATATTGCATTCCACATCTTACTTTCTTTAATAATCATCAGGAGTCACTGCCCATCTTTAATCTACTTGACCTCACGATCTATTGCCTTAATAAACACATCAGACCCACGTCTCAACACTACTTAATCAGTTTAATCCATTGACCATCCAAACAGACATAAACTACGGAGCTCTCACTCTCGGACTAGTTTCCGTATCTAAGTCGGTCACAACTCCACTTCATGTCCTGGCCATACATCACTTATCTCTTCAAAAAACTTCCAGCCAACCATAATTAATCGGCAATCGCCAACTTCCCGCTTTCATTATAATTCAAAATTTCCCATCAAAATTAAACACCTCAGCACCCTCCTGGACCGACTCATCAAAACCATTCTTAAGCACTTAGCTTAACTCAAGACAATTCACTGCTCACGCCATCCAAGCTTGCAAGACACGCATATCCCATCTAACATGACTCCGCCCACTATCAACAAGAGATTAAGGGTGATCAGTTCCTCAATTTGTCAATAGACAGCCGAAAATCATGATAGGGTACAAACCATCTTTACCAAACTATAAGAGTGTTCAACCACACACCGAACTACAACTCCACACTTGCAGCATCCTGGAGAAGCACAAGCTTCTCCCCCACTTGAATCATTCTCACTCCTGCAGACAAAGCTTCCACAACAAAACATGTATCGATAGTGTTTTCACACACATGTCGCATACCAGGGAATACACAACATTAAACAACTTGGCCGGACGGACCGACCTGCTCTGATACCAATTGCAACACCCCACTCTAAACTATCGCGGAAAAATAAGATAAACAACAGAAACAATTCAGAGTGCAACAATTGAAATCTCATGACGACCGTCATGGATGTCACGACCGTCACGGTCATGACGACCGTCATGGAGCTGTGATGACCGTCTGTTGCTACTACGAAAATCGGCGCCGGCTATGACAGAAGAGTCGCCACCATGCGTTATTTATCCCAACGGAGGGAAAGGAAATGCTCAGAGTAAACCTAACGCAAAACAAGAAAGGAATGGTCATCGCAACCAAATCCTGGATTCGGGAGTCGGTTACGCAAGGGGAAGGTATTAGCAACCCTCACGTCCGTCGTACTCGACGGGATCCACGCTTGTTTTCTAGTACGGATTGTTATTCTATCTACACTAAGGGTCAAGGGTTAAAAAGAAAAGAAATGACTCGGCAAAGTATCGCACTTTATGCCTACGTATTCCCGTCTGGAACGAGAAATCAGAGTCAACGTAGTTCGCCTACCTACGGGAAAGGTGGGAAGGTTGCTCGCTAGGATACGACATCCTATGCCTACATACTTTCATACAGCATGAAAGATCAGAGCAAACGTAGTTCGGGCCACGGAAGACACAAATTTGTCTGACTGTTTTTATCTTTCTGAAAAGAGGTTTCTTCTGATTAGGAGTCCAAGCGGACAAAAATGACATTTTGATGTTTGTTTTCAGTCTTTTACGCAAGAACTGTTTTTTTTATGATGTTTGCAATCTCTGACGCACTAGAGACTGTGATTTGAGAGTGACTACGTTGTATGTCACCCTAAGGGTAACACACTAAGCAGTCAGATTACTGAAGAGTGACCCTCCAGCAACCCTCTCTCAAATAGCTTAAGGCTCGTAGCGTACGACATCGATTATCCTTATTACTGTGTTTTGGAGTTGTTTAAGATGAGAAGAGAAAGAAGCTCTAAAAGCCTAGGGTTGAAAGGGGATAAAAGCTAACCTAATGTTGTCATGCATGGGTTAAAACCTAATGTCTGTCATGTTTCTCTCCTGCACAGAGGGAAACAGAGATCCTAGGGGATAAATGGAAAAGAAACAGATATGCAGTAAACAGTAAACATGCATGCAATGCGAGGCAAGGGAGTCCCACTCAACCTCGAACCTGGGAAAACAATAGGCAAAGTGAAACAACTTCACTTCAAACCTAAGGGGCAAGCTTGAACAAGCCAACAAACAATACAGAAAAAGAAATAAAACCCAACACCAGCTCTGACAGCAACACCAGCTCCTATAGTAAGCAACTCAAACAGCACAGCTCTGACAGCTACAGTTGATTAACAGCAAAGGGTTGACAATAACAACTTCAAGTAAGATCCCATCTTCACTCTTCAATGATCCCCAGCTTTAGATAAGCTCCTGTCTCCAAAAATCTCCAAGCTCTAGGAAGCATGAACCTCAACCAGTAGACAGCTTCAATCAGCAACAAAACCCTAGTCTTCAACAGACAACCAACTTTGACAGGCACAAGCTTCAACTTCACCAATCTTCAATGAACTTCATTCTTCAATAGGTTTCCATCTTCAATGCCAACAATCCAGAAGAGAATCAATTACGAAGTTGAAATGTTAAGAGGCTTAGTGACAACCCAAGGAAATCACTAAGATATTAACATAGCAAGTGAAAGGTATCCTCAGGGTTCTACCCAACCAAAGCATGCTCTACATCCCTCCTAAGGAGAGATGGAACTTCTTTGGGGGACCTTGTGTCATAGGATGGAATAGAGGCACAAGAAGCTCTCTATGTTTGACAGAAGAAACAAAACTACTCTAATGCTCTTCCTATGAACCCTAATCCCTAAGCCTCTGACAAGCCCTCTAACAAAAGAGAAGTCTTCAACTCCAAGCTTCTTCAAGCCCTCCCAAAGCAACTTCATTTGATCCTCAAGTCATCCAAGAAAAGCCCAAGCCAAAAGCACTCCAAAATAGCCCCACACAAGCATCACCAAATCCAAAATCCAAAGGAGAACTCCATAATCATCACACAAGTTGCAAAAATCAGATAAAATGCTAAAGCTCATCAGAAAATCCTAGGTAAATTTCTAAGGGAACCTAACCCTATACCCAATACCCCATATGAATCCCAAACCCTAAATCAACCATTCAATCGTCAAACTATGCACAAAACTACAACTATTTGCCTTGAAACCCTAATTCTAACACCTCTCCTATTCACCTCTCAAACTAACCTAACTTTATTCACAAAAATATGATAAAATTTCTAAGGGTACATGCTTCCCTAATCTAATCAATCCAACAAGAATCACCTTAAAATCATTCACCAATAGGTCACAAGAAAATCAGCAAGAACATGTAGCAAATATACCAAATTTATAGAAATAATAAAAATGGAAAAATTCAAATTAAATTCAAAAATGGATAAGAATGGGATTTATTAATTTCATAAAATCACAAATAAATCCAGGATCATGGAGGTATTTTTAAAATATTTTTTGGATGAATATTGGATTTATTATGAATTTTAGAAATCAAATGGAATAAAAGAAAATATTAAAACAATTAAAAATGAATTAAGAAAATAAAACTGAAGATAAAATGTGAGCCAATGGATTATAAGACTGGTAATCAAATCCAAGAGTTGAGGGCGCGTCCACGTAGGTTGCTGACTGGGGATGACCTGGGCTGCCACCTCAATTATTGAAACGGGGCGTTTTGGCAATTGGAGGCAATCTCTGAGTTTGAATCGTGGCCCTTGGATGCGTGAGAATGTCAACAAGTCAAAGTGATCTGAGGGTTGGGACCTCATCTTCCCCAAATGAGCTCAGGTGAGGGTCAAATATCCAGACGATGGTCCGGTGGTGCAACCACCGTCTTCTCCGGCGAAGCAAACCCTAAACCTCACCAATCAAGTCAAATAAAAACCCTAATCTGCTCCAAATTTCCCCCTGAACTCAAATCTGCCATCCAAAACCATTGATTCACCCTCAAAAGCTAAACCCGATCAAAGTTGCAGAGAAATCACCAAGTCTCGATGGTCACCATTCTTGAAATAAAAGGTACTAACATGAACTACACGTTACACTGATCAATTACCATCATCTAAACACCATTAATCCTCCAAGAATCACAAGAACCAAGCTCAAACAGAAGTTGATCATCCATCTTAATTGTCACCAATCAACTCCAAACCAATCCAGAAACGTTCCCTAATCATCCTATGTCCTAACCACATGCACATTCTAAGCTAATTTTCCCTAGATTATGAAGGAATTCAAGAAGTACATACCTGTGAAAAGGGGATCAACAGAGGTAGAAAATGATGGATTCAACCTCTGCAACTATGCAAACACGATCAATGAAGCAAGATAAAGCTCTTCCAACCCTCAATTTGGCTTGAATGTGCCTTGAACTCCAAAACCGATTCTGAGTTGAAGCTCTTGAAACTCAACTTCAATCTTCCTCTCCTCCACAAATTCTGCACCAAACTGAATCTGAATTCTTTCTAGAGCTTAAATATGAAGTGTTTGTGGGCTTATTCAATCCAATTCAGGCCCAAATCCATTGATCCAAAATTCTGATTTTGCCATGAAAATGCAATGTACCAGTCACGATTCTGAGCTTCCAGATTTCCCTAGAATGTTCTATCCAACTGCAAATTAGTTATGGAGTGTGTTTAGGTAGTTAGCTTGGCCTGAATTGCCCTGATTTTTGTTTTGGCATTGTGACTTATAATGTAAGTAACCACTTTACAAAGGAAGTCATGAAATTAACCCTCAACTCAAAAATGTGGAAATGTAATTGTGTTTGAAATTCATTTCCTGATCAATTTGGTATGTCATATGCCATGTGTATGTCTCATAATCCAAAAATCCCAATTTCCCTCCTTTGAATCATTTGAAAAATCATTCATTTTAGGCCATTTTGGATCATTTTGTGAAGCAAGCCATTTCAATCACCCATGACTTCTTATCTGACCTAAAAACATCATTTTAAGCACATCTAATGTTGAACATTTCTTCATTTGAGGAGTGGAAGATAGAGATTTTGACCTATGTTGAAAAATGACCTATAATTCAACTTTCCCAAAATACCCCTAGATTGCTAAGACCATAACTTGAGTTCCACAAATCTTATTGAGGACTTCTAGTACTCAAATTAAAGCTAAGATCAAGACCTACAATTATTATGTTGTCCAAGAATCCATTTGAAAACTCCTTGATGGGAAAAAGTTGCTTAGAACTCAAGTGACTTTCATAGATAAATTTCAGTGTCCTCTGATGACCCATAACTTGCAAGAACCATAACTTGAGTTCTACAAATCTCCTTGAAGACTTATAGTACTAAAATTAAATCTATTGAGAAGCTCTACAAGTTTCATGTTGGCCAAGAATCCATTTGAAACTTGTATTTGGACTTGTGTGGCTTGGAAGTCTAGTGCTATACAGGGGATTTTACCCTAGGAACCCTGTCTCAAACCCCTCCAACCACTCTTGATTCTCTTATACTTGATCTTGACTCATCCATACACATGATTTAACATCTCAATCCATGACTTCCATGACTTAGAGCTAGGTCTTGATGCCCTTTCTTTGCTCTCCTTGACCTAGGGTTACCCAGATGAGACCCTACTTGTACACACCTCAACTGTAGTTCTTGAACTTTGATACCATGACTTGTCTAAGCTTCAATATGGCTCTCTATACCTCCCATGGGATCCATACACACCTCAAATTCATAATTCCATGTTGATGATCTTCAACACACCTCAAGTTAGGAGAGAAATTCACCTGTTGACACTCAGATCTTCTCAAAGCTTCAACCCATTCCTTGATGACTTGGATGTTCTTCAGCTTGAATAAGGCCCCTTGATGTGCTTCTTTAGATAAGAATGGCACTTGATCCCTTATGTTATGACATGCAAAAGATGGGACTATGTACATGATGTATCTATGCAAATGATAATGCAATTAAAACATAAACCAGGTGAAATAAGTTGAGCAAATTTTAGGGTGCAACAGCTGCCCCTATTCAAACGGCTTGGACCCGACTGGGTGAAGAACGAACGGCCTTCAAACAATCGAGGTATGAGACGGTTGAATACCAAGAACCCGGAAATTTGCCAACCGCAGAAATAAACTGCACAAACTGCTTGGAAAACAACATCCGCTGACTGAATCCTGTTGTTACGGCAACCAACTGATCAATCATCTGATATCAAAATCTGATTTCAATGTCAAATGCCTGTGTAATACCCCAGGCCTTGAACTCTCCCTTGTCAAAACATCCCGCCTTTTGTCCATGTTAAAACTCCGTCATCTGTTACTGCGGAGAAAACAAATTAGCGACCGTGCTGGAGATTATTGTCATCAACCCGAAAAAGATTCTATCATCGCGGGGATAGAACTTTGTCCATGTTTGGACACTATATTCTGCCAACACAGAAAAATCCCGACGACTTCGCTGGGGAAACATTTATGTCTAATCACAGGAGATTCTGCTTATCTCTGCATTAGCTAACTTTGTTGGGCCCACCCCACAAACGACTTGGAGGAGGACTCTACTGGGGACAGGAATAGTTCGTCAACACGAGGAAATCACGACGACTTCCTTGGGTAAGATACTTTTGTCAAATGTCGGAACACAACTCACATAGTTTGTCGATCACGGGAGAATCATCTATCTGGATACCGGAAAGTTCATCCGCCTGCTTCATACGGGAAACTCCATCTTCCTAATTCTTACAGGAAAAGCTCATCCGCCTGCTCCATACGGGAAAATCCATCTGCCTGATTCATACAGGAAAACACATCTACCCGATTCTTATAGGAAAGTTCATCCGCCTGCTTCATACGGGAAACTCCATCTGCCTGATTCTTACAGGAAAAACTCATCTGCCTGCTCCATACGGGAAAATCCATCTGCCTGATTCATACAAGAAAACACATCTACCTGATTCTTATAGGAAAGTTCATCCACCTGCTTCATACAGGAAAATTCATCTGCCTGATTACAGGAAAGTTCATCCGCCTGTTTCATACGGGAAAAGTCATCTGCCTGATTACAGGAAAACACATCTACCTGATTCTTATAGGAAAGTTCATCCGCCTGCTTCATACGGGAAAACACATTTTCCTGGTCCATACAGGAATATTCATCCGCCTGCTTCATACGGGAAAATTCATCTGCCTGATTCATACAGCAAAGTTCATGGACATAGCTTCTTTGCCTACTCTTTGCAGTAGCTAACTCCATTGGGAATATTCTGAAAGTAACTGCCTGACACCTGTTTTGACAACAAATGACCACTTCTGAAATCTTGATTCATGAAACCCTGAAATGCTGCCGCGACAGCAAACCTGAAGAAAAACACTCCGCTGGTCGGATAAGAGAAACTTCAACCAGTAACTCTGTGGGGAACGATAACAAGAACTGTGTCATCATATGTCTCACGGCGAGACCTCGATCGTCTGGTAATAGATCTGAACTATAACTTCATACTCCTGCTGAGAAACACGCCTGAAAACAAAAGGTTAACTAACCTGATTTATGTTTCAACATGCGTATGTCTGATAATGGCGTAATGCTCCATACGGCATGGAAATGCTACGCGTTTG
>OZ012736.1:251333016-251557032 GCA_963859935.3 Lathyrus sativus | reverse complement strand
CAATATAGACATAGGGGCAAAACGGTAATTGTACAAACATATATTATCACGAAAAAGGTTTTGTCAGATCACATGACATTTTCGTGACTTGGGTAGCAGTGATGTGTTGCTAGATACCGCTTACTGTTTATTATGTTAAATATATAATTTAATATAATTACCAACGTTACGAAATCCTACAGGGTCACACACATAAGGACAGTTTGATGAGAGATAGAGAAATCAAAGGAACACCGTAAGGTACGGTGCACTTAAGTGAAAAATAGAAATTCGGATAATATAATAATAATTATTGTTATTTTATAATGGTTATAAAATAATAATAAAATAAATATATTTATTATAATAATAGTTATTATAATAATATATAATATTATTATGGATCATGTGAATTGGGTTTTTAGCCCGCAACCCACAAGAGAGTCTATAAAAGGAACCCTTGTGATGAAGCTTTAACTTGATGCAATTTCGTTTTTGATTCTCTTTTCTCACACAAATAATTCCGTTCGTAAGCACAACCAGCTTTGACAGGCACAAGCTACAACTTCACCAATCTTCAATGAACTTAATTCTTCAATAGGTTTCCATATTCAATGCCAACAATCCAGAAGAGAATCAATTACGAAGTTGAAATGTTAAGAGGCTTAGTGACAACCCAAGGAAATCACTAAGATATTAACATAGCAAGTGAAAGGTATTCTCAGGGTTCTACCCAACCAAAGCATGCTCTACATCCCTCCTAAGGAGAGATGGAACTTCTTTGGGGGACCTTGTGTCATAGGATGGAATAGAGGCACAAGAAGCTCTCTATGTTTGACAGAAGAAACAAAACTACTCTAATGTTCTTCCTATGAACCCTAATCCCTAAGCCTCTGACAAGCCCTCTAACAAAAGAGAAGTCTTCAACTCCAAGCTTCTTCAAGCCCTCCCAAAGCAACTTCATTTGATCCTCAAGTCATCCAAGCAAAGCCCAAGCCAAAAGCACTCCAAAATAGTCCCACACAAGCATCACCAAATCCAAAATCCAAAGGAGAACTCCATAATCATCACACAAGTTGCAAAAATCAGATAAAATGCTAAAGCTCATCAAAAAATCCTAGGTAAATTTCTAAGGGAACCTAACCCTATACCTAATACCCCATATGAATCCCAAACCCTAAATCAACCATTCAATCCTCAAACTATGCACAAAACTACAACTATTTGCCTTGAAACCCTAATTCTAACACCTCTCCTATTCACCTCTCAAACTAACCTAACATTATTCACAAAAATATGATAAAATTTCTAAGGGTACATGCTTCCCTAATCTAATCAATCCAACAAGAATCACCTTAAAATCATTCACCAATTGGTCACAAGAAAATCAGCAAGAACATGTAGCAAATATACCAAATTTAAAGAAATAATAAAAATGGAAAAATTCAAATTAAATTGAAAAATGGATAAAAATGGGATTTATTAATTTCATAAAATCACAAATAAATCCAAGATCATGGAGGTATTTTTAAAATATTTTTTGGATCAATATTGGATTTATTATGAATTTTAGAAATCAAATGCAATAAAAGAAAATATTAAAACAATTAAAAATGAATTAAGAAAATAAAACTGAAGATAAAACGTGAGCCAATGGATCATAAGACTGGTAATCAAATCCAAGAGTTGAGGGCGCGTCCGCATAGGTTGCTGACTGGGGATGACCTGGGCTGCCACCTCAATTATTGAAACGGGGCGTTTTGGCAATTGGAGGCAATCTCTGAGTTTGAATCATGGCCCTTGGATGCGTGAGAATGTCAACAAGTCAAAGTGATCTGAGGGTTGGGACCTCATCTTCCCCAAATGAGCTCAGGTGAGGGTCAAATATCCAGACGGTGGTCCGGTGGTGCAACCACCGTCTTCTCTGGCGAAGCAAACCCTAAACCTCACTAATCAAGTCAAATAAAAACCCTAATCTGCTCCAAATTTCCCCCTGAACTCAAATCCACCATCCAAAACCATTGATTCACCCTCAAAAGCTAAACCCGATCAAAGTTGCAGAGAAATCACCAAGTCTCGATGGTCACCATTCTTGAAATAAAAGGTACTAACATGAACTACACGTTACACTGATCAATTACCATCATCTAAACACCAGTAATCCTCCAAGAATCACAAGAACCAAGCTCAAACAGAAGTTGATCATCCATCTTAATTGTCACCAATCAACTCCAAACCAATCCAGAAACGTTCCCTAATCATCCTAGGTCCTAACCACATACACATTCTAAGCTAATTCTTCCTAGATTATGAAGGAATTCAAGAAGTACATACCTGTGAAAAAGGGATCAACAGAGGTAGAAAATGATGGATTCAAGCTGTGCAACTATGCAAACACGATCAATGAAGCAAGATAAAGCTCTTCTAACCCCTTAATTTGGCTTGAATGTGCCTTGAACTCCAAAACCGATTCTGAGTTGAAGCTCTTGAAACTCAACTTCAATCTTCCTCTCCTCCACGAACTCTGCACCAAACTAAATCTGAATTCATTCTAGAGCTTAAATATGAAGTGTTTGTAGGCTTATTCAATCCAATTCAGGCCCAAATCCATTGATCCAAAATTTTGATTTTGCCATGAAAATGCAATGTACCAGTCATGATTCTGAGCTTCCAGATTGCTCTAGAATGTTCTATCCAGCTGCAAATTAGTTATGGAGTGTGTTTAGGTAGTTAACTTGGCCTGAATTGCCCTGATTTTTGTTTTGGCATTGTGACTTATAATGTAAGTAACCACTTTACAAAGGAAGTCATGAAATTAACCCTCAACTCAAAAATGTGGAAATGTCATTGTGTTTGAAATGCATTTCCTAATCAATTTGGTATGTCATATGCCATGTGTATGTCTCATAATCCAAAAATCCCAATTTCCCTCCTTTGAATCATTTGAAAAATCATTCTTTTTAGGGCATTTTGGATCATTTTGTGAAGAAAGCCATTTCAATCACCCATGACTTCTTATCTGACCTAAAAACATCATTTTAAGCATATCTCATGTTGAACATTTCTTCATTTGAGGAGTGGAAGATAGAGATTTTGACCTATGTTGAAAAATGACCTATAATTCAACTTTCCCAAAATACCCCTGGATTGCCAAGACCATAACTTGAGTTCCACAAATCTTCTTGAGGACTTCTAGTACTCAAATTTAAAGCTAAGATCAAGCCTTACAATTCTTATGTTGGCCAAGAATACATTTGAAAACTCCTTGATGGGAAAAAGTTGCTTGGAAATCAAGTGACTTTCACAGATAAATTTCAGTGTCCTCTGATGACCCATAACTTGCAAGAACCATAACTTGAGTTCTACAAATATCCTTGAAGACTTATAGTACTCAAATTAAAGCTATTGAGAAGCTCTACAAGTTTCATGTTGGCCAAGAATCCATTTGAAACTTGTATTTGGACTTGTGTGGCTTGGAAGTCTAGTGCTATACAAGGGATTTTACCCTAGGAACCCTGTCTCAAACCCCTCCAACCACTCTTGATTCTCTTATACTTGATCTTGAATCATCCATACACATGATTTAACATCTCAATCCATGACTTCCATGACTTAGAGCTAGGTCTTGATGCCCTTTCTTTGCTCTCCTTGACCTAGGGTTACCTAGATGAGACCCTACTTGTACACACCTCAACTGTAGTTCTTGAACTTTGATACCATGACTTGTCTAAGCTTCAATATGGATCTATAGGCCTCCCATGGGATCCATACACACCTCAAATTCATAATTCCATGTTGATGATCTTCAACACACCTCAAGTTAGGAGAGAAATTCACCTGTTGACACTCAGATCTTCTCAAAGCTTCACCCCATTCCTTGATGACTTGGATGTTCTTCAGCTTGAATAAGGCCCCTTGATGTGCTTCTTTAGATAAGAATGGCACTTGATCCCTTATGTTATGACATGCAAATGATGGGACTATGTACATGATGTATCTATGCAAATGATAATGCAATTAAAACATAAACCAGGTGAAATAGGTTGAGCAAATTTTAGGGTGCAACACCGTCACACTCCCAAATTCTCAGACGTAGCAGAGGTGTCACATTCTACACTTAACCAAAACACATACACCTGCAAAAGATCATTTACTAACATACGTAGCACAAAATTCGGATGAACAAACAACGGTAACTTGTTTAACATTTTAATCATAAACGCCATGTTATAATACACTTCCAACAATTCGTACTAATTAAACTCCATTAAAATTCAGCAAGTAATTATCTTCCATCAATTCACTAAAACAACTATGCATCCAAGCAACATTTGGCATTATCAGAAACAACCAATCTATTTGCCACAATACTTAACAAAACTCAGCAACAAGGAATTCAATTAAAACAATAACATTAATCGTTCATCCCCCCCAAAGTGCTACGTATCAGAGCGACCAACGACCTTAAACATAAAGCGAAACTTTCTTCCGAGTTACCTGTAAATTACCACCAACGGAGGTAACATACAACGTAAAGGGTGAGATATCACTAATATAACATAAGGCATGATAAAAGTCATGTCAGAATATTATCACAACATTATAATTCCAGCAGTTCGCATAAATATTAGTAATAATGAACTACAACCACCCTTTATTCCTAACCACAACAATTATCATCATATCTCAGTAACTCATCAAAACAACTCAACAACGCAACTCAACAATGCGACTCAACAATGCAACTCAACTGTGCATATGCATGTGGTACCATTTTGGGAGACAACACTCCACAATAATTCGGGAGACAACTCTCCACAATAATTCGGGAGACAACACTCCACAATAATTCGGGAGACAACACTCCACAATAACTCGGGAGACAACTCTCCACAATCATTCGGGAGACAACTCTCCACAATCATTTTATTTTTTCATTAAAGACACAATCGTCGCCAATCCAGGCCAAATTATATGCTATGAGATGCAACTATTATGAACTATAACACAACAACAACAACTGTGGAACAATCGTGCAACAAGGCATCACCCCTACAACCAATTATCCATAACAGAAACATCACATTTCGCATATATTATGGACTCACCATTTCAATCTGTTCATATCAGAGAACTACCAACAGTATCGTTCCTACAAATAAGACTCTAACACATTTTCACAGAGAACAATTAAAAACAACCTCGTCTCTAGAATTGAGAACTCAATGCCATTTTCATGTCAGAGAACAACTGACAACATCATTACTACAAATAAGAACTCAACACATTTTCATATGCCTTCATACGGGTAATATAACTACGACTTATCCACATAATCCAAGGAGAATATTATAATAACATTTTCTCAACAAATGGGAAATTAGCGCGTGCCGGCGCCGATTCCCAACATTACTACATAAACTAATGACACAACCATTAATGCAGGCGTAGACAAACATTAATCCTTCATATTCTATTAATATTTCTCAACCTACGGGAACCTTTACCCTTAATATTCCCTTAATATTTCTCAACCTACGGGAACATTTACCCTTAATATTCCCTTAATATTTCTCAACCTATGGGAACATTACTACGGTAACGTTACTACGGGGACATTACTACGTATTTTCCCCATTAATGAAACCTTAGAGCATCGTATATAACACATTCATTCTTACATAGAAAAACCTCGTCCCTAACATTTATCGATTAACGGAAATTATACCTATGAATCAATTCCCTACATGAAATTGATCATACCCACGGTTATAGAATTGAACCCCACCCTTACCTTGAATAGAGGCCAATTCCAAGCTTTCTGGTTCTGGTTCCGTTCTACGGTAACTCTCCTGCAACTTTCTCTTGCAACTTTCTTCCAATTTCACCGATGGAAAATTCTTCTTCTTACTTTCTCCACAGTCACGTTCCTTTTTCCTTCTCCTCAACCTTTTTCCTCAATTTTGGTTTTCTGAGCAGTTTATCGTTCTTTTGCTCTTTCTCCCACAACTGTTTATCGTGTCCTCCTCTCTTTCCCCAAAACTTCTCTATTTCCTTTAATCCCTTATTTCTTATTTTATTATTTTAAATCTAATAATAATAATAATACAAATATTATTCTCCCACTAATAATAATATTCATAATAATAGTAATAATATTCCACCAATAATAATATTAATACTAATAGTAATAATAATAATAATAATAATAATAATAATAATAATAATAATAATAATAATAATAATAATAATACCACCAATATTACTATTAACTATTATATTATTATCTCAACACCACATCTCCACAAATAATCCTTATATATCAAGGATACTCACCAATCATATACAAACCTACCCCACCTAAGGGCACACCAACATAAAATAATTAAATTAACACCAAAATGACTAAATAAATAAAATGGGTGTTACACATATATCATCATAGTTGCATCAACTCAAATGTGTAGCATTTCCATGCTGTATGGAGCGTTACGCCATTGTCAAACCTATGCATTTTGAAACATAAGTCAGGTTGGTTACCTCTTTCTTTTCAGGTGTTTTTTCCCTGCAGGTATTTGAAATTCTTGTTCAGGAAGGTGTCCAGATATTCAGATTTGTGGCGCGAGGTACGCGATGATAGCGTTCGTCCTATCATATGCTCCCCTAGCAGAGTTGCTTGGTTATGTTTCTCTTCTCCCCCAGCGGAGTTCTTCTCAGGTTGCTGTCACGTCAGCATTAAAAGATTTCGTGGTTCAGACTTTCAGAGTTGTTACCCGTGATTTCCCCGGAAGAGTTTATCCCCATCAAAGTTGCTTGGTTAAGTTTCTCGTCTTCCCCAGCAAAGTATTCTTCAGACTGTTGTACATCAGTTTTGAAAATCTTGAAGTTGTTACCTGTTGTTGAAATAGGTGTTTGACGGCCGTCGTCAGAATTTGCCTGCAGAGTTGTTTGTTCAAGTCTTCGGATGTCCGATTCGCGCTTTAATTAGTGCTTTGTGTCGCTACTGCGAAAATCGGCGCCGGCTGAACAGAAGAGTCGCCACCGTGCGTTATTTATCCCACGGGAGGGAAAGGAAACGCTCAGAGTAAACCTCGCACAACACGGGAAAGGTATGGTCGTCGCAACCAAAACCTGGATTCGGGAGTCGGTTACGCAAGGGGAAGGTATTAGCACCCCTCACGTCCGTCGTACTCGACGGGATCCACGCTTGTTTTCGGGTATGGATTGTTATTCTATCTACTCTACAGGTCAGGGGTTAAAAGTAAAATGACTCGGCAAAGTATCGCACTTTATGCCTACGTATTCCCGTCTGAAACGAGAAATTAGAGTCAACGTAGTTCGCCTACCTACGGGAAAGGAGGGGAAGGGTGCTCGCTAGGATATCGCATCCTATGCCTACGTACTTCCACACAGCGTGGAAGATCAGAGCAAACGTAGTTCGGGCCACGTACGACACAAGCTTGTCTTGATTGATTTTATTCCTTCTGAAAAAGGTTTTTCTGATTAGCAGTCCAAGCGGACAAAAATGACGTCTTGATGAGTTCACATTCTTTTACGGAAGAAGTGTATTTTAGTGTGTTTGAAATCTTTATGTGTTTTTCTGTTTGTTTTGAGAAAGAAAGAGACAGAACTCTAACCTACGGTTGCAAAGGGAAACAACTTAACCTAATGTTATCATGCAGGGGTTAAGACCTAGTGTCTATCATGCTCCTCTCTTGCGCAGAGGGAAACAGAGATCCTAAGGGAATAGCCGGAAACAGAAACAATATCAGATATATACAATAATACAGTAAAATGCATGGATGCAACAGTACAAGCGAGGCAAGGGAGTCCCACTCAACCTCGAACCTAGAAAACAATAGGCAAAAGTGAACAGACTTCACTTTCAACCCAACAAGGGTAAACAGCAAACAATACAATCAGGAAAACCAATCAATACATCAGAAATGAAATACAGCAAAAATAAACAGCCACAGCAGCTCTACATCAATATCTGGCTACAAGCAATCTCCAATCAGTTACAGGCTTCAACAAGCATTAATCTCCATCTTCATGATCTTCAGGCAAGGGCTTTTGATCATCAGTCTTCTATCTGCAAGGGCTTTTCTTCAAGCTCAAACCTCCAGGATGAGGGATCAGTCACAAGAGTGGATTGGGTGTTAAACAATTAGTTGACTACCAATGGTGGTAAACCAACTGCTTCTAACACAAAAGACATTTTCTCTCAAGAGTTCTATCTCTTAGACACTATCACCAAGCCTTCCAAAGGAAGGGGGTGAGTGTCTTAGAGAGACTCTGAATCACAGAGAAGAATGGATGCAGACAAGGCAATCCATGTTTGAAAAACAAACTTTCTAATCTAGAGTTCTGCCTAGCTCCTAAACCCTAGTCTCCTCGGCATCTGCTAGCAAGAATCTCCTCTTCAACTCTGGCAATTGATCTTCAATCTCTGGATCTTCAATGGCTTCATCTTTGCAAATCCTCAGCTCTCCCAAGTCCCCAGACAATCCCAATACCCACACAAGCAAGCAATAATCCCTAGAGGGCACACCACACCAGTCAATCAGATATCCAGTATATTAATAGCAGTAGGGGAACCCTGACTTTTTTCTAAGGGATCTAATAACTACCCATAGCCCCTATAGTCCCATAACTAAATTAGTCAAGCCCTAAGTCCTAAGGGAAAAGAATCAAATCTCCTAAGTCATCACTTAAAACCCTAGCTTTATTCATGTTGTTCACACCTACACTAAACACCTAAAATTAATTTCTAAAAATGGGAACTAAACTGAATCTACAAGTTCAATGTCTACACTAAACAACCTAAAAAGAATGGGCAAAAAATATTGAAGCAACTAATAGAACAGAAAATAACAAAATCATGTATGAAATGAAACTATTAAAATGTTATTTATTTAGAAAATATGAGAAAAATATCAAATAAAAAATAAAGTGCAATTTTTATTTTCTATAATTTTCTAGACATCCTAAAGAAAAATATGCAAAAAGAATGAATTAAAAATAATGATTTTTCTATTTATTATGATTTTTATAAGATGCATAAAAAATGAAAAGAAAATAAAAGAAAATATAAAGAAATATTTGAGGGGGTGAGAAAAGTAAAGGCGCGCAGTTGAAATTCAAGATGGGCCACAGGACAGGGGGTGCGAATATCAAGTGGATAAGACCCAGGTGCGCTCAGAAAACACTTGAGAAAATGCCAGAAAAATAAAGAAAGATTCGGTGTAAATAGCATCCAATTCATGTGTATTCGTTTGGGCTTAGTGAAAAGGAGGTGTGCATAGCAAATCAAATTCAGGCCCACCCAGGATACTTAAATGAAACGCTGCGTTTCATATCCACTTCTTCCCTCCGTTTTCAACTTCAAATGTGGACCATCCGATGCTACAGTCCAGTCCAAGGTCAAACGTGCATCCTACGGTGTTGGAGTCATCATCAATCTTGGACTCCCTAGGGTTTCAGATATCCCCCATGCACGATTCCATCTTCAAGCGCTCGGTTCTCCCTCATCTCCTCATGAAAATCAAAACTACAAACACCAAACTTGCTTCATTTTTTACGTAGAATGCAACTACATCATCAGTTCTTGTTAAAATTCGCCCAATCACTAAACACGATAGCTTCCCTTCCATGGCTGCTTCAATTCTGACCTTCACTAAACCCTAATTTCTTGCTAACAGAACACTCATCAACCATCACTGATCATGCTACACTAATCCAAATGAGTTATCCATCACTAATCTCCTAGTTATGGATCAAAACAGTTTTATGGCTCATGCAAGAATCTTCATCAATTCACACTAAAAGCTTCAGGATTACTCCTCTAACCACCTAGGTCACTATTATCCTAACAAACCTATGTCATGCTAACTACATCAGGCCAATTTGAATGGAGAACATACCTGGTATAATTTTGAAAAACAGAATGGTGAATCCTTCACTTCGAGCTCAGCAATGTCTTAAACTTGATCAAGGTGCTTGGATCTTGATTCTGTATGCATCTACACTTGCTCCAACACTTTGGATTCTTGTAATGGATTCTTCTTGCACTTTTGAGGATGAACTCACAACACACGAATTTGGAACTATTTCCACTGGATCTTGCTTGAAACTGGTTATATGATGATTGTAGAGAATGATGGGATCAAGAATTTTGCAAAATGATCAAGATTTGAGGGAGTTTGAGTAGTTTATGCAAGAATGAGAAAATGGATGAAAATTGAGGTTTTTGAACAAATGGGAGCACCAACCCTTGCATGAATCAGCTTGTATGAATATATAGATGATGTTGGAACCTCCTAGAACATTGGAGAAATTTCCCTTGCATTTTTCCTTTTCAATCTTGGATTATGTTACTTTCAATTCAAGCAACCATGGATAACTCTCAAATTATGAACTAAACTCAAAATTCCACTTTAGCCAATGTCTTTAAAATGCCTTTTCCATTCAAAATGACCTATAATTTTGCATCATTTGGCCAAGATATGAAAAATATCATTTTTTAAGTCATTTTTCTTCATTAAATTCAACAATTTTGAAACCTTGTGATATGAATCTTTCCAATCTCTCATGGTCACTTTTCTAGACTCAAAATGTAATTTGGAGCAAGTTTGATGTTGTAAGTTTTTCCATTTGAGGCTTCCTTGTATGAGTTTTGGACATAGGTTAAAATGACCTGTAATTCACAAATGACCAAAATACCCTTTGCTTGCCAAGACCATAAGTTGAGTTCCACACATCATATGAAGGCATACTATACCATTCTAGAAAGCTAAGACAATTAGGAACAATTATTATGTTGACCAGAAATTCATTTGAAATCTCCTTGAGGGGTAAAAGTTGCTTGGAAGTCAAGTCACTTTCACAGACAAAATTTCAGATACCTCAGATGACCTGTAACTTGCAAGGACCATAACTTGAGTTCTATAAATCTCCTTGATGTCTTCCACCACTCAAATTAAAGGTATTGAGATCCTATACAAGTTCCATGTTGGCCAAGAAGCCATTTGAAGCTTGCATTTTGACTTATCTTGCTTGGAAATTTGACCTAAACTAGGGGATTTTACATAGAAACCCTAATTTAGAAACTCCTCTTCTCCTTGATTTCTCTTGATTTCTTCTTAGCATGACAACATATCCTCATTCTTCATGTCAAATGATGAACCCCACATCTCTCCAATAGCCCTTAATGCCTTTAAATCAATCAATTGACCTAGGGTTGACCTAGGGTTGACCCAGATGAAACCCTAGTTGACTGTCTTCAACTGCAATTCTTGTGACTTCACCAATGACTTGTCTCCTTCTCCAAATGACTTTCTAAGTCCTCCAAGATGTCTAGATACTCCCCATACTCTCAATTCACAACTCATAATTCCCTTGTTGATCCTCAGACACCCTCAGTTAGGAGATATACTCAGTGCTTGATCCACTGCACTCCCTGCTTGCAAATTCTTTCTTGATGACTTGAATGAGATTGAATTAGGATAATAACCTCTTGATAGGCTTCCAGAGATGAGGATAATGATTGGTTCCCTGTTGAATGACTTGCTATGCTTATGCTATGCAGATGATTAGACTATGTACATGCCTCTATATGCAAATGTTAATGATATTGAAACATAAACCAAGTGAATAAGGTTGAGCAAATTTTAGGGTGCAACAGCTGCCCCTATTCAAGCGACTTGGACCCGATTGGGTGAAGAGCGAACGGCCTTCAAACATTCGAGGTACGAGACGGTTGAATACTAAGAAACCCGGAAATTTGCCAACCGCAAAAATAAACTGCACCCCCGTTTGGGTAACGACACCCACTGCCTGGATCTGACTGTTTGCAGCCGCTCACTGATCTCGTAACGACCACGCTGGGGATAACAGATTGCTTGCTTGTCCACATTAGGACTCTGTCTGTCATCAATACGAAGAAATCTCAACTAGAACCTGTCCACGTTAGGACTCCACTTGCTGTTAACCCAGAAAAATCTCAGCAACTCCGCTGGGGGATATTCCAATAAATCGTCCATGTTAGGAATAGACTCTTCCACGTTAGGAATAACACCATCCACGTAAGGAATCATCTCTTCTGCATCTGTCCATGTCAGGACTAAACTTTCCATCTTTCCACGTCAGGATGCAATCTTCTTTTTCCACGTAAGGAGAACCGTATCAATCTGTCCACGTAAGGACTCCAGTACAACTCGATATGTCTGCGTCATGACTACATTTTTCCACGTAAGGAATGCCATCTTAATCTGTCCACGTAAGGACTCCGCTCTTTCCTCGTAAGGAATCCTCCTCCTATGTGTCCGCGTAAGGACTCAATCTTTTCCACGTAAGGAACACGATCTCCTTTCCCCGTAAGGAACCATTTTCTGACTTGTCCACGTAAGGACTCCCCTCTTTCCATGTAAGGACCTGAAGTTTCTCTTTCTCTTCCACGTAAGGAACACGCCTTCTTTCCACGTTAGGCATACTTCTTCTTCTGAATCCGTCCACGTCAGGACTAAATTTTCCACGTAAGGAATCTATCTTCTTCTTCCGCGTTAGGAATAACTTCTTTGATATGTCCGCGTAAGGACTCAATCTTTCCACGTAAGGAAACCCGTTCTTTTCCACGTAAGGAATCTCATCTTTCCACGTAAGGAATGAACTTGCTCTTCCACGTAAGGAACTGAAACCTCTTTTTCCACGTAAGGAATAGATTCGTCCACGTCAGGACCCATGTTTCGTCTTGATTTGTCCACGTAAGGACTACATCTTTTCTGTTGAGAAAATACATCTTGTCCGTGTCCGGACTTGTGCGTCTTCAACTTGCTTGTGAAATAAGACTTGTCCACGTCAGGACCCCACACTCAATTAATACCGATAACCCGAACCGGTCCACGTTAGGACTAACACACATCGTCAATTTGAGAAAATGTCCACGTTAGGACTCCACATTCCCACAATCTTCTTTATCACAAAGAAAACTTGTCAATGAAATTGTCCACGTTAGGACTCCTCCTTCCACCAATTTATTATTACTGACGTTACAGCAACTTTGAGGCTGGCTCTACTGGGGACATTTGGAAACCAAACTTCTGGACGCCTGTTCTGATAACCGGCGGTAGCCTCTGAAGTTCTGATTCATGAATCCTTTGATGACGAACAACCCCGCTTGGGGGTAAGGAGAAACTTATTTTGCTGACTCTGGCGGGGACAACACAAGAAATTCATAAATAACTTTGTTCGGAGACACAGAGAAACTTCATCTCGTCAACTCTGTGGGGAGTAGTGTCAAGGCTGACACCTCGTGGGATGTCTTATGTCGAGATCTTGACTGCTTGATAATTCACTTGAGCAAGGGCTCTCTCTACCTGCATGAGAAACAATACCTGGTTTATGTTTAAAAAAATGTGCATGTTTGACGGCGATGCAATGTTCCATTCGACATGGAAATACTACACTTTACTTGGTGGATGCAAGTACGACCCTATAGGCCAATGCAACCGCAGACTTGAACTGCTGGGTACAGGAACTGCTTCAGCAAAATAAATGCTGAAGATAATGCCAACTCCGCTGGGGATAGCCAGGTGCTACAGAATTATTCCAGCAAAATAAATGCTGGAAGGGCGAAGTCAACCCTGCTGGGAAATTGGGAACTCAAGCCAAGCACCCTGTTGAGGTAACCCCCCTGCTGGGGAATAGCAGATGTGCACAGTATGATCGGACTTTCTGCTGGAGAGTGAACTGATATTACACGGTATCCCTGACAAAATAAATGACAGGACCCACCACCAACTCTGCTAGGGAGAGTCTTGATCTTCGAGCTCCACTGGGAGGAAAGAACACTTGCTGAAAAGAGAGGATTCTGCCGGGGATGGGATGATTCTCTTGGGAAAAAACCAACTGACTCCGCCGGGAGAGGGTAAATGACCCTGCGAGGAAAGATGAACTTGTCTGGATACTGTTGCACCCTAAAATTTACCCAACCTTACTCCTTGGATTTATGTTTCATCATCATTAGCATTTGCATATAGAGTCATGTACATAGACTAACCATCTGCATAGCATAAGCATAGCAAGTCATTCAACAGGGGACCAATCATTATTTTCATCTCTAGAGGCCTAGCAAGAGATTATTATCCTAATTCAGTCCTACTCAAGTCATCAGGAAAGAATTTGAAAGTAAAGAGTTCAGCAGATCAATCCTTGAGATCATCTCCTAGCTGAGGGTATCTGAGGGTCAACAAGAGGGTTGTGAGCTTTGAGTTGAAGGCATGGAGAGTATCTAGACATCTTGAGAGACTTATAAAGTCATTTGGAGAAGAAAACAAGTCATTGATGAAAGCACAAGAGCTACAGTTGAAGACAGTCAACTAGGGTTTCATCTGGGTCAACCCTAGGTCAACCCTAGGTCAATTGACTGATTTAAAGGGGCATTCAAGGCTATTGGAGAGGTGTGGGGTTCATCATGGGACATATGAAGAAGAATATGGAGATATGACAAGGAGAATTCAAGAGAAATCAAGGAGAAGAGGAGTTACTAAATTAGGGTTTCTCTGTAAAATCCCCTAGTTTAGGTCAAATTTCCAAGCAAGATAAGTCAAAATGCTAGTTTCAAATGGCTTCTTGGCCAACATGAAACTTGTAGAGGATCTCAAGACCTTTAATTTGAGTGGTGGAAGACTTCAAGGAGATTTATAGAACTCAAGTTATGGTCCTTACAAGTTACAGGTCATCTGGGGTGTCTGAATTTTTGTCTGTGAAAGTGACTTGACTTCCAAGCTAGTTTTGCCCCTCAAGGAGATTTCAAATGAATTCTTGGTCAACATAAGAGTTGTTCCTCATTGTCTTAGCTTTCTAGAATGGTATGGTACGCCTTCATATGATGTGGAGAACTCAACTTATGGTCTTGACAAGCAAAGGGTATTTTGGGCATTTGTGAATTACAGGTCATTTTAACCTATACCCAAAACTCATACAAGGAGGCCTCAAATGGAAAAACTTATAACATCAAACTTGCTCCAAATGGGATTTTAAGTCTAGAAAGAAGGTCACAAGTTATTGGAGAAGCTCATAGCATGATGTTGCACAATTGGTCAAAATATGAACTAAAAAGGCATATAAAGTGAATAATTTCAAGTTGAAAATTGGTTTGGGAGATTTACAAGTCCAAATGGAGACTTCCAATATATGATTTTGAATGGAAAAACAATTCTAAGAACAATGGTTCACACACTTTTTTGAGTTTAGAAGGAAAAAATGAAGTTATCCATGGTTGCTTATCATTTAAGAAACATAATCAAAATGGATCAAAATTTGAAAACAAGGGAATGTGCAAGATGGATCTAGAATGTTCATTTGGGGTCTATATATTCATGAAATGTGCATTGATCAAGGGTTGGCCTCATTTGCACCAAGAATTCTACCAAATTTCACACACTTTTTCATTGAAGTTTCATCACAATTCTCTCAAATTCTTCATCAAGCTTCATCATAATCAATTCAATTCCACTCAATCATCAACACAGATCATAATTGAAGCAAGTTCTTGGTGTGAATCATTCATATTCGAGTGCTTTTCTCAAGAATCTCAAAACTACAAGTTCAAGTGGATTGCATGATTCAAGCAAGGAAACTCCAAGTTTGTGCATACAGAATCTATACCTGAGCAATTGGATCAAGATTCAAGCCTTGGAGGTCTCAAATCATCATCTTCCATAACTGTTTCTCAAATTTCTTACAAGGTAAGTTTTCATTCGATTTACTTGATTCAGTTATTTAGGCTTGTTTTTGTTAGTTTAGATGCAATCTAGGTGGTTAGGAGAGTAGTTTAGGTGAAGTTGGAACGATTTGGTGAGGTTTGTTAGCAGGTACCATAAACTGTTTGGATCAATATCTCTCATGTTAATGCACCAGAATGTTAGTTAATTTGATCATGTTAACCTCCATTAGGCATAGGTTAGCTTAGGTCAAGTTTGATGAAGAGTTATCATGATGCTTATCAGTGAATATCCATGGTGATCAGAATTTACCTCAATCGGGTTGAGAGTTTTAGTGAGTTTCAGATTGATCTAAGATCATAGGATTGAAGAGGGAGAGGTTTGGAGTAACTTTCATGTTCATAGCATGGTGATTCGTGGCCTGGATAAGGAGAACAGAGAGGGAGAAAACTGTGCGTGCATGGAGGTTCATGAGGATGAAACCCTAGTTGCAGGTTTGTTTGGAGAAGACACAATCATAGCCTTCCATTTGTGGTTGGACTCTTGACTTCCCAGAGGATCCAAGGGCTCTCGTTTGATTTCAGAATTGGAGGGAGAAGCTGGGTGCCAAACGCACCGTTTCATTAATTGAAACGGGCGGGCCTCAGAATTTCATGCTATCCCCACCCCCAGCTTTCAGGCCCAAACCAATCGGAACGTGTTTTCTATACTATTTTCACCCCCCAGCTGTTTCAATAATTCTGACTGGATGCTGGGCTTAGCCAGAAGCGCTATCTGCACCCCTACCCTGTGAGGCCCATCCAAGTTTGAACTGAGCGAAGTTCCTTTTCACACCCCCCTGGCTCATTTAGTTCATTTTATTTTTTCTTATTTCATTTTAATTTTCATCAATTTTCATAAAATCATAATAAATTCATAAAAAATGTTTTTTAATTCATTCTTTTTACCATGTTTTCATTAAAATGTCTAGAATATTATAGGAAAAGAAAATTTCATTTTTAGTTTTATTTCATATTTTTTACATATTTTCTAAATAAATAGCATAATAAATAGTTACATTTCATGCATCATTTTCATGATTTTTGTTCTCTCACATGCTTTAATATTTTTTGATCATTCTTTTTATACTGTTTAGATGAAATATTAGGCTTATAGAAATATTTTAGTTCCCATTTTTAGGAGTTAGCTTTAGGTGATTAATAAATGCTTGAATATCATGATCAAAACTAGGGTTTTAGGTGACAACTTAGGAAGTTCAATTTTCTCCCTTTAGGACTTAGGATTTAAATAGATTAGTTATGGGACTATATGGGTTATGGATAGCTATTAGATCCCTTAGAAAAAGTTAGGATTCCCCTACTGCTATTATTACTGTCTGTATATCTGTTGTTTGGTGTGGTGTGCCCTCTGGGGATTTGTTGATTGTTTGATTGGGTATTGGGTTTGTCTGGGGCCCTGGGGAAGCTGAAGATTTGTGGAGATGAAGCTATTGAAGAGTCAAAAGATTGAAGATCAACTGTCAGAGTTGAGGATGAGTTTCTTGCTAGCAGTTGCTGAGGAGACTAGGGTTTAGGAGCTAGGCAGAGCTCTAGATTAGAAAGATTGTTTCTCAAACATGGATTGCCTTGTCTGCATCCATTCTTCTCTGTGATTCAGAGTCTCTCTAAGGCACTCACCCCCTTCCTTTGGAAGGCTTGGTGATGGTGTCTGTGAGATAGAACTCTTGAGAGAAAATGTCTCTTTGTGTTAGGAGCAGTCTGTTCACCACCTTTGGTAGTCAGCTGATTGCTTAACACCCAATTCACTCTTGTGACTAATCCCTCATCCTGGAGGTTTGAGCTTGAAGAAAAGCCATTGCAGATGGAAGATTGATGTCAAAGCCCTTGCCTGAAGGCCATGAAGATGGAGATTTATGCTTGTTGAAGCTTGTAGCTGATTGGAGATTGTTTGAAGCCAGTTGCTGATTCAGAGCTGCTGAGGCTGTTTCTTTTATTGTTGTGTTTCATTTGCTGGTGTATTGATTGGTTTTCTGAACTGTATTGTTTGCTGTTTACCCTGTTGGGTTGAAAGTGAAGCCTGTTCACTTTTGCCTATTGTTTTCTAGGTTCGAGGTTGAGTGGGACTCCCTTGCCTCGCTTGTACTGCTGCATCCATGCATTTTACTGCTTTACTGTATATATCTGATATTGTTTCTGTTTCTGCCTATCCCGTAGGATCTCTGTTTCTCTCTGTGCAAGAGAGGAGCATGATAGACACTAGGTCTTAACCCATGCATGATAACATTAGGTTAGTTTGTTTCCCTTCGCAACCGTAGGTTAGAGTTCTGTCTCTTCTCTCTCAAAACAAGCAGAAAAACACCATAAAGATTTCAAACACAATAAAAGACACTTCTTTCGTAAAAGAACGTGAACTCATCAAGACGTCATTTTTGTCCTCTTGGACTGTTAATCAGAAAAACCTTTTCAGAAGGAATAAAATCAACCAAGACAAGCCTGTGTCTTCCGTAGCCCGAACTACGTTTGCTCTGATCTTTCATGCTGTATGAAAGTACGTAGGCATAGGATGCGATATCCTAGCGAGCAACCTTCCCCTCCTTTCCCGTAGGTAGGCGAACTACGTTGACTCTGATTTCTCGTTCCAGACGAGAATACGTAGGCATAAAGTGCGATACTTTGCCGAGTCATTTTTTTACTTTCATTTTATTTTCTTTTTAACCCTTGACCTATAGTTTAGATAGAATAACAATCCATACCCGAAAACAAGCGTGGATCCCGTCGAGTACGACGGACGTGAGGGGTGCTAATACCTTCCCCTTGCGTAACCGACTCCCGAACCCAGGTTTTGGTTGCGATGACCATACCTTTCCCGTGTTGTGCGAGGTTTACTCTGAGCGTTTCCTTTCCCTCCCGTGGGATAAATAACGCACGGTGGCGACTCTTCTGTTCAGCCGGCGCCGATTTTCGCAGTAGCGACAGCTGGCGACTCTGCTGGGGATCCAACGTCCCCTGGCTGCTAAGGACTGCGACGGTCCTTATGCATTTGGGATCCAACGTCCCTTGAGAGAGTCAATCCTAGCGCTTGTTTTCCCGTCGAGGATTTTGTATGGAGTTTGTATATTTCTAACCTTGTATTTTCAGCTTTATGTATTGATTATTATTGCTGTATTTGGGGTGTGACGGGTGTTCTGATATTGAGAGATAAGCCGGACCTGGGCTTGAGTGTACCTAGAATTAGAGTAGAAATTAGTGGGCGCCCGCTTGCTTTGCTTGCTTTGGTGTCCCATGAAATCTACGCTCAGACGAGGTTCCTCTGGTTGGCCTCCTGCCCCTTCCTTTGGTTGGCGTGGGTTGCTGGTTAGTTGGATTGTCGACTCTGGGGACCGATCATTTGGAAGTTGGCTGAGTGAGGCCTCTTCAGGAATTGATGATGCCACTCCTTCTGGGAATCGTATCATCAACCCTGAAAGTCTGTGACGCCGACGACCGCATAGGATGCCGTACCTTGTGCCAGTTATAGGGCCACCCACCTGTGAGGGGATTCAGGGTTATGCAGGTAACTAGACCTCCAGATTACCGGTTATTTCTTGATCAGAGATCCTGGTTATTTATGGAGAGTTATGAGGTCTGCCAGAGACCATGTGGAGATTTATTCTGAGGTCTGCCAGAGACCATGTGGAGATTTATTCTGAGGTCTGCCAGAGACCATTTGGAGATGTATTCTGAGGTCTGTCAGAGACCATTTGAGAGGTGTTTTGAGGTCTGTCAGAGACCAATTATGGATGTGATTTGAGGTCTATCAGAGACCAGTTGGAGTTATGGTTTGAGGTCTGTCAGAGACCAGTGTTGGAGTTCTATTTGAGGTCTATCTGAGACCAGGGTTGATGACTTCTGGATGGTCTATCTGAGACCTTTCTTGATTGGGTTTAGGCTATTCAGCTGCAGCTTTGGTCCCTGTTGAATGTTACTTGCATTGCATCCTTGCATATACATTATCATTTGCATTTCACTAACGTGTGTCTGTGCTGCAGGTGCATTTGCATTTCCCTAGTTCTAGTGCCCAGACTTCTGAGTATTTGATCATGACTAGCCTACGGAGAACGGTTGCTTACAAATTGCCTACGCCTGATATTGTTCCTTTACTGGGGTTGATCTCTCTTGCTGATGAGGGTGTTCGTAGGAGTTTCCGGATGAGTTATGGTAGATTACTGAGATTGGTGTGCAAACCTACAGAGGTAGAGTTAGATGGGCTGTATGCTTTGTTGCAATTCTACGACCCTGCTTTGAGGTGCTTCACGTTCTCTGACTTTATTATGGGACCAACTCTGGAGGAATACGCTGAGTATGTTGAGCTGCCTGTGCAGAACCTGGTTCCATTCATTCATTATGATGCCAAACCTAAGCCGGAAGAATTGGCCAAAGCCTTGCATGTGGATGCTTCTGAACTTGTGACTACTGTTTCCCGTGGAGTTCCAGGCTTCTCATTTCAGTTCTTAGTTGGTAAAGCCCAAGAGTACGCCAAGAATGGGTGCTGGGTCGCTTTCAATGCTGTGTTGGCCTTGTGCATTTATGGCATAGTACTATTCCCCAATATACCGGATTTTGTGGACTTCGATGCTTTCTACTTGTTTGCCGCTGGTAATCCTGTACCTACTTTACTCGGAGATCTCTACCACTCGCTGCATTACAAGAATGAGAAGGGAAGAGGGAAGAATGTTCATCTGTGTGTGCCCTTATTGAGTATGTGGTTTGAGAGTCACCTTCCTAAGAGAGGATCTGATGCAGAGACTACAGTTCCAGTTGGTTGGCCGGAGCGTTTGATGAGGCTATCGTCGGAAGATATGGAGTGGTTCGATAGAGACCTGCTGGGATCGGAGCTCATCTTCAGTTGTTCTGGGTACCCTAATGTGCCATTGATAGGAAGAAAAGGGTGTATCAATTACAACCCTTCTCTATTCATTCGCCAGTTCGGATATGCGCTGAAGAGTCCACCTCAAGAGGAAGAAGTACAGGAATCTCTGTACTTCACTGGTGACGTGAAGGGGGAGTTATTAGCCAAGTTGCGGCATGCTTGGACGCGTATTAACCGCAAAGGGAAGCCGTTGTTAGGAAAGAATGACTGTCAGGCCTATGCACCTTATAGAGTTTGGATTCAAGAGAGGGCTAGTCAATTGAAGATGCCGTTTCCAGAGGCACCAATTCTTGATCCTATTCCGGTAGAAGAGCCGACCACTGTTTCTAAAGAAGCATATGAACAGGTTGTGAAGGAGAAAGAAGCCTTGATGAAGATTAACGAAGGGTTAGAGCAAGAGCTAGCCCAGGCACGCAGTGAGAAAAACAAAGCCGTATATGCTTTCCAACAACAGATTGAGCTGGTAAACAGGTTAGGAGCTGAGTTGACCGAGGAAAAGAAGAAGCGTGAACGTCTGGGGCAAGAGTTCAGAAGTTCCCATGACATGCTGGAAGCCAAAAAGAAAGCGCTCGACGCAGCACACCGAGAGATATCTTCTTGCAACAAGACTTGGAATGCTACACTCACTAACAACAAGAAGAGGGAAGATAAGCTAAAGCAGCAAATTTCCGACCTCGAAGAGAAATTGAAGTCTAGCATCAAGAAGTGTGAGGAGGAAGTGATGAACCGGTATAGTGTCCAGCATGCACTGAACAAGGCAATCAAATCCAGAGATGAAGCAGTGTCCCAGAAGCGAAAGCTAGAAGATTGCTTCGGAGAAGCAACATGGGAAGAAACTGCTGAAGACGTACGCCGTGTCCTTAAGAAGAGAAACCAGCTTGTTGAAGGGCTGCTTGATCGACCAAGCCATCCGGAGACCAAGAAGTTGATAGAGGAGTACCAGACTTTTGGGAGGATCTGATCGTTCCATTATTTGTATGCTTTATTTGCATAGTGCTGACCATCACCAGGATTGTTGGTTGAGGTCATGCCATCTTTGTACTCTCAGTGATATTGTACCCTGGGCTTATTGATTCTCTCTGTTATATATGAGGCCTTCCATGATTCAGCTCCGGTATTCTTATTGTCAGCACTGTCACTGCACCGGCACTTTCGCACTAGAACTGGGGGAATGAACTTCCCTAATGCACAGACACATTGCATTGCATTCATATTCATATTGCATAACAGGTAATCTTTGAAGGGTGTCTTATCTCCTGCTTTGATTCAGGTACTTAACAGGATTCCAGATCAACATCCGCACCGCTATTCTACACGATCCAACTGTCGGAAAGTCATGGACCAGATTCAGAATGAGATGCAGGATGTACGCGAGAAGCTCGCCCTCTTCATGCAGACCATGGAGGCTATAGCAAAAGGGCAGGAGAACTTGCAGGCCATGGTCCAGCCTCTGTTGGCTCGCAACGCAGGTCATGGTAACGAAGATCATCAGTCTGTCCGGGTTGATACTGCTCATGGAGATGGCACTCCAACGCCGGTGGCTCCGCCTGTCGTCAATGTGAATGCTGCTAACGTCAACAACGCTACCACTGCTGTGAATGGTAACGTCGGAGTTGGAAATGAAACTGCTGTCCACAACGCTGGGCTGGGTGATGTCAATTTGGGAGATAATCTCGGAGGCAATGGTTTTGTCAACGCTGGGTTCGGATTCAACGATCAGGGATTCGACAACACTGGCAAGTATGGCTTTAATGCTCAAGGCTTTGGGCAAGATGGTTATGGTATGGTCAATCAGGGCTACGGAGGTTTTGGAAACGGAAACGGTGCTGGTTTTATGGCTGGTGGTCCTGCTGGAGGTGTTCAAGGGTATGGCAACAGAGGCCGAGTTCCAGGGATGAATCAGGTCAGAGCTGGACGTAATAATGCGTATGATGGATACGGGGCTGGAAACGGTATGTGGCAAGAGGATCAACAGGAAGACGCCTTCTCGGGAGGGGGCTTTGAAGGGCCGATGGATGATTCTCAAAAGATTAGAATGCTGGAAGAGCAAATGAAGGGAGTCCTAAATCAGAGTGCTGTAGGACTGGACATGGCAACAATGGGCTTGGTACCTGGGCTGAGGGTGCCAATCAAGTTCAAAGCGCCTGCGTTCGATAAGTACAAAGGAGATACATGTCCGAAGGTTCATGTACGAGCTTATTACAGAAAGATGTCTGCATACTCCACTGATGAAAGAATGCTCATGCATTTCTTTCAGGATAGCCTATCGGGTCCTTCCTTAGAGTGGTACATGGGGTTGGAGCCCACTGATATTAAGACTTGGAAGCAATTAGCGGAGGCGTTCGTAGCCCATTACAAATATAACAGTGACCTGGCACCCAATCGGGTCCAGTTGGCCGGGCTTTCGCAGAAGAAGGGGGAGAGTTTTAAAGAATACGCGCAAAGGTGGCGCGATATGGCTGCCAGGGTCCGTCCTCCTGTGGAAGATAAAGAAATGAACGATATGTTTGTCGGCACATTCACCGGGTTGTTTCATGATATGCTGTTTCATACGTCTTTGGCTAGTTTTTCAGACCTGATCTTGATGGGGGAAAAGATTGAGCGGAACATTAAGCAAGGAAAGTTCCAAGTTGACGAGTCAGCTGCATCTGGCAGCAATAGGAAAGCTTATGGTGGGCGCCGTCAGGGCGAAGCTAGTGCGGTATTTGGAGGCCGAGGCCGAGGCCGAGGCAGGGGAAGAAATCAATATCGTCAGCAGCAGCAAGTGTCGAGTGTGACTATTCCTTATCAACAGCAACCAACTCAGCAACAACAACAGGTTCAGCAGCAACCAATGCCACAGCAGCAGCAGCCTCAGCAGGGGGCACAGCAAGCTCAACGAAGATTTCAGGGTAATAAGCCGAGAAGGGTGTTCGAGAAGCCTCCCTCTAACTATGCTGATTTATTGCAGACCTTGTTGGGATTGAATCTGGTGGAGAAAAGAACCTTGGCACCGATAACGGGAACTCCCCCGTTCGGCTATGATGCAAATAGGCGCTGCGAGTTTCATTCTGGGGCCCCGGGCCATGATATAGAAGGTTGTCATGCTTTTAAGCACGTTGTGCAGGATCTCTTGGACAACAAGTCTATCAACTTCGGAACGACCGGTGCGAATATAGTCCAGAAACCCATGCCTAATCATGGGGCGAATGCCGTGCTGACTGAGGAAGGTCTGAATCTGATTATGAATGTTGAGGATTTAAAGACGCCGCTGAGCGAAATAAAAAGCCGACTGTTGCAGGGAGGTGTTTACCCGGGTTGTAATGAGTACTGCTTAGATTGTTGGGCCCTGTCTGGGGGGTGTGAGGATCTGAAGAAAGGCATTCAGGCCTTGATTGATGAAGGTGTACTGCAGTTTGATAGAACAGCAACTGATGAGCCGGCAGGGGCAGTAGTGGATAATCGGAGTGATGTTGCCACAGTGACAATTCCTAGGAAGACGATCACCATTTCAGCACCCGCTCAGCGACCACCGATTACTATAACTAAAGCCGGGCCAATCCCGTATGAGAGCACGAAAGCGGTCCCATGGTCATATGGGCTAGAGGTGTATTGTGACGGGATTAAAATCGATGTTAACAAGCAGTCAGCGGAGGTTGTGGATAATGTTGTGGGCCCGGGAGGCATGACGAGAAGCGGCAGGATCTTTATATCTCCTGAGGTGGAAGCCGAAAGGATAGCGAAAGGAAAAGGGAAAGCGGTGGAGAATGTTCCGGTTCAAGTAAATGAAAAAGAAGCAGCATCTAAGGATGTCGAAGAATTCATGCGCTTAATTCGGAAAAGCGATTATAAAATTGTGGAGCATCTGCAGCAAACACCGTCCAAAATATCTATTCTGTCATTGTTGTTGTGTTCGGAGGCCCACAGGAACGCTTTGCTGAAAGTCCTGGACACTTCTTTTGTACCACAGGATGTCTCCGTGAACCAGCTAGAAGGAGTATTGGCACATGTAAATGCAGGTCACAGTCTGGGCTTTACTGATTTCGACTTGACTCCGAAAGGAAGGGATCATAATATGGCATTGCACGTATCTGTTGAATGCAGAGGGTCGACAATGTCGCACGTATTGGTTGACACCGGGTCGTCTTTGAATGTGCTGCCTAAGAAGGCTATGATGAAGCTGGATGTTCGAGGGATTTTGTGTACACCAAGTGATTTGGTGGTCAGAGCGTTTGACGGCACGCGGAGAACAGTCTTCGGATCGATTACATTGCCTCTGCAAGTGGGGCCGGAAGTGTTTGCAACGGAGTTTTATATCATGGATATACAGCCTGCGTACAGCTGCTTGCTGGGAAGACCTTGGATTCACGGGGCAGGGGCAGTTACGTCTACCCTGCATCAGAAGCTAAAGTATATGGTCGGAGACAGTGTAGTCACCGTGTGCGGAGAAGAAGACATCCTGGTCAGCCATCTTTCTTCGTTCAAATATGTGGAAGTCGACGGGGAGATCCACGAGACGCCATGCCAGGCGTTCGAAGGTTTGCGCATAAAGGACAAGAGTCCCGGGCCAAGCAAAGTGCCAGAGATAGCTGTCTCATCGTACAAAGAAGCTCAAGCGCTAGTGAAGGCAGGAGAAGCCAAAGGCTGGGGCAAAGTATTGGACATTCCGGTGAAAATGGACCGGTTCGGACTGGGGTACCGACCGTCGTCATCAACTCCTTCTGTGGGGGCCCCTCATTTCAGAAAGTCAATCACCATCTCTGCCAGTGGAGTATGCCATGAATCTGTCAATGCTGCTTCAGAGTCCGATGAAGGGGACAGCGACTGTGATATGGATGCCTGGATTCAGCCAAGCACGCCAGGACAAGGACTGTGCAACTGGTCCATTCAGGAGCTTGTTCCTGTGACTTTAAAACAGTAATGCTTTGCTTTATTAATTGTTGAATAATCTGATGTCTTGCCCGGGGCATCATGATTTGCTTAGGGCTGTGTTGTTATAAACATTGCTTCGTTAATCATTAAATAAATGGCGTTTTTCATGTGCAAATACTGTAATCCCTGTCTTTCTTGTTTTGTATTTTTTCAATAAAATGGCAATGTGGTTATCCGCTTTATACGCATTTTGAAGCACTTAACCCTTCCTTTTGCAGGATAACATTTTCAGATGACATCCTTGAACCACCTATGACTCGTCCCGACTTCGAGCACCCGGTATTCCAGACCGAAGAAGAGGTTGTCGAAGATAGCGACGTTCCTGAAGAACTGTCTTGGTTGGTGAAGCAAGAGGAAAGAGCCATTCTGCCTCACGACGAGGTTATCGAGATTATCAATTTGGGGTCGGAAGGGGTTGAGAAAAATATTCGTATCGGAGCCGCACTGCAGAGTGATATCAAGCGAAAACTGGTTGAAATGCTCCGAGAGTATAATGATGTATTCGCTTGGTCGTATCAAGATATGCCAGGGCTCGATACAGATATGGTTGTGCATCGTCTGCCATTGAAAGAAGACTGCCCGCCTGTCAAACAAAAGCTTCGCAGAACTCGACCAGATATGGCAATGAAGATCAAAGAGGAGGTTCAGAAACAGTGGGACGCTGGTTTCCTGGCTGTGACGAAGTATCCTTCATGGGTTGCTAACATCGTACCAGTGCCAAAGAAAGATGGCAAGGTGCGAATGTGCGTGGATTACAGAGATTTGAATAAAGCAAGCCCAAAAGACGATTTTCCACTTCCTCATATTGACGTATTAGTTGATAATACCGCTCAATACTCTGTATTCTCCTTCATGGACGGCTTTTCAGGCTATAATCAGATCAAAATGGCGCCAGAGGATATGGAGAAGACTACTTTCATAACGCCTTGGGGAACATTTTGCTATAAAGTGATGCCCTTTGGTTTGAAAAATGCTGGGGCAACATATCAGCGTGCGATGACGACTCTTTTCCATGACATGATGCATAAAGAGATTGAAGTTTATGTTGACGATATGATTGCCAAATCCCAGACGGAGGAAGAGCACCTGGTAAATCTGCTGAAGTTGTTTAAAAGGCTTAGGAAGTTCAGGCTGAGACTGAACCCTAACAAATGCACCTTCGGGGTGAGATCGGGTAAACTGCTGGGGTTTATCGTAAGTGGAAGAGGAATAGAGGTCGATCCTGCTAAAATAAAAGCAATTCAAGAAATGCCGACGCCTAAAACAGAGAAAGAGGTGCGCGGGTTTTTAGGGAGGTTGAACTACATTGCTCGGTTCATATCTCACCTAACGGCCACGTGTGAACCATTATTCAAGCTGTTGAAGAAAGATCAAGCAGTAACGTGGAACGAAAATTGTCAAAAGGCGTTCGATAAAATAAAGCAGTATTTGCAGGAGCCTCCCATTCTGATACCCCCAGTGGCAGGTAGACCCTTGATAATGTATTTGACGGTTCTTGAGGGAAGCATGGGTTGTGTCCTCGGTCAACACGACGAGACAGGGAGAAAAGAGCATGCAATCTATTATCTGAGTAAGAAATTTACGGACTGTGAATCTCGGTACTCAATGCTGGAGAAAACTTGTTGCGCGCTAGCCTGGGCCGCCAAGCGTTTGAGGCAGTACATGCTGAATCATACAACCATGCTCATCTCGAAGATGGATCCAATCAAATATATATTTGAAAAGCAGGCGTTGTCAGGTAGGATTGCCAGGTGGCAGATGATCTTGACCGAATATGATATTCAATACGTCTCGCAAAAGGCTATAAAGGGGAGTGTGCTGTCTGAGTATCTGGCGGAGCAGCCTATTGAAGAGTATCAATCGATGAGATTTGACTTTCCTGACGAGGATATCATGTATCTCAAGATGAAGGATTGTGAAGAGCCGTTACCAGACGAAGGACCAGAGCCGGGGTCCAAATGGCAGATGATATTTGATGGAGCTGTGAATGCTTACGGTAGCGGAATAGGGGCAATTATCACTACGCCACACGGGTCGCACATCCCGTTTACTGCCCGATTGACCTTTGCCGTTACCAACAATGAGGCCGAATACGAAGCTTGTATAATGGGGCTTGAAGAAGCCATCGATTTGCGAATCAAACATTTAGACGTATACGGAGACTCAGCTCTGGTGGTGAATCAGATCAAAGGGGAATGGGAGACACGTCAGCCCAACTTGATACATTATATGAATTATGCAAGGAGATTGTTGCCTTTCTTTGACAAGGTAGAATTGCATCACGTACCGCGGGCAGAAAATCAAATGGCTGACGCCCTGGCCACTTTGTCTTCCATGTACAAGGTCAACTTCTGGAACGAAGCTCCCCAGATCACTATCTCTCGGTTGGACAGGCCAGCTTATGTATTTGCTATTGATGAAGCGTCTGATGGCAAACCGTGGTATTTTGATATCCTTAATTTCCTGAAGAATAAAGAGTATCCGGCTGGGGCATCCAGTCAAGATCAGAAGACTCTCAGGAGATTAGCGGGTAACTTCTATTTGAACCCGGATGGCGTCTTATACAGAAGAAACCACGATTTGGTGTTGTTGCGTTGTGTAGACGAGAAAGAGGCAAAGCTTCTTATGGAGGAAATTCACGAAGGTGCATTCGGCACGCATGCTGGTGGGCATGCTATGACGAGAAAACTGCTGCGGGCAGGTTATTTTTGGCTGACGATGGAAACTGATTGTTTCAAATTTGCAAGAAAGTGCCACAAGTGCCAAGTTTATGCTGACAAAATACACGTGCCTCCGAGTCCTCTGAATGTGATGTCATCTCCATGGCCATTCTCGATGTGGGGAATCGATATGATTGGAAAGATTGAGCCGACGGCTTCTAACGGGCATCGGTTCATCCTCGTAGCAATCGATTATTTCACCAAGTGGGTGGAAGCAGCGTCCTACGCAAATGTAACGAGGCAAGTGGTGGCTAGATTCATTAAGAGAGATATCATTTGCCGATACGGAATTCCCGAGCGGATAATCACGGATAATGGTTCGAATCTGAACAACAAAATGATGAAGGAGCTCTGTCAGAATTTCAAGATCGAACATCACAACTCCTCCCCTTACCGACCCAAGATGAATGGCGCTGTCGAAGCGGCCAATAAGAATATCAAGAAGATTGTCCAGAAAATGGTGGTGACGTATAAGGATTGGCATGAAATGCTACCTTTCGCTTTGCACGGTTATCGTACGACGGTACGCACATCAACCGGGGCAACTCCGTTCTCGTTGGTATACGGGATGGAAGCGGTATTACCATTGGAAGTTGAGATCCCTTCTCTGAGGGTATTGCGAGACGTTCAGCTGGACGAGGCAGAATGGGTAACGAACAGATTGAACCAACTGAGTTTGATGGAGGAGAAGAGGCTAGCTTCTCTGGCATACGGTCGTTTGTACCAAAGACGAATGAAGAAAGCGTACGACAAGAAAATACTTCCGCGAAGCTTTCAGACGGGCGACCTTGTGCTGAAAAGGATTCTCCCGCCGCAGGCGGATCACAGGGGCAAGTGGACCCCCAATTACGAAGGGCCATACGTTGTCAGTAAGGTCTTTTCAGGAGGAGCTTTATTGTTGTCCACCATGGACGGGGAAGATTTTGCATCACCTGTGAATTCGGACGCAGTTAAAAAATACTTTGCTTAAAATAGACCCGCTGGACAAAAAAAGAGAGTCCAGGCAAAAATGGGGCATCCTGGCGAACCAAAAACAGAATGAAAGGTTCGGGCAAAAGTTAGGGATAAAATTGAAAAAATGTACACCCGCGAAGTTGAAAACCTACACTGGGCGGCTTCGGCAAAAAGGGGTATCCCGGTGAACTGAAAACCCGTAAAGGGCGGTTCACGCAAAAGTTAGGGATAAGAAAAGCAAATGACTGCGGTCCGAATTTGGTATTCAATGAGCATCAGTGCGGGAGAATATGTTTGAGGAGTTAGTTATCGGATACAACCTCTTCAGAAGTGGGGATACTGGGAAAGCATTAGAGTCGGACGAGTCATGGGAGGATCAGTTCGTGGTGTTCATCTGCATCCAGTTGCCGACATGTGTACAAAATTTAATTTGTCAATATTTATGCTTCTTGTGAATACTTGCATACTTGTATATTTGCTTTGTGTAGCTTCCTCTTTTCAGGAGTTACATCCCGTGTACAAAAAAAACTCCGCCCATTCAGGGGCCCAATCAATGAAAATGTGTTATTCAGTACTTGATGCCTGTTCTTTACTGTTTTGTGCATGATAAAACGCCTAAGTTTGATGAAACTAGCATGAGTATAACATCACTGGCCCTTGCCAACAGTTGTTAAAGCTTTGAATTAACTGAGTGTAACGTCACTAACCTGAATCGATTTGAATTGCATAGGCTTGTCGTGCTTTGTTTGTGTTGTTGCAGATTTCATAACCGTACGAGGGAGGTAATCAAAAGATTGCAATAGTGAAAGGCTTGATCCCCACGCAGGTCAGGCATGTTCTTCCTGAAGAAGGATAGAATTCCCCAGCTAGCCGTAGCTTATCCAAAGGACGTGCTCCCGAGAAGTTACTCGTCCTCAGCAGAATTTGGTGTTCCGGGATCGTAAGGCTGTATTCAGACAAGTTCATCTCTCCCCGCAGGGTCATGCATTCTCCCCCAGTGGAGTCAGTTAATTTTCCCCAAGAGAATCCGGCCATCCCCAGCGGAGTTCTCTTTTCAGCAAGTGTTCTTTCCTTCCGGTGGAATTCGAAAATCAAGACTCTTCCTAGCAGAGTTGATGGTGGGTCCTGTCATTTATTTTGTCAGAGATACCGGTGATATTAGTTCACTCTCTAGCAAAGATCAATCATACCAGGTGCATCTGCTATTCCCCAGCAGAGTTATATTCCCCAGCAGGGAGTTACCTCCGCAAGGTATTTGGTTTGCGTTATACTCCCCAGCAGGGGGTCACTTCAATAAGACGTGTGGTTTGAGTTCCCAAATTCCCAGCAGGGTCGACTTCATCCTACCAGCATTTATTTTGCTGAAGCAGTTTCTGTACTCTAGGAGTTCAGGTGGAGAGAGCTCTTGCTCATATAAGTTACCAACCAATCAAGATCTCGGCTGGAGATATTCAATAATAATGTCAGTTTCGGCGGTATTCCTCCACAGAGTTGTCGTGATAAAACTCTCTTTGTCTCCAGCAGAGTCATTTATGCAAATGTCTCTTATTTTCCCCAGCCAGAGTGGCCAGGATAAGAATCTCCTTATTCCCAAGCAGAGTTTGTTTGTCACCAACGAGTCGCATGAATCAGAATTTCGAAGCAGGTGTCCGATAGTTAGTTTTCAGACATCCCCAGTAGAGTCCGCCTCAAAGTCGCTGTCACGTCAGTGCTAAGAAGTTTATGGGTGAGGATCATTAAAGAACTAAGTCCTGACGTGGACCATTTACTCCTAGAATGACGGGATTTCTTCAGAAGTGGGCGTCCTAACGTGGACAGGTTTGTTTTACCGGATTGGTAGGGTGTGTTAATCCTGACGTGGATAGATTCGGTCTCTCGAAATTTGGAGAAAGGGAGGTCATGACGTTGACAAAAGATTGGTCATTCTTCGTGTTGGTATCCTGACGTGGATCATTTGTTTCCAACAGACATCTTTATTCGTAATGGTGAAATGTGCGTCCTGACGTGGACAAGTTTGTAGTTCTTTGTGATGACAAGATACGAGAATCCTGACGTGGACAGATTTATCCTTCTTCGTGTTGTTGACAAGGTGTAAGTCCTAACGCGGATATTTCCCCAGCAAGTCGAAGACGTGTGAGTCCTTACGCGGACAAGTCTTATTTCCTCAGTAAATCGAAGACGCCTGAGTCCTAACGTGGACATATCAAGACGAGATCAGTGTCCTAACGCGGACAGATCAAAGAGATTATCATTCCTAACGTGGAAAGACGGAGGTTCCTAACGTGGACGATGTAGTCCACATGCGGACATATCAGAAGATAGTTTCCTTACGCGGAAATGACATTATTCCTGACGTGGAAAGAAATGAGTTATTCCTGACGTGGAAAGAGATTGAGTCCTGACGCGGACAGATCGAAGAAGATATTCCTAACGTGGAAGAAGAAGATTTATTCCTTACATGGAAAAATTGGGGTCCTTACGTGGACAGATTCAAGAAAAGTTGATTCCTGACGTGGAAGAATGATGTACTCCTTACGTGGAAAGTCGAGTCCTGACGTGGACGGGTTCAGAACCAAAGTTGAATTCCTTACGTGGAAAGATTGGAGTCCTGACGCGGACATATCAAGTGGTATTGGGGTCCTTACGTGGACAGATTGATGTAGTTCTCCTTATGTGGAAAGAAGATCGCTTCCTAACGTGGAAAGATGAAAGGGTTAGTCCTGACGTGGACAGACGCAGAAAGATGATTCCTAATGTGGACAGGTGTTACTCCTAACGTGGAAGAGTTTTATTCCTAACATGGACGATGCAGTTTATGGAAATGCAGACGAATTATCCCCAGCAGAGTTGCCGAGATTTTTCTGGGTTGACAGTAAGTGGAGTCCTAACGTGGACAGTTTTAGTTGAGATTTCTTCGTATCGATGACAGGCAGAGTCCTCACGTGGACAAGCAAGCAATCTGTTATGACAGAATCCTCTTCAGAACGATGAAGACAATCCCCAGCACGGTCGCGCGAGATCAGTGGGTTATTGTAGCAGTCAGATTCAGCTGACGAATGTCACTCCGCAAGCAGGAGCGCAGTTTATTTCTGCGGTTGGCAAATTTCTGGTTTCACTAGTATTCAACCGCCTCGTACCGCGAATGTCTGAAGGCTCCGGGCTCTTCATCCAATCGGGTCCAAGTCGCTTGAATAGGGGCAGCTGTTGCACCCTAAAATTTACCCAACCTTACTCCTTGGATTTATGTTTCATCATCATTAGCATTTGCATATAGAGTCATGTACATAGACTAACCATCTGCATAGCATAAGCATAGCAAGTCATTCAACAGGGGACCAATCATTATTTTCATCTCTAGAGGCCTAGCAAGAGATTATTATCCTAATTCAGTCCTACTCAAGTCATCAGGAAAGAATTTGAAAGTAAAGAGTTCAGCAGATCAATCCTTGAGATCATCTCCTAGCTGAGGGTATCTGAGGGTCAACAAGAGGGTTGTGAGCTTTGAGTTGAAGGCATGGAGAGTATCTAGACATCTTGAGAGACTTATAAAGTCATTTGGAGAAGAAAACAAGTCATTGATGAAAGCACAAGAGCTACAGTTGAAGACAGTCAACTAGGGTTTCATCTGGGTCAACCCTAGGTCAACCCTAGGTCAATTGACTGATTTAAAGGGGCATTCAAGGCTATTGGAGAGGTGTGGGGTTCATCATGGGACATATGAAGAAGAATATGGAGATATGACAAGGAGAATTCAAGAGAAATCAAGGAGAAGAGGAGTTACTAAATTAGGGTTTCTCTGTAAAATCCCCTAGTTTAGGTCAAATTTCCAAGCAAGATAAGTCAAAATGCTAGTTTCAAATGGCTTCTTGGCCAACATGAAACTTGTAGAGGATCTCAAGACCTTTAATTTGAGTGGTGGAAGACTTCAAGGAGATTTATAGAACTCAAGTTATGGTCCTTACAAGTTACAGGTCATCTGGGGTGTCTGAATTTTTGTCTGTGAAAGTGACTTGACTTCCAAGCTAGTTTTGCCCCTCAAGGAGATTTCAAATGAATTCTTGGTCAACATAAGAGTTGTTCCTCATTGTCTTAGCTTTCTAGAATGGTATGGTACGCCTTCATATGATGTGGAGAACTCAACTTATGGTCTTGACAAGCAAAGGGTATTTTGGGCATTTGTGAATTACAGGTCATTTTAACCTATACCCAAAACTCATACAAGGAGGCCTCAAATGGAAAAACTTATAACATCAAACTTGCTCCAAATGGGATTTTAAGTCTAGAAAGAAGGTCACAAGTTATTGGAGAAGCTCATAGCATGATGTTGCACAATTGGTCAAAATATGAACTAAAAAGGCATATAAAGTGAATAATTTCAAGTTGAAAATTGGTTTGGGAGATTTACAAGTCCAAATGGAGACTTCCAATATATGATTTTGAATGGAAAAACAATTCTAAGAACAATGGTTCACACACTTTTTTGAGTTTAGAAGGAAAAAATGAAGTTATCCATGGTTGCTTATCATTTAAGAAACATAATCAAAATGGATCAAAATTTGAAAACAAGGGAATGTGCAAGATGGATCTAGAATGTTCATTTGGGGTCTATATATTCATGAAATGTGCATTGATCAAGGGTTGGCCTCATTTGCACCAAGAATTCTACCAAATTTCACACACTTTTTCATTGAAGTTTCATCACAATTCTCTCAAATTCTTCATCAAGCTTCATCATAATCAATTCAATTCCACTCAATCATCAACACAGATCATAATTGAAGCAAGTTCTTGGTGTGAATCATTCATATTCGAGTGCTTTTCTCAAGAATCTCAAAACTACAAGTTCAAGTGGATTGCATGATTCAAGCAAGGAAACTCCAAGTTTGTGCATACAGAATCTATACCTGAGCAATTGGATCAAGATTCAAGCCTTGGAGGTCTCAAATCATCATCTTCCATAACTGTTTCTCAAATTTCTTACAAGGTAAGTTTTCATTCGATTTACTTGATTCAGTTATTTAGGCTTGTTTTTGTTAGTTTAGATGCAATCTAGGTGGTTAGGAGAGTAGTTTAGGTGAAGTTGGAACGATTTGGTGAGGTTTGTTAGCAGGTACCATAAACTGTTTGGATCAATATCTCTCATGTTAATGCACCAGAATGTTAGTTAATTTGATCATGTTAACCTCCATTAGGCATAGGTTAGCTTAGGTCAAGTTTGATGAAGAGTTATCATGATGCTTATCAGTGAATATCCATGGTGATCAGAATTTACCTCAATCGGGTTGAGAGTTTTAGTGAGTTTCAGATTGATCTAAGATCATAGGATTGAAGAGGGAGAGGTTTGGAGTAACTTTCATGTTCATAGCATGGTGATTCGTGGCCTGGATAAGGAGAACAGAGAGGGAGAAAACTGTGCGTGCATGGAGGTTCATGAGGATGAAACCCTAGTTGCAGGTTTGTTTGGAGAAGACACAATCATAGCCTTCCATTTGTGGTTGGACTCTTGACTTCCCAGAGGATCCAAGGGCTCTCGTTTGATTTCAGAATTGGAGGGAGAAGCTGGGTGCCAAACGCACCGTTTCATTAATTGAAACGGGCGGGCCTCAGAATTTCATGCTATCCCCACCCCCAGCTTTCAGGCCCAAACCAATCGGAACGTGTTTTCTATACTATTTTCACCCCCCAGCTGTTTCAATAATTCTGACTGGATGCTGGGCTTAGCCAGAAGCGCTATCTGCACCCCTACCCTGTGAGGCCCATCCAAGTTTGAACTGAGCGAAGTTCCTTTTCACACCCCCCTGGCTCATTTAGTTCATTTTATTTTTTCTTATTTCATTTTAATTTTCATCAATTTTCATAAAATCATAATAAATTCATAAAAAATGTTTTTTAATTCATTCTTTTTACCATGTTTTCATTAAAATGTCTAGAATATTATAGGAAAAGAAAATTTCATTTTTAGTTTTATTTCATATTTTTTACATATTTTCTAAATAAATAGCATAATAAATAGTTACATTTCATGCATCATTTTCATGATTTTTGTTCTCTCACATGCTTTAATATTTTTTGATCATTCTTTTTATACTGTTTAGATGAAATATTAGGCTTATAGAAATATTTTAGTTCCCATTTTTAGGAGTTAGCTTTAGGTGATTAATAAATGCTTGAATATCATGATCAAAACTAGGGTTTTAGGTGACAACTTAGGAAGTTCAATTTTCTCCCTTTAGGACTTAGGATTTAAATAGATTAGTTATGGGACTATATGGGTTATGGATAGCTATTAGATCCCTTAGAAAAAGTTAGGATTCCCCTACTGCTATTATTACTGTCTGTATATCTGTTGTTTGGTGTGGTGTGCCCTCTGGGGATTTGTTGATTGTTTGATTGGGTATTGGGTTTGTCTGGGGCCCTGGGGAAGCTGAAGATTTGTGGAGATGAAGCTATTGAAGAGTCAAAAGATTGAAGATCAACTGTCAGAGTTGAGGATGAGTTTCTTGCTAGCAGTTGCTGAGGAGACTAGGGTTTAGGAGCTAGGCAGAGCTCTAGATTAGAAAGATTGTTTCTCAAACATGGATTGCCTTGTCTGCATCCATTCTTCTCTGTGATTCAGAGTCTCTCTAAGGCACTCACCCCCTTCCTTTGGAAGGCTTGGTGATGGTGTCTGTGAGATAGAACTCTTGAGAGAAAATGTCTCTTTGTGTTAGGAGCAGTCTGTTCACCACCTTTGGTAGTCAGCTGATTGCTTAACACCCAATTCACTCTTGTGACTAATCCCTCATCCTGGAGGTTTGAGCTTGAAGAAAAGCCATTGCAGATGGAAGATTGATGTCAAAGCCCTTGCCTGAAGGCCATGAAGATGGAGATTTATGCTTGTTGAAGCTTGTAGCTGATTGGAGATTGTTTGAAGCCAGTTGCTGATTCAGAGCTGCTGAGGCTGTTTCTTTTATTGTTGTGTTTCATTTGCTGGTGTATTGATTGGTTTTCTGAACTGTATTGTTTGCTGTTTACCCTGTTGGGTTGAAAGTGAAGCCTGTTCACTTTTGCCTATTGTTTTCTAGGTTCGAGGTTGAGTGGGACTCCCTTGCCTCGCTTGTACTGCTGCATCCATGCATTTTACTGCTTTACTGTATATATCTGATATTGTTTCTGTTTCTGCCTATCCCGTAGGATCTCTGTTTCTCTCTGTGCAAGAGAGGAGCATGATAGACACTAGGTCTTAACCCATGCATGATAACATTAGGTTAGTTTGTTTCCCTTCGCAACCGTAGGTTAGAGTTCTGTCTCTTCTCTCTCAAAACAAGCAGAAAAACACCATAAAGATTTCAAACACAATAAAAGACACTTCTTTCGTAAAAGAACGTGAACTCATCAAGACGTCATTTTTGTCCTCTTGGACTGTTAATCAGAAAAACCTTTTCAGAAGGAATAAAATCAACCAAGACAAGCCTGTGTCTTCCGTAGCCCGAACTACGTTTGCTCTGATCTTTCATGCTGTATGAAAGTACGTAGGCATAGGATGCGATATCCTAGCGAGCAACCTTCCCCTCCTTTCCCGTAGGTAGGCGAACTACGTTGACTCTGATTTCTCGTTCCAGACGAGAATACGTAGGCATAAAGTGCGATACTTTGCCGAGTCATTTTTTTACTTTCATTTTATTTTCTTTTTAACCCTTGACCTATAGTTTAGATAGAATAACAATCCATACCCGAAAACAAGCGTGGATCCCGTCGAGTACGACGGACGTGAGGGGTGCTAATACCTTCCCCTTGCGTAACCGACTCCCGAACCCAGGTTTTGGTTGCGATGACCATACCTTTCCCGTGTTGTGCGAGGTTTACTCTGAGCGTTTCCTTTCCCTCCCGTGGGATAAATAACGCACGGTGGCGACTCTTCTGTTCAGCCGGCGCCGATTTTCGCAGTAGCGACAGATACAGCTCACCAATTTGGAAATATTAATCTTCTGAGGCTGAACCCCTCTGCTTGAGATAAGGAATCCTTCTGGGGGACACCACACTGCCTGCACACAGCCTACAATCTTTGAATCGTCAATTCTGTTGAGGATGAACGACTTTGCTGGATAATCCTTTTTGCACAAGCTACGACTAGCTGGAGAGTTCTATCCTTCTTCGGGAAGAACCTGCATGACCTGCGTGAGGGCTGAGTCTTTAGTTATCGCAATCTTTTGATCATCTTCCTCGCACGGTTATGAAACCTGCAACAACACAAACAAGACAAGACAAGCCTATGCAACCAAATCAATTCAGGTTAGTGACGTTATTTTCAGTTAATTCAAAGCTTTAGCAACTGTTGGCAAGGGCCAGTGACGTTATACACACGCTAGTTTCATCAAACTTGGGCGTTAATCATGCACAAAACAGTAAAGAACAGTGTCAAGTACAGAATAACGTATTTTATTGATTGGGCCCCTGAATGGGCGGAGTTTTGTACACGGGATGTAACTCCTGAAATGAGGAAGCTACACAAAGCAAATATACAAGTATACAAGTATGCCCAAGAAGCATAAATATTGACAACTTGAATTTGTACGCATGTCGGCAGAGGGATGCAGGTGAACACCACGAACTGATCCTCCCATGACTCGCCCGACTCTAATGCTTTCCCGGTATCCCCACTTCTAAAGAGATTGTATCAGATAACTGACTCCTCAAATGTATTCTCCCGCATTGATGCTCATTGCAATTATCAAATTCGAACCGCAGTCATTTGCTTTTCAAATCCCTAACTTTTGCGTGAACCGCCCTTTACGGGTTTTCAGTTCACCGGGATACCCCTTTTTGTTGAAGTCGCCCAGTGTAGGTTTTCAACTTCGCGGGTGTACATTTTTTTCAATTTTATACCTAATTTTTGCCCGAACCTTTCATTCTGTTTTTGGTTCGCCAGGATGCCCCATTTTTGCCTGGACTCTCTTTTTTCTGTCCAGCGGGTCTATTTTAAGCAAAGTATTTTTTAACTGCGTCCGAATTCACAGGCGACGTGAAGTCTTCACCATCCATAGTGGACAACAACAACGCTCCTCCTGAAAATACTTTCCTGACAACGTATGGCCCTTCGGAGTTGGGGGTCCACTTGCCCCTGTGATCTGCTTGCGGCGGGAGAATCCTTTTCAGCACAAGGTCGCCCGTCTGAAAGCTTCGTGGATGTATCTTCTTGTCGTACGCTTTCTTCATTCGGCTCTGGTACAAACGACCGTATGCTAGAGAAGCTAGCCTCTTCTCATCCATCAAACTCAGTTGATTCAACCTGTCTTTCACCCATTCTGCCTCGTCCAGCTGAACATCTCGCAATACCCTCAGAGACGGGATCTCGACTTCTAATGGTAGCACCGCTTCCATTCCGTATACCAACGAGAACGGAGTTGCCCCGATTGATGTGCGTACCGTCGTACGATAACCGTGCAAAGCAAAATGTAGCATCTCATGCCAATCCTTATAGGTCACCACCATTTTCTGAACGATCTTCTTAATATTTTTATTGGCCGCTTCGACAGCGCCATTCATCTTGGGTCGGTAAGGGGAGGAGTTGTGATGTTCGATCTTGAAATTCTGACAGAGCTCCTTCATCATTTTGTTATTCAGGTTTGAACCATTATCCGTGATTATCCGCTCGGGAACCCCATATCGGCAAATGATATCTCTTTTGATGAATCTGGCCACCACTTGCTTCGTTACATTTGCGTAAGACGCCGCTTCTACCCACTTGGTGAAATAATCGATTGCTACTAGGATGAACCGATGCCCGTTAGAAGCTGTCGGCTCGATCTTTCCAATCATATTGATTCCCCACATCGAGAATGGCCATGGAGATGACATCACATTTAGAGAACTCGGAGGCACATGTATCTTGTCAGCATAAATTTGGCACTTGTGGCACTTCCTCGCAAACTTGAAACAATTAGTTTCCATCGTCAGCCAAAAGTAACCTGCCCTCAGCAGCTTTCTCGTCATAGCATGCCCACCAGCATGCGTACCAAAGGTACCTTCGTGAATTTCCTCCATGAGCAGCTTTGCCTCTTTCTCGTCCACACAACGCAACAGCACCAGATCGTGGTTTCTTCTGTACAATACGCCATCCGGGTTCAAATAGAAATTACCCGCTAATCTCCTGAGAGTCTTCTGATCCTGACTGGATGCCCCAGCCGGGTACTCTTTATTCTTCAGGAAATTAAGGATATCGAAATACCATGGTTTGTCATCAGATGCTTCATCAATAGCAAATACATAAGCTGGCCTGTCAAGCCGAGAGATAATGATTCGGGGAGCTTTGTTCCAGAAGTTGACCTTGTACATGGAAGACAAAGTGGCCAGGGCGTCAGCCATTTGATTCTCTGCTCTCGGTACATGATGCAATTCAACCTTGTCAAAGAAAGGCAACAATCTCCTTGCATAATTCATGTAATGTATCAAATTGGGCTGACGTGTCTCCCATTCCCCTTTTATCTGATTCACCACCAGAGCTGAGTCTCCGTATACGTCCAGATTCTTGATTCGCAAATCAATGGCTTCTTCAAGCCCCATTATACAAGCTTCGTATTCGGCCTCATTATTGGTAACAGCAAAGGTCAATCGGGCAGTAAACGGGATGTGCGACCCGTGTGGCGTAGTGATGATTGCCCCTATTCCGCTACCGTAAGCATTCACAGCTCCGTCAAATATCATCTTCCATTTGGAACCCAACTCTGGTCCCTCGTCTGGCAACGGCTCTTCACAGTCTTTCATCTTTAGGTACATGATATCCTCGTCAGGAAAATCAAACCTCATCGATTGGTACTCTTCAATAGGCTGCTCCGCCAGATACTCAGACAACACACCCCCTTTTATAGCCTTTTGCGAGACGTATTGAATATCATATTCAGTCAAGACCATCTGCCAACGGGCAATTCTCCCTGACAACGCTTGCTTTTCAAATACATATTTGATAGGATCCATCTTCGAGATGAGCATGGTTGTATGATTCAGCATGTACTGCCTCAAACGCTTGGCGGCCCAGGCTAGCGCGCAACAAGTTTTCTCCAGCATCGAATATCGAGATTCACACTCTGTAAATTTCTTACTCAAGTAATAGATCGCATGCTCTTTTCTTCCTGTCTCGTCGTGTTGACTGAGAACACAACCCATGCTTCCCTCAAGAACCGTCAAATACATTATCAAGGGTCTCCCTGCCACTGGGGGTATCAAAATAGGAGGCTCCTGCAAATACTGCTTTATTTTATCGAACGCCTTTTGACAATTTTTGTTCCACGTTACTGCTTGATCTTTCTTCAACAGCTTGAATAATGGTTCACACGTGGCCGTTAGGTGAGATATGAACCGAGCAATGTAGTTCAACCTCCCTAAAAACCCGCGCACCTCTTTCTCTGTTTTAGGCGTCGGCATTTCTTTAATTGCTTTTATTTTAGCAGGATCGACCTCTATTCCTCTTTCACTTACGATAAACCCCAGCAGCTTACCCGATCTCACCCCGAAGGTGCATTTATTAGGGTTCAGCCTCAGCCTGAACTTCCTAAGCCTTTTAAACAACTTCAGTAGATTTACCAGATGCTCTTCCTCCGTCTGGGATTTGGCAATCATATCGTCAACATATACTTCGATCTCTTTATGCATCATGTCATGGAAAAGAGTCGTCATCGCGCGCTGATATGTTGCCCCAGCATTTTTCAAACCAAAGGGCATCACTTTGTAGCAAAATGTTCCCCAAGGCGTTATGAAAGTAGTCTTCTCCATATCCTCTGGCGCCATTTTAATTTGGTTGTAGCCCGAAAAGCCATCCATGAAGGAGAATACGGAGTATTGAGCGGTATTATCAACTAACACGTCAATATGAGGAAGTGGAAAATCGTCTTTTGGGCTTGCTTTATTCAAATCTCGATAATCCACGCACATTCGAACCTTGCCATCTTTCTTTGGTACTGGTACGATGTTGGCAACCCATGAAGGATACTTCGTCACAGCCAGGAAACCAGCGTCCCACTGTTTTTGAACTTCCTCTTTGATCTTCATTGCCATATCTGGTCGAGTTCTGCGAAGCTTTTGTTTGACCGGCGGGCAATCTTCTTTCAGTGGCAGGCGATGCACAACCATGTCTGTATCGAGCCCTGGCATATCTTCATACGACCAAGCGAATACATCACTATACTCTCGGAGCATTTCAACCAGTCTTCGCTTGATATCACTCTGTAGTGCGGCTCCGATACGAATATTCTTCTCAACCCCTTCCGACCCCAAGTTGATAATTTCGATGAGCTCATTGTGAGGCAGAATGGCTCTTTCCTCTTGCTTCACTAACCAAGACAGTTCTTCAGGAACGTCGCTATCTTCAACGACCTCTTCTTCGGCCTGGAATACCGGGTGCTCGAAGTCGGGACGAGTCATGGGTGGTTCAAGGATGTCATCTGAAAATGTTGTCCTGCAAAAGGAATGGTTAAGCGCTTCAAAATGCGTATAAAGCGAACAACCACATTGCCATTTTATTGAAAAATATAAAACAAGAAAGACAGGGATTACAGTATTTGCACATGAAAAAACGCCATTTATTTAATGATTGACACGCAATGTTCATAACAACACAGCCCTAAGCAAATCCTGATGCCCCGGGCAAGACATCAGATTATTCAACAATTAATAAAGCAAAGCATTACTGTTTAAAAGTCACAAGAACAAGCTCCTGAATAGACCAGTTGCACAGTCCTTGTCCTGGCGCGCTTGGCTGAATCCAGGCATTCATATCACAGTCGCTGTCTCCATCGTCAGACTCCGAAGCAGCATTGCCGGTCTCATGACATACTCCACTGGCAAGGATGGTGACTGGCCCTCTGAAACGGGGTGCCCCTATGGAAGGAGTTGATGACGACGACCGGTATCCCAGCCCGAACCGGTCCATCTTCACAGGAATGTCCAGCACTTTGCCCCAGCCCTTTGCTTCTCCTGCTTCTACTAGGGCTTGAGCCTCTTTGTACGATGAGACGGCTATCTCTGGCACTTTGCTCGGCCCGGGACCTTTGTTCTTGATGCACAACCCTTCAAATGCCTGGCAGGGTGTTTCGTGGATCTCTCCGTCGACTTCCACATATTTAAATGACGATAGATGGCTGACCAGGATGTCTTCTTCTCCGCATACAGTGACTACGCTGTCTCCGACCATATATTTTAACTTCTGATGTAGGGTAGACGTGACTGCCCCCGCCCCATGAATCCAAGGTCTTCCAAGCAAGCAGCTATACGCAGGCTGTATATCCATGATATAAAACTCAGTTGCAAACACCTCCGGCCCCACCTGTAGAGGCAATGTAATTGATCCAAAGACTGTTCTCCGCGTGCCGTCAAACGCTCTGACTACCAAGTCGCTGGGCGTACACAAAATTCCTCTAACATCCAGCTTCATCATCGCCTTCTTGGGCAGCACATTCAAAGACGATCCGATGTCAACCAATACGTGTGACATTACTGATCCTCTACACTCAACAGATACGTGCAGCGCCATATTATGATATCTTCCTTTCGGGGTCAGGTCAAAGTCAGTAAAGCCCAAGCTGTGGCCTGCGTTCACATGTGCCAACACTCCTTCCAGCTGATTCACGGAGACGTCTTGGGGTACAAAAGAAGTATCCAGGACTTTCAGCAAAGCATTTCTGTGAGCTTCCGAACACAACAGCAATGACAGGATAGATATTTTGGACGACGTCTGCTGCAGATGCTCCACAATCTTATAATCACTTTTTCGAATCAAGCGCATGAACTCTTCTACGTCTTTCGATGCCGATTCTTTGTCACTTGCTTGCACCGGAACGTTCTCAACCACTTTCCCTTTTCCCTTTGCTAATCTTTCAGCCTCCACTTCAGGGGATATAAAGATCCTACCACTCCTTGTCATACCTCCTGAACCAGCAACATTATCCATAGTCTCAGCTGGCTGCTTGTTAACATCAATCTTTATCCCGTCACAATACACCTCCAACCCATATGACCATGGGACTGCTTTCGTGTTCTCGTACGGGATCGGCCCGGCCTTAGTTATGGTGATCGGTGGTCGCTGAGCTGGTGCTGCAATAGTGATTGTCTTTCGAGGAATCGTTACAGTGGCCACATCATTCTGATCATCTGCTACTGCCCCTGCGGGCTCTTCAATTGCTGCTTGGTCAAACTGCAATATGCCTTCATCAATTAAAGCCTGAATGCCCTTCTTCAAATCATCACACCCCCCAGCTAGGGTCCAACAGTCTAAGCAATACTCGTCACATCCCGGGTAAACACCCCCTTGTAACAGTCGGCTCTTTATCTCGCTCAGCGGCGTCTGTAAATCGTCGACATTCATAATCAGGTTCAACCCTTCCTCAGTCAAAATGGCGTTTGCCCCGTGATTAGGCATGGGTTTCTGCACTATGTTCGGACCTGCCGTTCCGAAATTGATAGTCTTATTGTCCAAAAGATCCTGCACAACATGCTTAAAAGCATGGAAACCCTCTATATCGTGGCCCGGGGCTCCAGAATGAAACTCACAGTGCCTGCTTGCATCGTAACCAAACGGGGGAGCTCCCGTTATCGGTGCCAGAGTTCTTTTCTCTACCAAGTTCAATCCCAACAATGTCTGCAATAAATTAGCATATGTCGTGGGAGGCTTCTCAAACACTCTTCTTGGTTTACCACCCTGGAATCTTCGCTGAGCCTGCTGTGCCCCCTGCTGAGGTTGCTGCTGCTGCATTGGCTGCTGCTGAGACGGTTGTTGTTGCTGAAGTGGTTGTTGTTGATACGGGATAGTAACACTCGCCACCTGCTGCGGCTGACGATATTGACCTCGTCCCCTGCCTCGGCCTCCAAATACTGCGCTTTCCTCGCCCTGACGGCGCCCACCAAAAGCCTTCCTATTACTGCCAGATGCAGTCGATTCCTCAACCTGGAATTTTCCTTGCTTAATGTTACGTTCAATCTTTTCTCCCATCAGAATCAAGTCTGAAAAACTGGCCAGAGACGTGTGAAACAACATATCATGAAACAGACCTGTGAATGTGCTGACAAACATGTCATTCATTTCCTTATCTTCTACAGGAGGACGGACCCTGGCAGCCATATCGCGCCACCTTTGCGCGTACTCTTTAAAGCTCTCCCCCTTCTTCTGCGACAGTCCCGCCAACTGGACCCGATTGGGTGCCAAGTCACTGTTATACTTGTAGTGAGCTACAAATGCCTCTGCTAATTGCTTCCATGTCTTGATATCAGTTGGCTCCAACCCCATGTACCATTCTAGGGAGGGACCCGACAGACTATCTTGAAAGAAATGCATTAGCATTCTTTCATCAGTTGAGTATGCAGACATCTTTCTGTAATAAGCTCGTACATGCACTTTTGGACATGTGTCCCCTTTATACTTATCAAACGCAGGAGCTTTGAATTTGATTGGCACCCTCAAACCAGGTACCAAACCCATTGTTTCCATGTCCAAACCCACAGCACTTTGGTTTAGGACTCCCCTCATCTGCTCTTCCAGCATTCTGATCTTCTGGGAGTCATCCATCGGCCCTTCGAAACCTCCTCCGGAGAAAGCGTCCTCCTGCTGATCTTCTTGCCACATACCATTTCCAGCCCCATACCCATCATATCCATTATTACGTCCAGCTCTGATCTGATTCATCCCCGGACCTCGGCCTCTGTTGCCGTACCCTTGAACACCTCCAGCAGGGCCAAAAGCCATAAACCCTGCGCCGTTTCCATTCCCGAAACCTCCGTAACCCTGATTGGTCACACCATAGCCATCCTGCCCAAAGCCTTGAGCATTGAAACCATATTTCCCAGCATTATCGAATCCCTGATCATTGAATCCGAATCTAGTATTGACAAAGCCGTTGCCTCCCATATTATCTCCCAAATTGACATCACCCAGCCCAACGTTATGGACAGCAGTCTCATTCCCAACTCCGACGTTACCATTCACAGCAGCGGTAGCGTTGTTGACATTAGCAGCAGGTATATTGACTACAGGTGGAGCCACTGGCGTGGGAGTGCCGTCTCCATGAACAGTATCGACCCGTACGGACTGATGATCCTCATTACCGTGACCAACATTTCGGGCCAACAGAGGCTGGACCATGGCCTGCAAATTCTCCTGACCCTTTGCAATAGCTTCCATGGTCTGCATAAAGAGAGCGAGCTTCTCGCGCACATCCTGCATCTCGTTCTGCATTTGATCCATGATTCTTCGACAGTTGGTGCGGGTAGAATAGCGGTGCGGGTGCTGATCTGCAATCCTGAAAAGTACCTGGTACAGAGCAGGAAATAAGACACCATCCAAAGGTTACCTGTAATGCAATATGAATATGAATGCAATGCAATGTGTGTCTGTCTATTGGGGAATATTCATTCCCCGATTCTAGTGTGAAGGTGCCAGTGCAGTGACAGTGTTGACAATAGGAATATCGGAGCTGAATCACAGAAAGCCTCATATATTGCAGGGAAAATCAATAAGCCCAGAGTACAATATCACTGAGAGTACAATAAGAAGGCATGACCTCAGCCAACAATCCTGGTGATGGCCAGCACTATGCAAATAAAGCATACAAGTTACTACACGAAATGATCAAATCTTCCCAAAAGTCTGATACTCTTCTATCAACTTCTTGGTCTCTGGATGACCTGGTCGGGTGAGCAGTCCTTCTACCAACTGATTCCTTCTCTTAAGAACACGACGCACGTCTCCAGCAGTTTCTTCCCATGTCGCTTCCCCGAAGCAATCTTCTAGCTTTCGCTTTTGAGACACGGCTTCATCTCTGCATTTGATCGCCTTGTTCAGTGCATTCTGGACACTATACCGGGTCATCACTTCTTCCTCACACTTCTTGATGCTAGACTTCAACTTCTCTTCGAGGTCGGAGATTTGCTGCTTCAGCTTATCTTCCCTCTTCTTATTGTTGGTGAGTGTAGCATTCCAAGTCTTATTGCAAGAGGAGATTTCTCGGTGTGCTGCGTCGAGCGCCTTCTTTTTGGATTTCAGCATGTCATGGGAGCTTCTGAACTCTTGCCCCAGACGTTCGCGCTTTTTCCTCTCCTCAGTCAACTCAGCCCCTAACTTGTTTAACATCTCAATCTGCTGTTGGAAAGCATGAACGGCCTTGTTTTTCTCACCGCGTATCTGGGCTAGCTCCTGCTCTAACCCTTCGTTGATCTTCATCAAGGCTTCTTTCTCTTTCACAACTTGCTCGTAGGCCTCCCTAGAAACAGTAGTTGGTTCTGCTACAGGAATGGGAACAAGAATTGGTGCATTTGGAAATGGCATCCCCAACTGACTGGCTCTCTCCTGAATCCAAACTCTATATGGTTCATAGGCCTGACAGTCATTCTTTCCTAACAACGACTTCCCTCTTCGGATAATACGTGTCCAAGCATGCTGCAGCTTGGCTAGTAACTCCCCCTTCACGTCACCGGTGAAGTACAGAGATTCCTGTACTTCTTCCTCCTTTGGTGGGTTCTTCAACGCATATCCAAATTGGCGAATGAACAGAGAAGGGTTGTAATTGATACACCCTTTTCTTCCTATCAGTGGAACATTAGGATAACCGGAACAACTGAAGATAAGCTCAGATCCCAGCAGATCTCTGTCAAACCAATCAACGTCTTCGGAAGTTAACCTCATCATATGCTCTGGCCAGTCGGGCGTAATTGCGTTATCCATGAAAGGTCCCCTCGATGGAAAATGGCTCTTGAACCACATATACAGCAAAGGTACGCAACAGGAGACATTCTTGCCTCTCCTGTTTTCATTCCTGTAGTGCATCGAATGGTAAAAGTCCCCGATCAGTGTTGGTACTGGGTTACTGGCAGCAAATAGATGAAATGCATCCATGTCCACGAAGTTTGGGAAGTTAGGGAACAACACTATCCCATAAATGCAGAGGGCCAAAATAGCGTTAAAGACCACCCAACACCCATTCTTGGCATACTCTTGAGCCTTACCAACCAGAAACTGAAGAGAAAAACCCGGAACCCCTCGCCACGCAGTCATCAACAAGTCAGAAGCATTCATATGCAGGGCCTTAGCTAAATCCTCCAGATTGGGCTCAGCGGCTGAGTGAATAAAAGGAACTGCATTCTGAACTGGCAGCTCAGTAAACTCTACATACTCCTCCATGGTGGGCCCCAAGATAAAGTCCGCAAACGTGAAGCATCTCAAAGCCGGGTCATAGAATTGCATTAATGTGTACAGCCCATTCAATTCATCCTCGGTAGACCTGCGCACTAAACCCAACAACCGTCCGTAACTCTGCCTGAAGCTTCTACGGACATCCTCATTTGCAAGAGAAATCAGACCCAGGAGTGGCGTAATATCGGGGACAGGTAGCTTATACGCAACGGTCATTCTCAAACCAGCCATGATCAAATACTCGGGAGTCCAGACACTAGAACCGGGGGAATGCAAATGCACCTGCAGCACAGACACACGTTAGTGGGATGCAATGATAATGAGTATGCAAACAATGCAATGCAAATAACATGCAACAGGGACCAACTGCCATAGCTGAACGGCCTGAACCATATCACAAAGTCTCAGATAGACTCTTTAGAAGTCCTCAAACCCTGGTCCCAGATAGACCTAAAACAAAGCTCCAATACTGGCCTCTGATAGACCCCATAATCACAACCTGAATGGTCCATGGCAGACCTCAAATCATATATCCCCTTGGTCTCTGACAGACCTCAGAACACATCTCCAAATAGTCTCTGACAGTCCTCGGAACACACCAACTGGTCTCTGCCAGACCTTAGAACCCTCCATAAATATCCAGGATCCTGATCAAGAAACAAACCGGTGGTCTGAAGGTCTAGTTACCTGCATAACCCTGAATCCCCTCACAGGTGGGTGGCCCTATAACTGGCACAAGGTACGGCATCCTATGCGGTCGTCGGCGTCACAGACTTTCAGGGTTGACGATACGATTCCCAGGAGGAGTGGCATCATCAATTCTTGAAGAGGCCTCACTTAGCCAACTTCCAAATGATCGGTCCCCAGAGTCGACAATCCAACTAACCAGCAACCCAAGCCACCCAAAGGGCAGGACAGGAGGCCAACCAGAAGAACCTCGTCTGAGTGTAGATTTCGCGGGACACTAGGACATGCAAAGCACGTGCGCGCCCACTAATCTCTACTCTAAGTCTAAGGTGCACTCAAGCCCAGGTCCGGCTTCTCACTCAATATCAGAACACCCGTCACACCCCAGATACAACAATAATAATCAATATATATAATGCTGAAAATAAAGGTCAGAAATATAAAATAACTCCATACAAAATCCTCGACGGGAAAACAAGCGCTAGGATTGACTCTCTTAAGGGACGTTGGATCCCAAATGCATAAGAACTATCGCAGTCCTTAGCAGCCAGGGGACGTTGGGTCCCCAGCAGAGTCGCCAGCTGTCGCTACTGCGAAAATCGGCGCCGGCTGAACAGAAGAGTCGCCACCGTGCGTTATTTATCCCACGGGAGGGAAAGGAAACGCTCAGAGTAAACCTCGCACAACACGGGAAAGGTATGGTCGTCGCAACCAAAACCTGGATTCGGGAGTCGGTTACGCAAGGGGAAGGTATTAGCACCCCTCACGTCCGTCGTACTCGACGGGATCCACGCTTGTTTTCGGGTATGGATTGTTATTCTATCTACTCTACAGGTCAGGGGTTAAAAGTAAAATGACTCGGCAAAGTATCGCACTTTATGCCTACGTATTCCCGTCTGAAACGAGAAATCAGAGTCAACGTAGTTCGCCTACCTACGGGAAAGGAGGGGAAGGGTGCTCGCTAGGATATCGCATCCTATGCCTACGTACTTCCACACAGCGTGGAAGATCAGAGCAAACGTAGTTCGGGCCACGTACGACACAAGCTTGTCTTGATTGATTTTATTCCTTCTGAAAAAGGTTTTTCTGATTAGCAGTCCAAGCGGACAAAAATGACGTCTTGATGAGTTCACATTCTTTTACGGAAGAAGTGTCTTTTAGTGTGTTTGAAATCTTTATGTGTTTTTCTGTTTGTTTTGAGAAAGAAAGAGACAGAACTCTAACCTACGGTTGCGAAGGGAAACAAATTAACCTAATGTTATCATGCAGGGGTTAAGACCTAGTGTCTATCATGCTCCTCTCTTGCGCAGAGGGAAACAGAGATCCTAAGGGAATAGCCGGAAACAGAAACAATATCAGATATATACAGTAATACAGTAAAATGCATGGATGCAACAGTACAAGCGAGGCAAGGGAGTCCCACTCAACCTCGAACCTAGAAAACAATAGGCAAAAGTGAACAGACTTCACTTTCAACCCAACAAGGGTAAACAGCAAACAATACAATCAGGAAAACCAATCAATACATCAGAAATGAAATACAGCAAAAATAAACAGCCACAGCAGCTCTACATCAATATCTGGCTACAAGCAATCTCCAATCAGTTACAGGCTTCAACAAGCATTAATCTCCATCTTCATGATCTTCAGGCAAGGGCTTTTGATCATCAGTCTTCTATCTGCAAGGGCTTTTCTTCAAGCTCAAACCTCCAGGATGAGGGATCAGTCACAAGAGTGGATTGAGTGTTAAACAATTAGTTGACTACCAATGGTGGTAAACCAACTGCTTCTAACACAAAAGACATTTTCTCTCAAGAGTTCTATCTCTTAGACACTATCACCAAGCCTTCCAAAGGAAGGGGTGAGTGTCTTAGAGAGACTCTGAATCACAGAGAAGAATGGATGCAGACAAGGCAATCCATGTTTGAAAAACAAACTTTCTAATCTAGAGCTCTGCCTAGCTCCTAAACCCTAGTCTCCTCAGCATCTGCTAGCAAGAATCTCCTCTTCAACTCTGGCAATTGATCTTCAATCTCTGGATCTTCAATGGCTTCATCTTTGCAAATCCTCATCTCTCCCAAGTCCCCAGACAATCCCAATACCCACACAAGCAAGCAATAATCCCCAGAGGGCACACCACACCAGTCAATCAGATATCCAGTATATTAATGGCAGTAGGGGAACCCTGACTTTTTTCTAAGGGATCTAATAACTACCCATAGCCCCTATAGTCCCATAACTAAATTAGTCAAGCCCTAAGTCCTAAGGGAAAAGAATCAAATCTCCTAAGTCATCACTTAAAACCCTAGCTTTATTCATGTTGTTCACACCTACACTAAACACCTAAAATTAATTTCTAAAAATGGGAACTAAACTGAATCTACAAGTTCAATGTCTACACTAAACAACCTAAAAAGAATGGGCAAAAAATATTGAAGCAACTAATAGAACAGAAAATAACAAAATCATGTATGAAATGAAACTATTAAAATGTTATTTATTTAGAAAATATGAGAAAAATATCAAATAAAAAATAAAATGCAATTTTTATTTTCTATAATTTTCTAGACATCCTAAAGAAAAATATGCAAAAAGAATGAATTAAAAATAATGATTTTTCTATTTATTATGATTTTTATAAGATGCATAAAAAATGAAAAGAAAATAAAAGAAAATATAAAGAAATATTTGAGGGGGTGAGAAAAGTAAAGGCGCGCAGTTGAAATTCAAGATGGGCCACAGGACAGGGGGTGCGAATATCAAGTGGATAAGGCCCAGGTGCGCTCAGAAAACACTTGAGAAAATGCCAGAAAAATAAAGAAAGATTCGGTGTAAATAGCATCCAATTCATGTGTATTCGTTTGGGCTTAGTGAAAAGGAGGTGTGCATAGCAAATCAAATTCAGGCCCACCCAGGATACTTAAATGAAACGCTGCGTTTCATATCCACTTCTTCCCTCCGTTTTCAACTTCAAATGTGGACCATCCGATGCTACAGTCCAGTCCAAGGTCAAACGTGCATCCTACGGCGTTGGAGTCATCATCAAGCTTGGACTCCCTAGGGTTTCAGATATCCCCCATGCACGATTCCATCTTCAAGCGCTCGGTTCTCCCTCATCTCCTCATGAAAATCAAAACTACAAACACCAAACTTGCTTCATTTTTTACGTAGAATGCAACTACATCATCAGTTCTTGTTAAAATTCGCCCAATCACTAAACACGATAGCTTCCCTTCCATGGCTGCTTCAATTCTGACCTTCACTAAACCCTAATTTCTTGCTAACAGAACACTCATCAACCATCACTGATCATGCTACACTAATCCAAATGAGTTATCCATCACTAATCTCCTAGTTATGGATCAAAACAGTTTTATGGCTCATGCAAGAATCTTCATCAATTCACACTAAAAGCTTCAGGATTACTCCTCTAACCACCTAGGTCACTGTTATCCTAACAAACCTATGTCATGCTAACTACATCAGGCCAATTTGAATGGAGAACATACCTGGTATAATTTTGAAAAACAGAATGGTGAATCCTTCACTTCGAGCTCAGCAATGTCTTAAACTTGATCAAGGTGCTTGGATCTTGATTCTGTATGCATCTACACTTGCTCCAACACTTTGGATTCTTGTAATGGATTCTTCTTGCACTTTTGAGGATGAACTCACAACACACGAATTTGGAACTATTTCCACTGGATCTTGCTTGAAACTGGTTATATGATGATTGTAGAGAATGATGGGATCAAGAATTTTGCAAAATGATCAAGATTTGAGGGAGTTTGAGTAGTTTATGCAAGAATGAGAAAATGGATGAAAATTGAGGTTTTTGAACAAATGGGAGCACCAACCCTTGCATGAATCAGCTTGTATGAATATATAGATGATGTTGGAACCTCCTAGAACATTGGAGAAATTTCCCTTGCATTTTTCCTTTTCAATCTTGGATTATGTTACTTTCAATTCAAGCAACCATGGATAACTCTCAAATTATGAACTAAACTCAAAATTCCACTTTAGCCAATGTCTTTAAAATGCCTTTTCCATTCAAAATGACCTATAATTTTGCATCATTTGGCCAAGATATGAAAAATATCATTTTTTAAGTCATTTTTCTTCATTAAATTCAACAATTTTGAAACCTTGTGATATGAATCTTTCCAATCTCTCATGGTCACTTTTCTAGACTCAAAATGTCATTTTGAGCAAGTTTGATGTTGTACGTTTTTCCATATGAGGCCTCCTTGTATGAGTTTTGGACATAGGTTAAAATGACCTGTAATTCACAAATGACCAAAATACCATTTGCTTGCCAAGACCATAAGTTGAGTTCCACACATCACATGAAGGCATACTATACCATTCTAGAAAGCTACGACAATGAGGAACAATTCTTATGTTGACCAGAAATTCATTTGAAATCTCCTTGAGGGGTAAAAGTTGCTTGGAAGTCAAGTCACTTTCACAGACAAAATTTCAGATACCTCAGATGACCTGTAACTTGCAAGGACCATAACTTGAGTTCTATAAATCTCCTTGATGTCTTCCACCACTCAAATTAAAGGTCTTGAGATCCTCTACAAGTTACATGTTGGCTAAGAAGCCATTTGAAGCTTGCATTTTGACTTATCTTGCTTGGAAATTTGACCTAAACTAGGGGATTTTACATAGAAACCCTAATTTAGAAACTCCTCTTCTCCTTGATTTCTCTTGATTTCTTCTTAGCATGACAACATATCCTCATTCTTCATGTCAAATGATGAACCCCACATCTCTCCAATAGCCCTTAATGCCTTTAAATCAATCAATTGACCTAGGGTTGACCTAGGGTTGACCCAGATGAAACCCTAGTTGACTGTCTTCAACTGCAATTCTTGTGACTTCACCAATGACTTGTCTCCTTCTCCAAATGACTTTCTAAGTCCTCCAAGATGTCTAGATACTCCCCATACTCTCAATTCACAACTCATAATTCCCTTGTTGATCCTCAGACACCCTCAGTTAGGAGATATACTCAGTGCTTGATCCACTGCACTCCCTGCTTGCAAATTCTTTCTTGATGACTTGAATGAGATTGAATTAGGATAATAACCTCTTGATAGGCTTCCAGAGATGAGGATAATGATTGGTTCCCTGTTGAATGACTTGCTATGCTTATGCTATGCAGATGATTAGACTATGTACATGCCTCTATATGCAAATGTTAATGATATTGAAACATAAACCAAGTGAATAAGGTTGAGCAAATTTTAGGGTGCAACACTTTGCCCGCTTCTTCAGAAATGGAAGGTTGACGTGATGGTTCAACGGTCGACGTGATGGTTCGACAGCTCTCGCTTTTATTTAGCGTATGCTTGTTTCCTTGTAAACGAAAGGTTGTCGTGATGGTTCAACGGTCGACGTGATGGTTCGACAGCTCTCGCTTTTATTTAGCGTATGCTCGTTTCCTTGCAAACGAAAGGTTGACGTAATGGTTCGACGGTAGACGTGATGGTTCGACAGTTCGCGCTTTTATTTAGTGCTTTGCCCGCTTCTTCGGAAATGGAAGGTTGACGTGATGGTTCAACAGTCGACGTGATGGTTCGACAGCTCCCGCTTTGAGTAGTGCTTTGCCCGCTTCTTCGGAAATGGAAGGTTGACGAGATGGTTCAACGGTCGTCGTGATGGTTCGACAGTTCGCACTTTTATTTAGTGTTTGACCCGCTTCTTCGGAACTGGAAGGTTGACGTGATGGTTCGACATTTTACCCGTTTCTTCGGAAGGTTGACGTGATGGTTCAACGGTTCGCGTTGTAATTCGGTGCTTTTCCCGCTTCTTCGGAAATGGAAGGTCGAGGATGATATTTAGATATGGTCTTTGGACGGTGTCGCTTATTGTGATATATTTCAGGAGGATTGATGGTGTCAATCCAGTTTGTTGATTCAAAACCTGTGGCGTCACGCAGGTGGTTGATGATGAATCAAATGTTCTTTGTCAAGATGATGGATCAGTTGTTGCCGTGACAACCATATTCATTTTTCTGGATATTGTTTCCCAAGCAGTTTGTGCAGTTTATTTCTGCGGTTGGCAAATTTCCGGGTTCTATGGTATTCAACCGTCTTCTACCTCGATTGTTTGAAAGTCGTCCGCTTTTCATCCAGTCGGGTCCAAGCCGCTTGAATAGGGGCAGCTGTTGCACCCCAAAATTTGCCCAACCTTTTTATCATGTGGTTTATGTTTCACTGCATAGCATAACATTGTTCTAGAATAGTTCTAGCATTTTCATAGCATAAAATCCTTCATTTAGCAGAGGATCAAGTGTGATTCATGTCAAGAGAAGCCTAGCCAAAGTTTTTATTCAAGCTTAAGAAGTCACCAAGGTCATCAGACGGAGGGTTGGGTCCTTGAGAAGTTCAGTTGCTTGTATGAGGTTTATCTCCTAACTAGGGAGCCTCTTGAAGGCCATCAGAGGGTTGTGAAGCCTTGGAGGTGGATGTGATATGTGGATAGAGCTCATGGAGTTCCTAGAGGATCAAGGCAGAGCTCAATCAAATGTTTGTAGCAAGTACAAGAGCCACAGTGGAAGTTGGTGTCACTAGGGTTTCATCTGGTTAATCCTATGTCAAATAGAGCATTTGAAGAGGATCAAAGCCTACTTCTAGGTCCTTGAGATCATGAAATGATATGTTGAGGCATATTATAGGTTGTTTCAAGATCAAGTTGAGAAGAATCAAGAATGGTTGAAGTTGCTAAGTCAGGGTTCCTAGGGTAAAATCCCCTGTTTAGTGCCAAACTTCCAAGCCATATAAGTCAAGATACAAGCCTCATATGACTTTCAGCCCAGCATGAAGGTTGTAGAGGATGTTCATACCTTTAATTTGAGTACTATAAGTCATCCATATGATTTATAGAACTCAAGTTATAAGCCAGATAAGTTACAGGTCCTCAGATGCATCTGAAATTTGTCTGTGAAAATCTTCTGATTTCCAAGTTATTTTTGACCTAGAAGGAAGTTTCATCTGACCTTTTGATAAGCATGAAAGATGTTCCTCATGATCTTATCTTTTCAGAAAGTTATAGAAGTCCCCATTCTGATTTGTGAAGCTCAAGTTACAAGCTTTACAAGGCAGGGGTATTTTGGGAAAGTGAGATTATAGGCCATTTTCAATCATAGGTCAAAACCTCCCACTTGCACACTTCAAACGAAGTTTTGTTCAACATGGAACTTGTTCACAATATGGTTTTTAGGTCAACCAAGAGCTCATGGTGAATTGATTTGGTCCACAGTAAGAGTTGACTTGAAGTGGTTTGAAAGAAGAGAAATTAAAGGCATTATTGGTGGGAAATTCAAATAAATTGTTATGTGCACAAAATATGCCAAATGACCACTCAATTTGATCAGAAATGATGATTTAGAAACATTGGCAATTCTAGAATTTTCAATTGACTCATAATTTATGGTGTTTTGACATGTTTCTTCACAAATAAGCAACATCACAAGAAATCATTCACAAAGGAAATTTGGAAGCTCTAGCTGATCTGAATCTATTCCAAGGAGGTTATGCAAGTTAACCAAAGCTTCCCAAGCAAGCTGTTGAGCCAAAATTGAGCTTGCCATGTTCAAACTTTTTGGAGAAATTTTGGATTTGGACTTTCTGTTATGGGCTTTGTTTGGGCCTCTAGAAGGTTCTAATCAGTTCTATAAATGATTAGAAACTCATTTGGGCAAGGGTTGGTGATTCATTGGTGATGAATGCAGAGATTGCAACTCACATTCTCAAGCTTCAACTCAAATTCGAGTTCTCATTTCAAGGCGATTTCAGATCAAATTGAAGATTGGATCATCTTTCTTGCACTTCATTGAAGGAATCTGGAGATTTTGGAAGCAAGAAACGTGTTCTAACTACCTCCGTTAGAGCTCCGAAGCCGGTATGTAAATCTCAATTTTCCTATAGTTTTAGGATGAGTTAGATTAGAATATTCATGTGGTTAGGATCGGGAAGACTTGTAGATGATTTTAGGATTAATAAATGGAGATTTAGAGACACTTTTCGGTTGGACATGTTTGCTTGCTGTTGATTTATCTCTCTGTACGTGGAGTTTTGATGGAATCTAAGAGCATATTCGGAATCCTTGCAATTTTTCCTTCAAGTTTGAATAAAATTCCGTGCGAAACGGTTAAATATTGAGAGAGTTACGATTGTGCAAAGTTGCTGGAAATTCATGTCTGTGGTCGGCCGGTACTGTAGCGCGGGCTACTATTCATCATGTAGAAAAATTTGAAATGGAGCAGACAGCCACTAGCCGTCCAATCACTGCGAAGAGAGAAGACTTGGTCATGCAATCCGAGCGCCAGCAGCGCGCCACATGGCTGGCCGGCAAAACGGCGCTGTTTTGGAGCGTGGGGGGGACCGTGCTCACCCCTGTTCGATCCTCACTGAGTGCAGTTTCCATTATTTTCATCATATTTTCTTTATTTTCATTATTTCTTTCTTTTTTCCTTTTTCTTATTATTTTTCTGTTTTGATGCCTGTTTGGATTAATTGCGTTAAAAATAGTAAAACTCATTAGAAAATTATGAAATTTTTTCCTATGGTTCTTGAATGTCTTAGGAAATTTTAGGAGTTGATTTTACATTTTTAGGATTTAATCTGAATTAGTTATGATTTTTCTCTTGTGCTAATGTCCATTGTTGTGTATAATTGATACCTCTGTTTGTTGATTTTTGTTCTCGCAATTGGTTTGGAATTGTATTTTGAGATTTTGATGGCTGTTAGGTTACAGGTGTATTCTCCCATATGAATTTTCTCACATTTTTTAGAAAATCATAGCTTCTAATTTAGAGGTAGGTTTAGAGCCTTTCCCCCTTAATGGTTTCCCTTGATACCTTTCAACTTAGGAATTTATTAGATGACATAGAATTGGATTTAGGCCCTGATATTTGGACTATAGGTCATTAACAAATGCATGTTCCCATAGAAAAATAATTATATTCTTATGATGTGTTTTGCTATTTTAGATAGAATATTCAAGTTGTTTGTTCATTTGGTGCTTCAACCTTGGTGATGGTTTTGGAATGGACTCAAAGTGGGCTTTTCTTGCATGGTGGGTTTCTGCATCCTCTTGGATGATGTCATGTGCATGATGAAGCTTTTGTGGAGTGGCTGGTGGAGCTTGCCTTGGAGCTTTTCTTTTCTTTTTTGTAGCTTTTTGTAGCTTATAAGAGTAGGGTTTTTAGGAGAGAGCTTTAGAAGTAGTTTTTTCCTTCAAATAAGCATGGTTGGTTTCATTCACCTCCCATCCTATCCTATGATGCAAAGTCCTCACATGAAATCTCATCTCTCCTTTGGAGGGATGTATGGCATGTCATGATGAGTAGAACTTTTGAGGATATTTTTCATGGATGCATGGTTGAGTGCCATGATGGATACCTTTGGTATACATCATGCTTCCCATCATCATACCTCATCTTGTTGATTCCTTTCCTTGTTGGAGCATTGTTAAAACATGAAGATGGAGTATTCCTTTCCTTCTCTTGAAGATGGTGTGGACTTGAAGAACAGTTACAGACTTTGGATTGGATTGCTGTCAGAAGATTGCTCTGCTGTGGAGATTGCTGACTTGTTTTCCCTGTTTGTCTGTTTTCATCTTGTTCTGCTGTATTGATGTGACTTGCTTGGATTGTTGCATTAGTAATAGGCTTCATGTAGATGATCATAGGCCTAAGATCATCCTAAGGGTTGAGCTTCTCCCCTTGCTTGTATTGCATTAGAAGTTGAGTGGGACTCCTTCTGCTTGTATTTTTACTGTGTGGCTTTGCTTGCTGGTATTTGGTAGAGCTCAGCTCCCTTGCCTGTGTGGTTTGTGGCCTTTGTGCCTTGCTTATTTAGAAGTTGAGCTTGGCTCCTTCTGCTTGTGTGATGCATTGCATGCATTTTATTTACAGCAATTTGTTTACCGTAATCTTTCTTGTACAGTTTTTCTGTTTACTGTTGTTTCCATTGCACGGTTCCCCTAGGAACTCTGACTTCTCTTATTCAAGAGAAGTTATGACAGACATTAGGATTCTAACCATGCATGATAACATTAGTTAGTTTCCCTTTTAACCACAACCGTAGGACGAATATTGCATGATAACTGTAGGATCGAGTCAGTTTCCCTGTAGAGAGTCTGTTTCTCTTCTCATCTACGAATACAGTTAAAACACTTAATAAAGGTTAAGACGTGATGTGCGTTACGAGCCCTATGCTACTTGAGAAAGAGTTGTGGGAGGGTTTCCCTCACATAACTCGAGTGTCTAGTGTGGTACCCTTTGGGTGACATGCGACGCATTCACTCTCAAGTCCAAGTCTTTAGTGCAACACGAGTTACAAACAGAACTCAATTCACTTCTTCCGTAAAAGACTGCAAAAACAAACATTCAAATCCTTTTTGTCCTCTTGGACCCTTAATCAGGAAAACTCTTTTCGTAAAGAGAGTTATGTTAACTTTCATTTCTATCACAAACGGTAACGCCTAAGTCTCCAAAGGTCGAGCTGTAAACACCAACTACTGGAACTGATTGTTAACTTTACTTGGATAAAAGATGCTGAACAAACCAGTGTTCTTCGTAGCCCGAACTATGTTAGCTCTGATCTCTCAAGCCTGTTGAGAGTACGTAGGCACAAGATGCGATATCTTGGCGAGCAACCTTCCCCCATAACCCGTAGTTAGGCGAACTACGTTGACTCTGATTTCTCGTGCCAAACGGGAATACGTATGCATAAAGTGCGATACTTTGCCGAGTCATTTTCTTTCCTTTTTAGACCAGACTTTTAAAGTAGATAGTTTAAACACACCTGTCAGATAAACACAACAAGCGTGGATCCCAATGAGTACGATGGACGTGAGGGGTGCTAATACCTTTCCCTCGCGTAACCGACTCCCGAATCCAGGACTTGGTTGCGATGACCATTCCTTTCCCATTTCGTTAGGTTTTTCCGATTGTTTCCTTTCCCGTTCCGAGGGATAAATAACGAAAGGTGGCGACTCTTCTGTCATTGTCAGCCTTGTTTTTCGCAGTAGCGACAGTATCCAGACTCCAATTATTACGTTGAGCGTTCAGGCTCCTGTCATTTTTGTTGAGTATCCAGACTCCGGTTATTACGTTGAGTGTTCAGGTTCCGGTCAGTTTCGTTGAGTATCCAAACTCCGGTTATTAAGTTGAGCGTTCAGGCTCCGGTCATTTTCTTTGAGTATCCAGACTCCGGTTATTACGTTGAGCGTTCAGGCTCCGGTCAGTTTCGTTGAGTATCTAGACTCCAGTTATTAAGTTGAGTGTTCAGGCTCCGGTCAGTTTCGTTGGATATCCAGACTCCGGTTATTACGTTGAGCGTTCAGGCTCCGGTCAGTTTCGTTGAGTATCCAGACTCCGATTATTTCGTTGAGCTTTCACGCTCCGGTCAGTTTCGTTGGGTATCTAGACTCTGGTTATTACATTTAGCGTTCAGGTTCCGGTCATTTTTGTTGAGTATCCAGTCCGGTTATTACGTTTAACATTCAGGTTTCGGTCATTTTTATTGAGTCTCCAAACTCCGGTTATTACGTTTTGTGTTCAAACTCCAATTAGTCTTATTGAGAATCTTGACTCCAATTATTACGTTGAGTGTTCAGGCTCCGGTCAGTTTTGTTGGGTTTCCAGACTCCGGTTATTACGTTGAGCATTCAAGCTCCGGTGATTTTCGTTGAGTATCTAGACTCCGATTATTCCGTTGAACGTTCCGGCTCCGGTTAGTTTCGTTAGGTATCCAGACTCCGATTATTACGTATAGCGTCCAGGCTCCGGTCAGTTTCATTGGGTATCCAGACTCTGGTTATTAAGTTGAGTGTTCAGGCTCCGGTCCGTTTCGTTGGGTATCCAAACTCCGATTATTATGTTGAGCATTCAGGCTCCGGTCAGTTTCGTTTGGAATCCAGACTCCGGTTATTACATTGAGCATTCAGGCTCCGGTGATTTTCGTTGAGTATCCAGACTCCGGTTATTCCGTTAAGCGTTCAGGCTCCGGTTAGTTTCGTTAGGTATCCAGACTTCGGTTATTACGTATAGCGTCTATGCTCTGGTAAGTTTTGTTGAGTATCTAGACTCCGGTCATTACGTTGAGTGTACAGGCTCCGGTCATTTTTGTTGAGTATCCATACTCCGGTCATTATGTTGAGCGTTCATGCTCCGGTCATTTTCGTTGAGTATCCAGACTCCGGTCGTTCTGTTTAGCGTTCAGGCTCCGGTCAGTTTCGTTGAGTATCCAAACTCCGGTTATTAAGTTGAGCATTCAGGCTCCGGTCATTTTTGTTGAGTATCCAGACTCTGGTTATTACGTTGAGTGTTCAGGCTCCGATCATTATGTTGATCGTTCCGGTTCCGGTCAGTTTCGTTGAGTATCTATGCTCTAGTTATTACGTTGAGCGTTCGGGCTCTGGTTGGTTTCGTTTGGTATCCAGACTCCGGTTATTATATTGAGCGTTAATGCTCCGGTCATTTTTGTTGAGTATCTAGACTCCGGTTACTACATTGAGTGTTCAGGCTCCGGTCAGTTTCGTTTAGTATTCAAACTCCGGTTATTAAGTTGAGCGTTAAGGCTCCGGTCATTTTCTTTGAGTATCCAGACTCCGATTATTACGTTCAGCATTCAGGCTCAGGTCATTTTGTTGAGTATCCAGACTCCGGTTATTACATTGAGCATTCAGGCTCCGGTCAGTTTCGTTGAGTATGCAGACTCCGGTTATTAAGTTTAGCGTTCAGGCTCTATTCAGTTTCGTTGGGTATCCAGACTCCGGTTATTACGTTGAGCGTTCAGGCTCCGGTCAGTTTCGTTGATTATTCAGACTCCGGTTATTATGTTGAGCACTCACGCTCCGGTCAGTTTCGTTGGGTATCCAGACTCTGGTTATTACGTTGAGCGTTCAGGTTCCGGTCAGTTACGTTGAGTATCCAGACTCCGGTTATTAAGTTGAGTGTTGAGGCTCCGGTCATTTTCTTTGAGTATCCAGACTCCGATTATTACGTTGAGCGTTCAGGCTCCAGTCATTTTCGTTGAGTATCCAAACTCCGGTTACTACGTTGAGCGTTCAGGCCCGGTCAATTTCGTTGAATATCCAGACTCCGGTTATTAAGTTGAGAGTTCAGGCTCCGGTTAGTTTCCTTGGGTATCCAGACTCCGGTTATTACCTTGAGCGTTCAGGCTCCAGTCAGTTTCGTTGAGTATCCAGACTCCAATTATTTCGTTGAGCTTTCAGGCTCCGGTCAGTTTCATTGGGTATTCAGACTCTGGTTATTACGTTGAGCGATCAGGCTCTGGTCATTTTTGTTGAGTATCCAGTCCGGTTATTACGTTTAGCATTCAGGCTCCGGTCATTTTTGTTTAGCCTCCAGACTCCGGTTATTACGTTTTGTGTTTAAACTCCGATTAGTTTCGTTGAGAATCTAGACTCCGATTATTACGTTGAGCATTCAGGCTCCGGTCAGTTTCGTTGAGTATCCAGACTCCGGTTATTACGTTGAGCGTTCAGGCTCCGGTCAGTTTCGTTGAGTATCCAGAATCCGGTTATTTAGTTGAGCGTTCAGGCTCCATTCAGTTTTGTTGGGTATCTAGACTCCTATTATTACGTTGATCTTTCAGGCTCTGGTCAGTTTTGTTGAGTATCCAGACTCCGGTTATTATGTTGAGCACTCACGCTCCGGTCAGTTTCGTTGGGTATCCGACTCCGGTTATTACGTTGAGCGTTCAGGCTCCGATCATTTTTGTTGTGTATCCAGACTTCGGTTATTACGTTGAGCGTTCAGGCTCCGGTCAGTTTCGTTGAGTATCCAGACTCCGATTATTTCGTTGAGCTTTCACGCTCCGGTCAATTTCGTTGGGTATCTAGACTCTGGTTATTACGTTGAGCGTTCAGGCTCCGGTCATTTTTGTTGAGTATCCAAACTCCGGTTATTACGTTTAGCATTTAGGCTCCGGTCATTTTTGTTGAGTCTCCAAACTCCGGTTATTACGTTTTGTGTTCAAACTCCGATTAGTTTCGTTGAGTATCCAAACTCTGGTTATTAAGTTGAGCGTTCAGGCTCTGGTCAGTTTCGTTTGGTTTCAAGACTCCCGTTATTACGTTGAACATTCAGGCTCCGGTGATTTTCATTGAGTATCCAGACTCTGATTATTCCGTTGAGCGTTCAGGCTCCGGTTAGTTTCGTTAGGTATCCAGACTCCGGTTATTACGTATAGCATCCAGGCTCCGGTCAGTTTCATTGAGTATCCAGACTGCGGTTATTAAGTTGAGGGTTCAGGCTCCGGTCAGTTTCTTTGGGTATCCAAACTCCGGTTATTATGTTGAACGTTCAGGTTCCGGTCAGTTTCATTTGGAATCCAGACTCCGGTTATTAAATTGAGCATTCAGGCTCCGGTGATTTTCGTTGAGTATCCAGACTCCGGTTATTCCGTTGAGCGTTCAGGCTCCGGTTAGTTTCGTTAGGTATCCAGACTTCGGTTATTACGTATAGCGTCCATGCTCTGGTAAGTTTTGTTGAGTATCTAGACTCCAGTCATTACGTTGAGTGTATAGGCTCCAGTCATTTTTGTTGAGTATCCATACTCCGGTCATTACGTTGAGCGTTCAGGCTCCGATCATTTTTGTTGAGTATCCAGACTCCGGTCATTCTGTTGGGCGTTCAGGCTCCGGTCAGTTTTGTTGAGTATCCAAACTCCGTTTATTAAGTTGAGCATTCAGGCTCCGGTCATTTTTGTTGAGTATCCAGACTCCGGTTATTACGTTGAGTGTTCAGGCTCCGATTATTACGTTGATCGTTCCGGTTCCGGTCAGTTTCGTTGAGTATCTATACTCCAGTTATTACGTTGAGCGTTCAGGCTCTGGTCGGTTTCGTTTGGTATCCAGACTCCGGTTATTATATTGAGCGTTAAGGCTCTGGTCATTTTTGTTGAGTATCTAGACTCCGGTTGTTACGTTGAGCGTTCAGGCTCCGGTCAGTTTCGTTTAGTATTCAAACTCCGGTTATTAAGTTGAGCGTTAAGGCTCCGGTCCTTTTCTTTGAGTATCCAGACTCCGATTATTACGTCGAGCATTCAGGCTCCGTTCATTTTCGTTGAGTATCCATACTCTGGTTATTACGTTGAGCGTTCAGGCTCCGGTCAGTTTCGTTGAGTATCCAGACTCCGATTATTTTGTTGAGCTTTCACGCTCCGGTCAGTTTCGTTGGGTATCTAGACTCTGGTTATTACATTTAGCGTTCAGGTTCCGGTCATTTTTGTTGAGTATCCAGTCCGGTTATTACGTTTAACATTCAGGCTTCGGTCATTTTTGTTGAGTCTCCAAACTCCGGTTATTACGTTTTGTGTTCAAACTCCAATTAGTTTTATTGAGAATCTTGACACCAATTATTACGTTGAGTGTTCAGGCTCCGGTCAGTTTTGTTGGGTTTACAGACTCCGGTTATTACGTTGAGCATTCAAGCTCTGGTGATTTTCGTTGAGTATCTAGACTCCGATTATTCCGTTGAACGTTCCGGCTCCGGTTAGTTTCGTTAGGTATCCAGACTCCGGTTATTACGTATAGCGTCCAGGCTCCGGTCAGTTTCATTGGGTATCCAGACTCTGGTTATTAAGTTGAGTGTTCAGGCTCCGGTCCGTTTCGTTGGGTATCCAGACTCCGGTTATTATGTTGAGCATTCAGGCTCCGGTCAGTTTCGTTTGGAATCCAGACTCCGGTTATTACATTGAGCATTCAGGCTCCGGTGATTTTCGTTGAGTATCCAGACTCCGGTTATTCCGTTAAGCGTTCAGGCTCCGGTTAGTTTCGTTAGGTATCCAGACTTCGGTTATTACGTATAGCGTCTATGCTCTGGTAAGTTTTGTTGAGTATCTAGACTCCGGTCATTACGTTGAGTGTACAGGCTCCGGTCATTTTTGTTGAGTATCCATACTCCGGTCATTATGTTGAGCGTTCATGCTCCGGTCATTTTCGTTGAGTATCCAGACTCCGGTCGTTCTGTTTAGCGTTCAGGCTCCGGTCAGTTTCGTTGAGTATCCAAACTCCGGTTATTAAGTTGAGCATTCAGGCTCCGGTCATCTTTGTTGAGTATCCAGACTCTGGTTATTACGTTGAGTGTTCAGGCTCCGATCATTATGTTGATCGTTCCGGTTCCGGTCAGTTTCGTTGAGTATCTATGCTCCAGTTATTACGTTGAGCGTTCGGGCTCTGGTTGGTTTCGTTTGGTATCCAGACTCCGGTTATTATATTGAGCGTTAATGCTCCGGTCATTTTTGTTGAGTATCTAGACTCCGGTTATTACATTGAGTGTTCAGGCTCCGGTCAGTTTCGTTTAGTATTCAAACTCCGGTTATTAAGTTGAGCGTTAAGGCTCCGGTCATTTTCTTTGAGTATCCAGACTCCGATTATTACGTTCAGCATTCAGGCTCAGGTCATTTTGTTGAGTATCCAGACTCCGGTTATTACATTGAGCATTCAGGCTCCGGTCAGTTTCGTTGAGTATGCAGACTCCGGTTATTAAGTTTAGCGTTCAGGCTCTGTTCAGTTTCGTTGGGTATCCAGACTCCGATTATTACGTTGAGCGTTCAGGCTCCGGTCAGTTTCGTTGATTATTCAGACTCCGGTTATTATGTTGAGCACTCACGCTCCGGTCAGTTTCGTTGGGTATCCAGACTCTGGTTATTACGTTGAGCTTTCAGGTTCCGGTCAGTTACGTTGAGTATCCAGACTCCGGTTATTAAGTTGAGTGTTGAGGCTCCGGTCATTTTCTTTGAGTATCCAGACTCCGATTATTACGTTGAGCGTTCAGGCTCCGGTCATTTTCGTTGAGTATCCAAACTCCGGTTACTACGTTGAGCGTTCAGGCCCGGTCAATTTCGTTGAATATCCAGACTCCGGTTATTAAGTTGAGAGTTCAGGCTCCGGTTAGTTTCGTTGGGTATCCAGACTCCGGTTATTACCTTGAGCGTTCAGGCTCCAGTCAGTTTCGTTGAGTATCCAGACTCCAATTATTTCGTTGAGCTTTCAGGCTCCGGTCAGTTTCATTGGGTATTCAGACTCTGGTTATTACGTTGAGCGATCAGGCTCTGGTCATTTTTGTTGAGTATCCAGTCCGGTTATTATGTTTAGCATTCAGGCTCCGGTCATTTTTGTTTAGCCTCCAGACTCCGGTTATTACGTTTTGTGTTTAAACTCCGATTAGTTTCGTTGAGAATCTAGACTCCGATTATTACGTTGAGCATTCAGGCTCCGGTCAGTTTCGTTGAGTATCCAGACTCCGGTTATTACGTTGAGCGTTCAGGCTCCGGTCAGTTTCGTTGAGTATCCAGAATCCGGTTATTTAGTTGAGCGTTCAGGCTCCATTCAGTTTTGTTGGGTATCTAGACTCCTATTATTACGTTGATCGTTCAGGCTCTGGTCAGTTTTGTTGAGTATCCAGACTCCGGTTATTATGTTGAGCACTCACGCTCCGGTCAGTTTCGTTGGGTATCCGACTCCGGTTATTACGTTGAGCGTTCAGGCTCCGATCATTTTTGTTGTGTATCCAGACTTCGGTTATTACGTTGAGCGTTCAGGCTCCGGTCAGTTTCGTTGATTATCCAGACTCCGATTATTTCGTTGGGCTTTCACGCTCCGGTCAGTTTCGTTGGGTATCTAGACTCTGGTTATTACGTTGAGCATTCAGGCTCCGGTCATTTTTGTTGAGTATCCAAACTCCGGTTATTACGTTTAGCATTTAGGCTCCGGTCATTTTTGTTGAGTCTCCAAACTCCGGTTATTACGTTTTGTGTTCAAACTCCGATTAGTTTCGTTGAGTATCCAAACTCTGGTTATTAAGTTGAGCGTTCACGCTCCGGTCAGTTTCGTTTGGTTTCAAGACTCCCGTTATTACGTTGAACATTCAGGCTCCGGTGATTTTCATTGAGTATCCAGACTCTGATTATTCCGTTGAGCGTTCAGGCTCCGGTTAGTTTCGTTAGGTATCCAGACTCCGGTTATTACGTATAGCGTCCAGGCTCCGGTCAGTTTCATTGAGTATCCAGACTGCGGTTATTAAGTTGAGGGTTCAGGCTCCGGTCAGTTTCTTTGGGTATCCAAACTCCGGTTATTATGTTGAACGTTCAGGTTCCGGTCAGTTTCATTTGGAATCCAGACTCCGGTTATTAAATTGAGCATTCAGGCTCCGGTGATTTTCGTTGAGTATCCAGACTCCGGTTATTCCGTTGAGCGTTCAGGCTCCGGTTAGTTTCGTTAGGTATCCAGACTTCGGTTATTACGTATAGCGTCCATGCTCTGGTAAGTTTTGTTGAGTATCTAGACTCCAGTCATTACGTTGAGTGTATAGGCTCCAGTCATTTTTGTTGAGTATCCATACTCCGGTCATTACGTTGAGCGTTCAGGCTCCGATCATTTTTGTTGAGTATCCAGACTCCGGTCATTCTGTTGGGCGTTCAGGCTCCGGTCAGTTTTGTTGAGTATCCAAACTCCGTTTATTAAGTTGAGCATTCAGGCTCCGGTCATTTTTGTTGAGTATCCAGACTCCGGTTATTACGTTGAGTGTTCAGGCTCCGATCATTACGTTGATCGTTCCGGTTCCGGTCAGTTTCGTTGAGTATCTATACTCCAGTTATTACGTTGAGCGTTCAGGCTCTGGTCGGTTTCGTTTGGTATCCAGACTCCGGTTATTATATTGAGCGTTAAGGCTCTGGTCATTTTTGTTGAGTATCTAGACTCCGGTTGTTACGTTGAGCGTTCAGGCTCCGGTCAGTTTCGTTTAGTATTCAAACTCCGGTTATTAAGTTGAGCGTTAAGGCTCCGGTCCTTTTCTTTGAGTATCCAGACTCCGATTATTACGTCGAGCATTCAGGCTCCGTTCATTTTTGTTGAGTATCCATACTCTGGTTATTACGTTGAGCGTTCAGGCTCCGGTCAGTTTCGTTGAGTATCCAGACTCCGGTTATTAAGTTTAGCGTTCAGGCTCTGTTCAGTTTCGTTGGGTATCCAGAATCCGGTTATTTAGTTGAGCGTTCAGGCTCCATTCAGTTTTGTTGGGTATCTAGACTCCTATTATTACGTTGATCGTTCAGGCTCTGGTCAGTTTTGTTGAGTATCCAGACTCCGGTTATTATGTTGAGCACTCACGCTCCGGTCAGTTTCGTTGGGTATCCGACTCCGGTTATTACGTTGAGCGTTCAGGCTCCGATCATTTTTGTTGTGTATCCAGACTTCGGTTATTACGTTGAGCGTTCAGGCTCCGGTCAATTTCGTTGAGTATCCAGACTCCGATTATTTCGTTGAGCTTTCACGCTCCGGTCAGTTTCGTTGGGTATCTAGACTCTGGTTATTACGTTGAGCGTTCAGGCTCCGGTCATTCTTGTTGAGTATCCAAACTCCGGTTATTACGTTTAGCATTCAGGCTCCGGTCATTTTTGTTGAGTCTCCAAACTCCGGTTATTACGTTTTGTGTTCAAACTCCGATTAGTTTCGTTGAGTATCCAAACTCTGGTTATTAAGTTGAGCGTTCAGGCTTCGGCCAGTTTCGTTTGGTTTCAAGACTCCCGTTATTACGTTGAGCATTCAGGCTCCGGTGATTTTCATTGAGTATCCAGACTCTGATTATTCCGTTGAGCGTTCAGGCTCCGGTTAGTTTCGTTAGGTATCCAGACTCCGGTTATTACGTATAGCGTCCAGGCTCCGGTCAGTTTCATTGAGTATCCAGACTGCGGTTATTAAGTTGAGGGTTCAGGCTCCGGTCAGTTTCTTTGGGTATCCAAACTCCGGTTATTATGTTGAACGTTCAGGTTCCGGTCAGTTTCATTTGGAATCCAGTCTCCGGTTATTAAATTGAGCATTCAGGCTCCAGTGATTTTCGTTGAGTATCCAGACTCCGGTTATTCCGTTGAGCGTTCAGGCTCCGGTTAGTTTCGTTAGGTATCCAAACTTCGGTTATTACGTATAGCGTCCATGCTCTGGTAAGTTTTGTTGAGTATCTAGACTCCAGTCATTATGTTGAGTGTACAGGCTCCAGTCATTTTTGTTGAGTATCCATACTCCGGTCATTACGTTGAGCGTTCAGGCTCCGGTCATTTTCGTTGAGTATCCAGACTCCGGTCATTCTGTTGGGCGTTCAGGCTCCGGTCAGTTTTGTTGAGTATCCAAACTCCGGTTATTAAGTTGGCATTCAGGCTCCGGTCATTTTTGTTGAGTATCCAGACTCCGGTTATTACGTTGAGTGTTCAGGCTCCGATCATTACGTTGATCGTTCCGGTTCCGGTCAGTTTCGTTGAGTATCTATACTCCAGTTATTACGTTGAGCGTTCAGGCTCTGGTCGGTTTCGTTTGGTATCCAGACTCCGGTTAAAATATTGAGCGTTAAGGCTCTGGTCATTTTTTTTGAGTATCTAGACTCCGGTTATTACGTTGAGCGTTCAGGCTCCGGTCAGTTTCGTTTAGTATCCAAACTCCGGTTATTAAGTTGAGCGTTAAGGCTCCGGTCCTTTTCTTTGAGTATCCAGACTCCGATTATTACGTCGAGCATTCAGGCTCCGTTCATTTTCGTTGAGTATCCATACTCTGGTTATTACGTTGAGCGTTCAGGCTCCGGTCAGTTTCGTTGAGTATCCAGACTCCGGTTATTAAGTTTAGCGTTCAGGCTATGTTCAGTTTCGTTGGGTATCCAGACTCCGGTTATTACGTTGAGCGTTCAGGCTCCGGTCAGTTTCGTAGATTATCCAGACTCCGATTATTATGTTGAGCACTCACGCTCCGGTCAGTTTCGTTGGGTATCCAGACTCTGGTTATTACGTTGAGCATTTAGGTTCCGGTCAGTTACGTTGAGTATCCAGACTCCGGTTATTACGTTGAGCGTTCAGGCTCCGGTCAGTTTCGTTGAGTATCCAGACTCCGGTTATTAAGTTTAGCGTTCAGGTTCTCTTTAGTTTCGTTGGGTATCCAGACTCCGGTTATTACGTTGAGCGTTCAGGCTCCAGTCAGTTTCGTTGATTATCCAGACTCCGGTTATTATGTTGAGCACTCACGCTCCGGTCAGTTTCGTTGGGTATCCAGACTCTGGTTATTACGTTGAGCGTTCATGTTCCGGTCAGTTACGTTGAGTATCCAGACTCCGGTTATTAAGTTGAGCGTTCAGGCTTCGGTTATTTTCTTTGAGCATCAAGACTCCGACTATTACGTTGAGCGTTCAGGCTCCGGTCATTTTCGTTGAGTATCCAGACTGCGGTTACTACTTTGAACGTTCAGGCTCCGGTCAGTTTCGTTGAGTATCCAGACTCCGGTTATTAAGTTGAGCATTCAGGATCCGGTTAGTTTCGTTGGGTATCTAGACTCCGGTTATTACCTTGAGCGTTCAGGCTCCGGCCATTTTCGTTGAGTATCCAGACTCCGGTTATTAAGTTTAGCGTTCAGGCTCTGTTCAATTTCGTTGGGTATCCAGACTCCGGTTATTACGTTGAGCTTTCAGGCTCCGGTCAGTTTCGTTGATTACCCAGACTCCGGTTATTATGTTGAGCACTCACGCTCCGGTCAGTTTCGTTGGGTATCCAGACTCTGGTTATTACGTTGAGCGTTCAGGTTCCGGTCAGTTACGTTGAGTATCCAGACTCCGGTTATTAAGTTGAGCGTTCAGGCTCCGATCATTTTCTTTGAGCATCAAGACTCCGATTATTACGTTGAGCGTTCAGCCTCCGGTCATTTTCGTTGAGTATCCAGACTGCGGTTACTACGTTGAGCGTTTAGGCTCCGGTCAGTTTCGTTGAGTATCCAGACTCCGGTTATTCCGTTGAGCGTTCAGGCTCCGGTTAGTTTCGTTAGGTATCAAGACTTCAGTTATTACGTATAGCGTCCATGCTCTGGTAAGTTTTGTTGAGTATCTAGACTCCAGTCATTACGTTGAGTGTACAGGCTCCGGTCATTTTTGTTGAGTATCCATACTCCGGTCATTACGTTGAGCGTTCAGGCTCCGGTCATTTTCGTCGAGTATCCAGACTCCGGTCATTCTGTTGAGTGTTCAAGCTCTGGTCAGTTTCGTTGAGTATCCAAACTCCGGTTATTAAGTTGAGCATTCAGGCTCCGGTCATTTTTGTTGAGTATCCAGACTCCGGTTATTACGTTGAATGTTCAGGCTCCGGTCAGTTTCGTTGAGTATCCAGACTCCGGTTTTTAAGTTGAGCGTTCAGGCTCCGGTTAGTTTCGTTGGGTATCCAGACTCCGGTTATTACCTTGAGCGTTCAGGCTCCGGTCAGTTTCGTTGAGTATCCAGACTCTGATTATTTCGTTGAGCTTTCACGCTCCGGTCAGTTTCGCTGGGTATCCAAACTCTGGTTATTACGTTGAGCATTCAGCCTCCGGTCATTTTCGTTTAGTATCAAGACTGCGGTTACTACGTTGAGCATTCAGGCTCCGGTCAGTTTCGTTGAGTATCCAGACTCCGGTTATTATGTTGAGCGTTCAGGCTCCGGTCAGTTTCGTTTGGAATCCAGACTCCGGTTATTACATTGAGCATTCAGGCTCCGGTAATTTTCGTTGAGTATCCAGACTCCGGTTATTCCGTTAAGCGTTCAGGCTCCGGTTAGTTTCGTTAGGTATCCAGACTTCGGTTATTACGTATAGCGTCTATGCTCTGGTAAGTTTTGTTGAGTATCTAGACTCCGGTCATTACGTTGAGTGTACAGGCTCCGGTCATTTTTGTTGAGTATCCATACTCCGGTCATTATGTTGAGCGTTCATGCTTCGGTCATTTTCGTTGAGTATCCAGACTCCGGTCGTTCTGTTTAGCGTTCAGGCTCCGGTCAGTTTCGTTGAGTATCCAAACTCCGGTTATTAAGTTGAGCATTCAGGCTCCGGTCATTTTTGTTGAGTATCCAGACTCTGGTTATTACGTTGAGTGTTCAGGCTCCGATCATTATGTTGATCGTTCCGGTTCCGGTCAGTTTCGTTGAGTATCTATGCTCCAGTTATTACGTTGAGCGTTCGGGCTCTGGTTGGTTTCGTTTGGTATCCAGACTCCGGTTATTATATTGAGCGTTAATGCTCCGGTCATTTTTGTTGAGTATCTAGACTCCGGTTATTACATTGAGTGTTCAGGCTCCGGTCAGTTTCGTTTAGTATTCAAACTCCGGTTATTAAGTTGAGCGTTAAGGCTCCGGTCATTTTCTTTGAGTATCCAGACTCCGATTATTACGTTCAGCATTCAGGCTCAGGTCATTTTGTTGAGTATCCAGACTCCGGTTATTACATTGAGCATTCAGGCTCCGGTCAGTTTCGTTGAGTATGCAGACTCCGGTTATTAAGTTTAGCGTTCAGGCTCTGTTCAGTTTCGTTGGGTATCCAGACTCCGGTTATTACGTTGAGCGTTCAGGCTCCGGTCAGTTTCGTTGATTATTCAGACTCCGGTTATTATGTTGAGCACTCACGCTCCGGTCAGTTTCATTGGGTATCCAGACTCTGGTTATTACGTTGAGCGTTCAGGTTCCGGTCAGTTACGTTGAGTATCCAGACTCCGGTTATTAAGTTGAGTGTTGAGGCTCCGGTCATTTTCTTTGAGTATCCAGACTCCGATTATTACGTTGAGCGTTCAGGCTCTGGTCATTTTCGTTGAGTATCCAAACTCCGGTTACTACGTTGAGCGTTCAGGCCCGGTCAATTTCGTTGAATATCCAGACTCCGGTTATTAAGTTGAGAGTTCAGGCTCCGGTTAGTTTCGTTGGGTATCCAGACTCCGGTTATTACCTTGAGCGTTCAGGCTCCAGTCAGTTTCGTTGAGTATCCAGACTCCAATTATTTCGTTGAGCTTTCAGGCTCCGGTCAGTTTCATTGGGTATTCAGACTCTGGTTATTACGTTGAGCAATCAGGCTCTGGTCATTTTTGTTGAGTATCCAGTCCGGTTATTACGTTTAGCATTCAGGCTCCGGTCATTTTTGTTTAGCCTCCAGACTCCGGTTATTACGTTTTGTGTTTAAACTCCGATTAGTTTCGTTGAGAATCTAGACTCCGATTATTACGTTGAGCATTCAGGCTCCGGTCAGTTTCGTTGAGTATCCAGACTCCGGTTATTACGTTGAGCGTTCAGGCTCCGGTCAGTTTCGTTGAGTATCCAGAATCCGGTTATTTAGTTGAGCGTTCAGGCTCCATTCAGTTTTGTTGGGTATCTAGACTCCTATTATTACGTTGATCGTTCAGGCTCTGGTCAGTTTTGTTGAGTATCCAGACTCCGGTTATTATGTTGAGCACTCACGCTCCGGTCAGTTTCGTTGGGTATCCGACTCCGGTTATTACGTTGAGCGTTCAGGCTCCGATCATTTTTGTTGTGTATCCAGACTTCGGTTATTACCTTGAGCGTTCAGGCTCCGGTCAGTTTCGTTGAGTATCCAGACTCCGATTATTTCGTTGAGCTTTCACGCTCCGGTCAGTTTCGTTGGGTATCTAGACTCTGGTTATTACGTTGAGCGTTCAGGCTCCGGTCATTTTTGTTGAGTATCCAAACTCCGGTTATTACGTTTAGCATTTAGGCTCCGGTCATTTTTGTTGAGTCTCCAAACTCCGGTTATTACGTTTTGTGTTCAAACTCCGATTAGTTTCGTTGAGTATCCAAACTCTGGTTATTAAGTTGAGCGTTCAGGCTCCGGTCAGTTTCGTTTGGTTTCAAGACTCCCGTTATTACGTTGAACATTCAGGCTCCGGTGATTTTCATTGAGTATGCAGACTCTGATTATTCCGTTGAGCGTTCAGGCTCCGGTTAGTTTCGTTAGGTATCCAGACTCCGGTTATTACGTATAGCGTCCAGGCTCCGGTCAGTTTCATTGAGTATCCAGACTGCGGTTATTAAGTTGAGGGTTCAGGCTCCGGTCAGTTTCTTTGGGTATCCAAACTCCGGTTATTATGTTGAACGTTCAGGTTCCGGTCAGTTTCATTTGGAATCCAGACTCCGGTTATTAAATTGAGCATTCAGGCTCCGGTGATTTTCGTTGAGTATCCAGACTCCGGTTATTCCGTTGAGCGTTCAGGCTCCGGTTAGTTTCGTTAGGTATCCAGACTTCGGTTATTACGTATAGCGTCCATGCTCTGGTAAGTTTTGTTGAGTATCTAGACTCCAGTCATTACGTTGAGTGTATAGGCTCCAGTCATTTTTGTTGAGTATCCATACTCCGGTCATTATGTTGAGCGTTCAGGCTCCGATCATTTTTGTTGAGTATCCAGACTCCGGTCATTCTGTTGGGCGTTCAGGCTCCGGTCAGTTTTGTTGAGTATCCAAACTCCGTTTATTAAGTTGAGCATTCAGGCTCCGGTCATTTTTGTTGAGTATCCAGACTCCGGTTATTACGTTGAGTGTTCAGGCTCCGATCATTACGTTGATCGTTCCGGTTCCGGTCAGTTTCGTTGAGTATCTATACTCCAGTTATTACGTTGAGCGTTCAGGCTCTGGTCGGTTTCGTTTGGTATCCAGACTCCGGTTATTATATTGAGCGTTAAGGCTCTGGTCATTTTTGTTGAGTATCTAGACTCCGGTTATTACGTTGAGCGTTCAGGCTCCGGTCAGTTTCGTTTAGTATTCAAACTCCGGTTATTAAGTTGAGCGTTAAGGCTCCGGTCCTTTTCTTTGAGTATCCAGACTCCGATTATTACGTCGAGCATTCAGGCTCCGTTCATTTTCGTTGAGTATCCATACTCTGGTTATTACGTTGAGCGTTCAGGCTCCGGTCAGTTTCGTTGAGTATCTAGACTCCGGTTATTAAGTTTAGCGTTCAGGCTCTGTTCAGTTTCGTTGGGTATCCAGAATCCGGTTATTTAGTTGAGCGTTCAGGCTCCATTCAGTTTTGTTGGGTATCTAGACTCCTATTATTACGTTGATCGTTCAGGCTCTGGTCAGTTTTGTTGAGTATCCAGACTCCGGTTATTATGTTGAGCACTCACGCTCCGGTCAGTTTCGTTGGGTATCCGACTCCGGTTATTACGTTGAGCGTTCAGGCTCCGATCATTTTTGTTGTGTATCCAGACTTCGGTTATTACGTTGAGCGTTCAGGCTCCGGTCAGTTTCGTTGAGTATCCAGACTCCGATTATTTCGTTGAGCTTTCACGCTCCGGTCAGTTTCGTTGGGTATCTAGACTCTGGTTATTACGTTGAGCGTTCAGGCTCCGGTCATTCTTGTTGAGTATCCAAACTCCGGTTATTACATTTAGCATTCAGGCTCCGGTCATTTTTGTTGAGTCTCCAAACTCCGGTTATTACGTTTTGTGTTCAAACTCCGATTAGTTTCGTTGAGTATCCAAACTCTGGTTATTAAGTTGAGCGTTCAGGCTCCGGTCAGTTTCGTTTGGTTTCAAGACTCCCGTTATTACGTTGAGCATTCAGGCTCCGGTGATTTTCATTGAGTATCCAGACTCTGATTATTCCGTTGAGCGTTCAGGCTCCGGTTAGTTTCGTTAGGTATCCAGACTCCGGTTATTACGTATAGCGTCCAGGCTCCGGTCAGTTTCATTGAGTATCCAGACTGCGGTTATTAAGTTAAGGGTTCAGGCTCCGGTCAGTTTCTTTGGGTATCCAAACTCCGGTTATTATGTTGAACGTTCAGGTTCCGGTCAGTTTCATTTGGAATCCAGTCTCCGGTTATTAAATTGAGCATTCAGGCTCCAGTGATTTTCGTTGAGTATCCAGACTCCGGTTATTCCGTTGAGCGTTCAGGCTCCGGTTAGTTTCGTTAGGTATCCAAACTTCGGTTATTACGTATAGCGTCCATGCTCTGGTAAGTTTTGTTGAGTATCTAGACTCCAGTCATTATGTTGAGTGTACAGGCTCCAGTCATTTTTGTTGAGTATCCATACTCCGGTCATTACGTTGAGCGTTCAGGCTCCGGTCATTTTCGTTGAGTATCCAGACTCCGGTCATTCTGTTGGGCGTTCAGGCTCCGGTCAGTTTTGTTGAGTATCCAAACTCCGGTTATTAAGTTGAGCATTCAGGCTCCGGTCATTTTTGTTGAGTATCCAGACTCCGGTTATTACGTTGAGTGTTCAGGCTCCGATCATTACGTTGATCGTTCCGGTTCCGGTCAGTTTCGTTGAGTATCTATACTCCAGTTATTACGTTGAGCGTTCAGGCTCTGGTCGGTTTCGTTTGGTATCCAGACTCCGGTTATTATATTGAGCGTTAAGGCTCTGGTCATTTTTTTTGAGTATCTAGACTCCGGTTATTACGTTGAGCGTTCAGGCTCCGGTCAGTTTCATTTAGTATTCAAACTCCGGTTATTAAGTTGAGCGTTAAGGCTCCGGTCCTTTTCTTTGAGTATCCAGACTCCGATTATTACGTCGAGCATTCAGGCTCCGTTCATTTTCGTTGAGTATCCATACTCTGGTTATTACGTTGAGCGTTCAGGCTCCGGTCAGTTTCGTTGAGTATCCAGACTCCGGTTATTAAGTTTAGCGTTCAGGCTATGTTCAGTTTCGTTGGGTATCCAGACTCCGGTTATTACGTTGAGCGTTCAGGCTCCGGTCAGTTTCGTAGATTATCCAGACTCCGATTATTATGTTGAGCACTCACGCTCCGGTCAGTTTCGTTGGGTATCCAGACTCTGGTTATTACGTTGAGCATTTAGGTTCCGGTCAGTTACGTTGAGTATCCAGACTCCGGTTATTAAGTTGAGCGTTCAGGGTCCGGTCATTTTCTTTGAGCATCAAGACTCCGATTATTATGTTGAGCGTTCAGGCTCCGGTCATTTTCGTTGAGTATCAAGACTGCGGTTACTACGTTGAGCGTTCAGGCTCCGGTTAGTTTCGTTGGGTATCCAGACTCCGGTTATTACCTTGAGCGTTCAGGCTCCGGCCATTTTCGTTGAGTATCCATACTCCGGTTATTACGTTGAGCGTTCAGGCTCCGGTCAGTTTCGTTGAGTATCCAGACTCCGGTTATTAAGTTTAGCGTTCAGGTTCTCTTCAGTTTCGTTGGGTATCCAGACTCCGGTTATTACGTTGAGCGTTCAGGCTCCAGTCAGTTTCGTTGATTATCCAGACTCCGGTTATTATGTTGAGCACTCACGCTCCGGTCAGTTTCGTTGGGTATCCAGACTCTGGTTATTACGTTGAGCGTTCATGTTCCGGTCAGTTACGTTGAGTATCCAGACTCCGGTTATTAAGTTGAGCGTTCAGGCTTCGGTTATTTTCTTTGAGCATCAAGACTCCGACTATTACGTTGAGCGTTCAGGCTCCGGTCATTTTCGTTGAGTATCCAGACTGCGGTTACTACTTTGAACGTTCAGGCTCCGGTCAGTTTCGTTGAGTATCCAGACTCCGGTTATTAAGTTGAGCATTCAGGCTCCGGTTAGTTTCGTTGGGTATCTAGACTCCGATTATTACCTTGAGCGTTCAGGCTCCGGTCATTTTTGTTGAGTATCCAGACTCCGGTTATTAAGTTTAGCGTTCAGGCTCTGTTCAATTTCGTTGGGTATCCAGACTCCGGTTATTACGTTGAGCTTTCAGGCTCCGGTCAGTTTCGTTGATTACCCAGACTCCGGTTATTATGTTGAGCACTCACGCTCCGGTCAGTTTCGTTGGGTATCCAGACTCTGGTTATTACGTTGAGCGTTCAGGTTCCGGTCAGTTACGTTGAGTATCCAGACTCCGGTTATTAAGTTGAGCGTTCAGGCTCCGATCATTTTCTTTGAGCATCAAGACTCCGATTATTACGTTGAGCGTTCAGCCTCCGGTCATTTTCGTTGAGTATCCAGACTGCGGTTACTACGTTGAGCGTTTAGGCTCCGGTCAGTTTCGTTGAGTATCCAGACTCCGGTTATTCCGTTGAGCGTTCAGGCTCCGGTTAGTTTCGTTAGGTATCAAGACTTCAGTTATTACGTATAGCGTCCATGCTCTGGTAAGTTTTGTTGAGTATCTAGACTCCAGTCATTACGTTGAGTGTACAGGCTCCGGTCATTTTTGTTGAGTATCCATACTCCGGTCATTACGTTGAGCGTTCAGGCTCCGGTCATTTTCATCGAGTATCCAGACTCCGGTCATTCTGTTGAGTGTTCAAGCTCTGGTCAGTTTCGTTGAGTATCCAAACTCCGGTTATTAAGTTGAGCATTCAGGCTCCGGTCATTTTTGTTGAGTATCCAGACTCCGGTTATTACGTTGAATGTTCAGGCTCCGGTCAGTTTCGTTGAGTATCCAGACTCCGGTTTTTAAGTTGAGCGTTCAGGCTCCGGTTAGTTTCGTTGGGTATCCAGACTCCGGTTATTACCTTGAGCGTTCAGGCTCCGGTCAGTTTCATTGAGTATCCAGACTCCGATTATTTCGTTGAGCTTTCACGCTCCGGTCAGTTTCGCTGGGTATCCAAACTCTGGTTATTACGTTGAGCATTCAGCCTCCGGTCATTTTCGTTGAGTATCAAGACTGCGGTTACTACGTTGAGCATTCAGGCTCCGGTCAGTTTCGTTGAGTATCCAGACTCCGGTTATTAAGTTGAGCGTTCAGGCTCCGGTTAGTTTTGTTGGGTATCCAGACTCCGGTTATTACCTTGAGCGTTCAGGCTCCGGTCATTTTCGTTGAGTATCCATACTCCGGTTATTACGTTGAGCGTTCACTCTCCGGTCAGTTTCGTTGAGTATCCAGACTCCGGTTATTAAGTTTAGCATTCAGGCTCTCTTCAGTTTCGTTGGGTATCCAGACTCCGGTTATTACGTTGAGCGTTAAGGCTCCAGTCAGTTTCGTTGATTATCCAGACTCCGGTTATTATGTTGAGCACTCACGCTCCGGTCAGTTTCGTTGGGTATCTAGACTCTGGTTATTACGTTGAGCGTTCATGTTCCGGTTAGTTACGTTGAGTATCCAGACTCCGGTTATTAAGTTGAGCGTTCAGGCTCCGGTTATTTTCTTTGAGCATCAAGACTCCGATTATTACGTTGAGCGTTCAGGCTCCGGTCTTTTTCGTTGAGTATCCAGACTGCGGTTACTACTTTGAGCGTTCAGGCTCCGGTCAGTTTCGTTGAGTATCCAGACTCCGGTTATTAAGTTGAGCGTTCAGGCTCCGGTTAGTTTCGTTGGGTATCCAGACTCCGGTTATTACCTTGAGCATTCAGGCTCCGGTCATTTTCGTTGAGTATCCAGACTCTGATTATTTCGTTGAGCTTTCAGGCTCTGGTCAGTTTCGTTGAGTATCCAGACTCCGGTTATTAAGTTTAGCGTTCAGGCTCTGTTCAGTTTCGTTAGGTATCCAGACTCCGGTTATTACGTTGAGCTTTCAGGCTCCGGTCAGTTTCGTTGATTATCCAGACTCTGGTTATTATGTTGAGCACTCACGCTCCGGTCAGTTTCGTTGGGTATCCAGACTCTGGTTATTACGTTGAGCGTTCAGGTTCCGGTCAGTTACGTTGAGTATCCAGACTCCGGTTATTAAGTTGAGCGTTCAGGCTCCGGTCATTTTCTTTGAGCATCAAGACTCCGATTATTACGTTGAGCGTTCAGGGTCCGGTCATTTTCGTTGAGTATCCTGACTGCGGTTACTACGTTGAGCGTTTAGGCTCCGGTCAGTTTCGTTGAGTATCCAGACTCCGGTTATTCCGTTGAGCGTTAAGGCTCCGGTTAGTTTCGTTAGGTATCCAGACTTCAGTTATTACGTATAGCGTCCATGCTCTGGTAAGTTTTGTTGAGTATCTAGACTCCAGTCATTACGTTGAGTGTACAGGCTCCGGTCATTTTTGTTGAGTATCCATACTCCGGTCATTACGTTGAGCGTTCAGGCTCCGGTCATTTTCGTCGAGTATCCAGACTCCGGTCATTCTGTTGAGTGTTCAAGCTCTGGTCAGTTTCGTTGAGTATCCAAACTCCGGTTATTAAGTTGAGCATTCAGGCTCCGGTCATTTTTGTTGAGTATCCAGATTCCGGTTATTACGTTGAATGTTCAGGCTCCGGTCAGTTTCGTTGAGTATCCAGACTCCGGTTATTAAGTTGAGCGTTCAGGCTCTGGTTAGTTTCGTTGGGTATCCAGACTCCGGTTATTACCTTGAGCGTTCAGGCTCCGGTCAGTTTCGTTGAGTATCCAGACTCCTATTATTTCATTGAGCTTTCACGCTCCGGTTAGTTTCGTTAGGTATCCAGACTCCTATTATTACGTTGAGCGTTTAGGCTCCGGTCAGTTTCGTTGAGTATCCAGACTCCGGTTATTACGTTGAGCACTCACGCTCCGGTCAGTTTCGTTGGGTATGCAGATTCCGGTTATTACGTTGAGCGTTCAGGCTCCGGTCATTTTTGTTGAGCATCCAGACTCCGGTTATTATGTTGAGCACTCACGCTCCGGTCTGTTTTGTTGGGTATTCAGACTCCGGTTATTACATTGAGCGTTCAGGCTCCGGTCATTTTTGTTGAGTATCCAGACTTCGGTTATTACGTTGAGCGTTCGAGTTGCGGTAATTTTCGTTGAGTATCCAGACTCCGGTTATTACATTGAGCGTTCAGGCTCCGGTCATTTTTGTTGAGCATCCAAACTCCGGTTATTACGATGAGCACTCACGCTCCGGTCAGTTTTGTTGGGTATTCAGACTCCGGTTATTACGTTGAGCGTTCAGGCTCCGGTCAGTTTCGTTGGGTATTCAGACTCCGGTTATTATGTTGAGCGTTCATGCTCCGGTCATTTTCTTTGAGTATCCAGACTCCGGTTATTACGTTGAGCGTTCGGGCTCTGGTCATTTTCGTTGAGTATCCAGACTTCGGTTAATATGTTGGGCGTTTAGACTCCGGTTAGTTTCGTTGAGTATCCAGACTCCGGTTATTAAGTTTAGCCTTCAGGCTCCGGTCAGTTTCGTTGAGTATCCAGACTCCGGTTATTAAGTTTAGCCTTCAGGCTCCATTCAGTTTTGTTGGGTATCCAGACTCCGGTTATTACGTTGAGCGTTCAGGCTCCGGTCAGTTTCGTTGAGTATCCAAACTCCAGTTATTAAGTTGAGCGTTCGGGCTCCGGTCATTTTCGTTGGCTATCCAGACTCTGGTTATTATAATGAGCGTTCAGGCTCCGGTCAGTTTCGTTGAGTATCTAGACTCCGGTTATTAAGTTGAGCATTCAGGCTCGAATCATTTCCATTGAGTATCCAGACTCTGGTTATTACGTTGAGTGTTCAGGCTCCGGTCATTACGTTGGTCGTTCAGGCTCCGGTCAGTTTCGTTGAGTATCCAGACTCCAGTTATTATGTTGAGCGTTCAGGCTCCAGTCATTACGTTGATCGTTCAGGCTCCGATCAGTTTCGAAGAGTATCCAGACTCCAGTTATTACATTGAGCGTTCAGGCTCTGGTCAGTTTCGTTGGGTATCCAGACTCCGGTTATTACGTTGAGCGTTAAGGCTCCGGTCATTTTTTTTGAGTTTCCAGACATGGGTTATTACGTTGAGCGTTCAGGTTCCGGTCAGTTTTGTTGAGTATCCAAACTCCGGTTATTAAGTTGAGCGTTCAGGCTCCGGTCATTTTCTTTGAGTATCCAGACTCCGGTTATTATGTTGAGTTTTCGGGCTCTAGTCATTTTCGTTGAGTATCCAGACTCCGGTTATTACGTTGAGCGTTTAGGCTTCGGTCAGTTTCGTTGAGTATCCAGACTCTGGTTATTAAGTTGAGCGTTCAGGCTCCATTCAGTTTTGTTGGGTATCCAGACTTCGGTTATTACGTTGAACGTTCAGGCTCCGGTCAGTTTCGTTGAGTATCAAGACTCCGGATATTACGTTGAGCACTCACGCTTCGATCAGTTTCGTTAGGTATCCAGACTCCGGTTATTACGTGGAGCGTTAAGGCTCCGGTCATATTTGTTGAGTATCCAGACTCCGGTTATTACGTTGAGTGTTCAGGCTCCGATCATTACGTTGATTGTTCCGGTTCCGGTCAGTTTCGTTGAGTATCTATACTCCAGTTATTACGTTGAGCGTTCAGGCTCTGGTCGGTTTCGTTTGGTATCCAGACTCCGGTTATTATATTGAGCATTAAGGCTCCGGTCATTTTTGTTGAGTATCTAGACTCCGGTTATTATGTTGAGCGTTCAGGCTCCGGTCAGTTTCGTTTAGTATTCAAACTCCGGTTATTAAGTTGAGCGTTAAGGCTCCGGTCCTTTTCTTTGAGTATCCAGACTCCGATTATTACGTTGAGCATTTAGGCTCCGTTCATTTTCGTTGAGTATCCATACTCCGGTTATTACGTTGAGCGTTCAGGCTCCGGTCAGTTTCGTTGAGTATCCAGACTCCGGTTATTAAGTTTAGCGTTCAGGCTCTGTTCAGTTTCGTTGGGTATCCAAACTTCGGTTATTACGTTGAGCGTTCAGGCTCCGGTCAGTTTCGTAGATTATCCAGACTCCGGTTATTATGTTGAGCACTCACGCTCCGTCAGTTTCGTTGGGTATCCAGACTCTGGTTATTACGTTGAGCGTTCAGGTTCCGGTCAGTTACGTTGAGTATCCAGACTCCGGTTATTAATTTGAGCGTTTAGGCTCCGGTTATTTTCTTTGAGCATCAAGACTCCGATTATTACGTTGAGCGTTCAGGCTCCGGTCATTTTCGTTGAGTATCCAGACTGCGGTTACTACTTTGAGCGTTCAGGCTCCGGTCAGTTTCGTTGAGTATCCAGACTCCGGTTATTAAGTTGAGCGTTCAGGCTCCATGTAGTTTCGTTGGGTATCCAGACTCCGGTTATTACCTTGAGCGTTCAGGCTCCGGTCATTTTCGTTGAGTATCCAGACTCTGATTATTTCGTTGAGCTTTCAGGCTCCGGTCAGTTTCGTTGAGTATCCAGACTCCGGTTATTAAGTTTAGCATTCAGGCTCTGTTCAGTTTTGTTGGGTATCCAGACTCCGGTTATTACGTTGAGCTTTCAGGCTCCGGTCAGTTTCGTTGATTATCCAGACTCCGGTTATTATGTTGAGCACTCACGCTCCGGTCAGTTTCGTTGGGTATCCAGACTCTGGTTATTACGTTAAGCGTTCAGGTTCCGGTCAGTTACGTCGAGTATCCAGACTCCGGTTATTAAGTTGAGCGTTCAGGCTCCGGTCATTTTCTTTGAGCATCAAGACTCCGATTATTACGTTGAGCGTTCAGGCTCCGGTCATTTTCGTTGAGTATCCAGACTCCGGTTATTACGTTGAATGTTTAGGCTCCGGTCAGTTTCGTTGATTATCCAGACTCAGGTTATTAAGTTGAGCGTTCAGGCTCCGGTTAGTTTCGTTGGGTATCTAGACTCCGGTTATTACCTTGAGCGTTTAGGCTCCGGTCAGTTTCGTTGAGTATCCAGACTCCGATTATTTCGTTGAGCTTTCACGCTCCGGTCAGTTTCGCTGGGTATCCAAACTCTGGTTATTACGTTGAGCATTCAGGCTCTGGTCATTATTGTTGAATATCCAGTCCGGTTATTACGATTAGCATTCAGGCTCCGGTCATTTTGGTTGAGTCTCCAGACTCTAGTTATTATGTTTTATGTTCAAACTCCGATTAGTTTCATTGAGAATCTAGACTCCGATTATTACGTTGAGCTTTCAGGCTCCGGTCAGTTTCGTTGAGTATCCGGACTCCGGTTATTACGTTGAGCGTTCAGGCTCCGGTCAGTTTCGTTGAGTATCCAGAATCCGGTTATTAACTTGAGCGTTCAGGCTCCATTCAGTTTTGTTGTGTATCCAGACTCCTATTATTACGTTGAGTGTTCAGGCTCCAGTCAGTTTCGTTGAGTATCCAGACTCCGGTTATTACGTTGAGCACTCACGCTCCGGTCAGTTTCGTTGGGTATGCAGATTCCGATTATTACGTTGAGCGTTCAGGCTCCGGTCATTTTTGTTGAGCATCTAGACTCCGGTTATTATGTTGAGCACTCACGCTCCGGTCTGTTTTGTTGGGTATTCAGACTCCGGTTATTACATTGAGCGTTCAGGCTCCGGTCATTTTTGTTGAGTATCCAGACTTCGGTTATTGTGTTGAGCGTTCGAGTTCCGGTGATTTTCGTTGAGTATCCAGACTCCGGTCATTTTTGTTGAGCATCCAGACTCTGGTTATTACGATGAGCACTCACGCTCCGGTCAGTTTTGTTGGGTATTCAGACTCCGGTTATTACGTTGAGCGGTCAGGCTCCGGTCAGTTTCGTTGGGTATTCAGACTCCGGTTATTACGTTGAGCGTTCATGTTCCGGTCATTTTCTTTGAGTATCCAGACTCCGGTTATTATGTTGAGCGTTCGGGCTCTGGTGATTTTCGTTGAGTATCCAGACTTCGGTTATTATGTTGGCGTTCAGGCTCCGGTCAGTTTCGTTGAGTATCCAGACTCTGGTTATTATGTTTAGCCTTCAGGCTCCATTCAGTTTTATTGGGTATCTAGACTCCGGTTATTACGTTGAGTGTTCAGGCTCCGGTCAGTTTCGTTGAGTATCCAAACTCCAGTTATTAAGTTGAGCGCTCATGCTCTGGTCATTTTCTTTGAGTATCCAGACTCCGGTTATTACGTTGAGCGTTCGGGCTCCGGTCATTTTCGTTGGGTATCCAGACTCTGGTTATTATGTTGAGTGTTCAGGCTCTAGTCAGTTTCGTTGAGTATCCAGACTCCGGTTATTAAGTTGAGCATTCAGGCTCGAATCATTTCCATTGAGTATCCAGACTCTGGTTATTACGTTGAGTGTTCAGGCTCCGGTCATTACGTTGGTTGTTCAGGCTCCGGTCAGTTTCGTTGAGTATCCAGACTCCAGTTATTATGTTGAGCGTTCAGGCTCCAGTCATTACGTTCATCGTTCAGGCTCCGGTCAGTTTCGTAGAGTATCCAGACTCCAGTTATTACATTGAGCATTCAGGCTCTGGTCAGTTTCGTTGGGTATCCAGACTCCGGTTATTACGTTGAGCGTTAAGGCTCCGGTCATTTTTTTTGAGTTTCCAGACATCGGTTATTACGTTGAGTGTTCAGGTTCCGGTCAATTTTGTTGAGTATCCAAACTCCGGTTATTAAGTTGAGCGTTCAGGCTCCGGTCATTTTCTTTGAGTATCCAGACTCCGGTTATTATGTTGAGTTTTCGGGCTCTGGTCATTTTCGTTGAGTATCCAGACTCCGGTTATTACGTTGAGCGTTTAGGCTCCGGTCAGTTTCGTTGAGTATCCAGACTCTGGTTATTAAGTTGAGCGTTCAGGCTCCATTCAGTTTTGTTGGGTATCCAGACTTCGGTTATTACGTTGAGCGTTCAGGCTCCGGTCAGTTTCGTTGAGTATCAAGACTCCGGATATTACGTTGAGCACTCACGCTTCGATCAGTTTCGTTAGGTATCCAGACTCCGGTTATTACGTTGAGCGTTAAGGCTCCGGTCATATTTGTTGAGTATCCAGACTCCGGTTATTACGTTGAGCGTTCAGGCTCCGGTCAGTTTCGTTGAGTATCCAAACTCCAGTTATTAAGTTGAGCGTTCATGCTCTGGTCATTTTCTTTGAGTATCCAGACTCCGGTTATTACTTTGAGCGTTCGGCCTCCGGTCATTTTCGTTGAGTATCCAGACTCCGGTTATTACGTTGACCGTTCAGACTCCGGTCAGTTTCGTTGAGTATCCAGAATCCGGTTATTAAATTGAGCGTTTAGGCTCCATTCAGTTTTGTTGGGTATCTAGACTCCGGTTATTACGTTTAGCGTTCAGGCTCTGATCAGTTTCGTTGAGTATCCAGACTCCGGTTATTAATTTGAGCGTTTAGCCTCCATTCAGTTTTGTTGGGTATCCAGACTCCGGTTATTACGTTGAGCACTCACGCTCCGGTCAGTTTCGTTGTGTATCCAGACTCCGGTTATTACGTTGAGCGTTCAGGCTCCGGTCATTTTTGTTGAGTATCCAGGCTCCGGTTATTACCTTGAGCGTTCGAGCTCCGGTCATTTTCGTTGAGTATCCAGACTCCGGTTATCACGTTGAGCGTTCAGGCTCCGGACAGTTTCGTTGAGTATCCAGACTCTGGTTATTACGTTGAGCGCTCACGCTCCGATCAGTTTCGTTGGGTATCCAGACTCCGGTTATTACGTTGAGCGTTCAGGCTCTGGTCATTTTTGTTGAGTATCCAGACTCCGGTTATTACGTTGAGCACTCACCCTCCGGTCAGTTTCGTTGGGTATCAAGACTCTGGTCATTATGTTGAGCGTTCAGGCTCCGGTCAGTTTCGTTGAGTATCCAGACTCCGGTTATTAAGTTGAGCATTCAGGCTCCGGTCATTTCCATTGAGTATCCAGACTCTGGTTATTACGTGGAGTGTTCAAGCTTCGGTCATTACGTTGGTCGTTCAGGCTCCGGTCAGTTTCGTTGAGTATCCAGACTCCAGTTATTACGTTGAGCGTTCAGGCTACGGTCATTACGTTGATCGTTCAGGCTCCGGTCAATTTCGTTGAGTATCCAGACTCCAGTTATTACGTTGAGCATTCAGGCTCTGGTCAGTTTCGTTGGGTATCCAGACTCCGGTTATTATGTTGAGCGTTAAGGCTCCGGTCATTTTTGTTGAGTATCCATACTTCGGTTATTACGTTGAGCGTTCAGGTTCCGGTCAGTTTCATTGAGTATCCAAAATCCGGTTATCAAGTTGAGCGTTCATGCTCCGGTCATTTTCTTTGAGTATCCAGACTCCGGTTATTACGTTGAGCGTTCGGGCTCCGGTCATTTTCGTTGAGTATCTAGACTCCGATTATTACGTTGACCGTTCAGGCTCCGGTCAGTTTCGTTGAGTATCCAGAATCCGGTTATTAAGTTGAGCATTTAGGCTCCATTCAGTTTTGTTTGGTATCCAGACTCCGGTTATTACGTTTAGCGTTCAGGCTCCGATAAGTTTCGTTGAGTATCCAGACTCCGGTTATTAAGTTGAGCGTTTAGGCTCCATTCTGTTTTGTTGGGTATCCAGACTCCGGTTATGACGTTGAGCACTCACGCTCTGGTCAGTTTCGTTGTGTATCCCGACTCCGGTTATTACGTTGAGCGTTCAGGCTCCGGTCATTTTTGTTGAGTATCTAGGCTCCGGTTATTACCTTGAGCGTTCGAGCTTCGGTCATTTTCGTTGAGTATCCAGACTCCGGTTATCACGTTGAGCGTTCAGGCTCCGGTCAGTTTCGTTGAGTATCCAGACTCTGGTTATTACGTTGAGCACTCACGCTCCGATCAGTTTCGTTGGGTATCCAGACTCCGGTTATTACGTTGAGCGTTCAGGCTCTGGTCATTTTTGTTGAGTATCTATACTCCGGTTATTAAGTTGAGCACTCACGCTCCGGTCAGTTTCGTTGGGTATCCAGACTCTGGTCATTATGTTGAGCGTTAAGGCTCCGGTCAGTTTCGTTGAGTATCCAGACTCCGGTTATTAAGTTAAGCATTCAGGCTCCGGTCATTTCCATTGAGTATCCAGACTCTGGTTATTACGTTTAGTGTTCAGGCTCCGGTCATTATGTTGGTCGTTCAGGCTCCGGTCAGTTTCGTTGAGTATCCAGACTCCAGTTATTATGTTGAGCGTTCAGGCTCCGGTCATTACGTTGATCGTTCAGGCTCCGGTCAGTTTCGTTGAGTATCTAGACTCCAGTTATTACATTGAGCGTTAAGGCTCTGGTCAGTTTTGTTGGGTATCCAGACTCCAGTTATTACGTTGAGCGTTAAGGCTCCGGTCATTTTTGTTGAGTATCCAGACTTCGGTTATTACGTTGAGCGTTCAGGTTCAGGTCAGTTTCGTTGAGTGTCCAAACTCCGGTTATTAAGTTGAGTGTTCATGCTCAGGTCATTTTCTTTGAGTATCCAGACTCCGGTAATTATGTTGAGTTTTCGGGCTCTGGTCATTTTTGTTGAGTATCCAGACTCCGGTTATTACATTGAGCGTTTAGGCTCCGGTCAGTTTCGTTGACTATCCAGACTCTGGTTATTAAGTTGGTCGTTCAGGCTCCATTCAGTTTTGTTGGGTATCCAGACTTCGGTTATTACGTTGAGCGTTCAGGCTCTGGTCATTTTCGTTGAGTATCAAGACTCCGGATATTACGTTGAGCACTCACGCTCCAATCAGTTTCGTTAGGTATCCAGACTCCGGTTATTACGTTGAGTGTTAAGGCTCCGGTCATATTTGTTGAGTATCCAGACTCCGGTTATTACGTTGAGCGTTCAGGTTCCGGTCAGTTTCGTTGAGTATCCAAACTCCAGTTATTAAGTTGAGCGTTCATGCTCCGGTCATTTTTTTTGAGTATCCAGACTCCGGTTATCACGTTGAGCGTTCAGGCTCCGGTCAGTTTCGTTGAGTATCCAGAGTCCGGTTATTACGTTGAGCACTCATGCTCTGGTCAGTTTCGTTGTGTATCCAGACTCCGGTTATTACGTTGAGCGTTCAGGCTCCGGTCATTTTTGTTGAGTATCCAGGCTCCAGTTATTACCTTGAGCGTTCGAGCTCCGGTCATTTTCGTTGAGTATCCAGACTCCGGTTATCTCGTTGAGCGTTCAGGCTCCGGTCAGTTTCGTTGAGTATCCCGACTATGGTTATTACGTTGAGCACCCACGCTCCGATCAGTTTCGTTGGGTATCCAGACTCCGGTTATTACGTTGAGCGTTCAGGCTTTGGTCATTTTTGTTGAGTATCCAGACTCCGGTTATTACGTTGAGCGTTTAGGCTCCATTCAGTTTTGTTGGGTATCTAGACTCCGGTTATTACGTTTAGCGTTCAGTCTCTGATCAGTTTCGTTGAGTATCCAGACTCCGGTTATTAATTTGAGCGTTTAGCCTTCATTCTGTTTTGTTGGGTATCCAGACTCCGGTTATTACGTTGAGCACTCACGCTCCAGTCAGTTTCGTTGTGTATCCAGACTCCGGTTATTACGTTGAGCGTTCAGGCTCCGGTCATTTTTGTTGAGTATCCAGGCTCCGGTTATTACCTTGAGCGTTCTAGCTCCGGTCATTTTCGTTGAGTATCCAGACTCCGGTTATCACGTTGAGCGTTCAGGCTCCGGTCAGTTTCGTTGAGCATCCAGACTCTGGTTATTACGTTGAGCACTCACGCTCCGATCAGTTTCGTTGGGTATTCAGACTCCGGTTATTACGTTGAGCGGTCAGGCTCCGGTCAGTTTCGTTGGGTATTCAGACTCCGGTTATTACGTTGAGCGTTCATGTTCCGGTCATTTTCTTTGAGTATCCAGACTCCGGTTATTATGTTGAGCGTTCGGGCTCTGGTGATTTTCGTTGAGTATCCAGACTTCGGTTATTATGTTGGCGTTCAGGCTCCGGTCAGTTTCGTTGAGTATCCAGACTCCGGTTATTATGTTTAGCCTTCAGGCTATATTCAGTTTTATTGGGTATCTAGACTCCGGTTATTACGTTGAGCGTTCAGGCTCCGGTCAGTTTCGTTGAGTATCCAAACTCCAGTTATTAAGTTGAGCGCTCATGCTCTGGTCATTTTCTTTGAGTATCCAGACTCCGGTTATTACGTTGAGCGTTCGGGCTCCGGTCATTTTCGTTGGGTATCCAGACTCTGGTTATTATGTTGAGTGTTCAGGCTCTAGTCAGTTTCGTTGAGTATCCAGACTCCGGTTATTAAGTTGAGCATTCAGGCTCGAATCATTTCCATTGAGTATCCAGACTCTGGTTATTACGTTGAGTGTTCAGGCTCCGGTCATTACGTTGGTTGTTCAGGCTCCGGTCAGTTTCGTTGAGTATCCAGACTCCAGTTATTATGTTGAGCGTTCAGGCTCCAGTCATTACGTTCATCGTTCAGGCTCCGGTCAGTTTCGTAGAGTATCCAGACTCCAGTTATTACATTGAGCATTCAGGCTCTGGTCAGTTTCGTTGGGTATCCAGACTCCGGTTATTACGTTGAGCGTTAAGGCTCCGGTCATTTTTTTTGAGTTTCCAGACATCGGTTATTACGTTGAGTGTTCAGGTTCCGGTCAATTTAGTTGAGTATCCAAACTCCGGTTATTAAGTTGAGCGTTCAGGCTCCGGTCATTTTCTTTGAGTATCCAGACTCCGGTTATTATGTTGAGTTTTCGGGCTCTGGTCATTTTCGTTGAGTATCCAGACTCCGGTTATTACGTTGAGCGTTTAGGCTCCAGTCAGTTTCGTTGAGTATCCAGACTCTGGTTATTAAGTTGAGCGTTCAGGCTCCATTCAGTTTTGTTGGGTATCCAGACTTCGGTTATTACGTTGAGCGTTCAGGCTCCGGTCAGTTTCGTTGAGTATCAAGACTCCGGATATTACGTTGAGCACTCACGCTTCGATCAGTTTCGTTAGGTATCCAGACTCCGGTTATTACGTTGAGCGTTAAGGCTCCGGTCATATTTGTTGAGTATCCAGACTCCGGTTATTACGTTGAGCGTTCAGGCTCCGGTCATTTTCTTTGAGTATCCAGACTCCGGTTATTACTTTGAGCGTTCGGCCTCCGGTCATTTTCGTTGAGTATCCAGACTCCGGTTATTACATTGACCGTTAAGACTCTGGTCAGTTTCGTTGAGTATCTAGAATCCGGTTATTAAATTGAGCGTTTAGGCTCCATTCAGTTTTGTTGGGTATCTAGACTCCGGTTATTACGTTTAGCGTTCAGGCTCTGATCAGTTTCGTTGAGTATCCAGACTCCGGTTATTAATTTGAGCGTTTAGCCTCCATTCTGTTTTGTTGGGTATCCAGACTCCGGTTATTACGTTGAGCACTCACGCTCCGGTCAGTTTCGTTGTGTATCCAGACTCCGGTTATTACGTTGAGCGTTCAGGCTCCGGTCATTTTTGTTGAGTATCCAGGCTCCGGTTATTACCTTGAGCGTTCTAGCTCCGGTCATTTTCGTTGAGTATCCAGACTCCGGTTATCACGTTGAGCGTTCAGGCTCCGGTCAGTTTCGTTGAGCATCCAGACTCTGGTTATTACGTTGAGCACTCACGCTCCGATCAGTTTCGTTGGGTATTCAGACTCCGGTTATTACGTTGAGCAGTCAGGCTCCGGTCAGTTTCGTTGGGTATTCAGACTCCGGTTATTACGTTGAGCGTTCATGTTCCGGTCATTTTCTTTGAGTATCCAGACTCCGGTTATTATGTTGAGCGTTCGGGCTCTGGTGATTTTCGTTGAGTATCCAGACTTCGGTTATTATGTTGGCGTTCAGGCTCCGGTCAGTTTCGTTGAGTATCCAGACTCCGGTTATTATGTTTAGCCTTCAGGCTATATTCAGTTTTATTGGGTATCTAGACTCCGGTTATTACGTTGAGCGTTCAGGCTCCGGTCAGTTTCGTTGAGTATCCAAACTCCAGTTATTAAGTTGAGCGCTCATGCTCTGGTCATTTTCTTTGAGTATCCAGACTCCGGTTATTACGTTGAGCGTTCGGGCTCCGGTCATTTTCGTTGGGTATCCAGACTCTGGTTATTATGTTGAGTGTTCAGGCTCTAGTCAGTTTCGTTGAGTATCCAGACTCCGGTTATTAAGTTGAGCATTCAGGCTCGAATCATTTCCATTGAGTATCCAGACTCTGGTTATTACGTTGAGTGTTCAGGCTCCGGTCATTACGTTGGTTGTTCAGGCTCCGGTCAGTTTCGTTGAGTATCCAGACTCCAGTTATTATGTTGAGCGTTCAGGCTCCAGTCATTACGTTCATCGTTCAGGCTCCGGTCAGTTTCGTAGAGTATCCAGACTCCAGTTATTACATTGAGCATTCAGGCTCTGGTCAGTTTCGTTGGGTATCCAGACTCCGGTTATTACGTTGAGCGTTAAGGCTCCGGTCATTTTTTTTGAGTTTCCAGACATCGGTTATTACGTTGAGTGTTCAGGTTCCGGTCAATTTAGTTGAGTATCCAAACTCCGGTTATTAAGTTGAGCGTTCAGGCTCCGGTCATTATGTTGGTCGTTCAGGCTCCGGTCAGTTTCGTTGAGTATCCAGACTCCAGTTATTATGTTGAGCGTTCAGGCTCCGGTCATTACGTTGATCGTTCAGGCTCCGGTCAGTTTCGTTGAGTATCTAGACTCCAGTTATTACATTGAGCGTTAAGGCTCTGGTCAGTTTTGTTGGGTATCCAGACTCCAGTTATTACGTTGAGCGTTAAGGCTCCGGTCATTTTTGTTGAGTATCCAGACTTCGGTTATTACGTTGAGCGTTCAGGTTCAGGTCAGTTTCGTTGAGTGTCCAAACTCCGGTTATTAAGTTGAGTGTTCATGCTCAGGTCATTTTCTTTGAGTATCCAGACTCCGGTAATTATGTTGAGTTTTCGGGCTCTGGTCATTTTTGTTGAGTATCCAGACTCCGGTTATTACATTGAGCGTTTAGGCTCCGGTCAGTTTCGTTGACTATCCAGACTCTGGTTATTAAGTTGGTCGTTCAGGCTCCATTCAGTTTTGTTGGGTATCCAGACTTCGGTTATTACGTTGAGCGTTCAGGCTCTGGTCATTTTCGTTGAGTATCAAGACTCCGGATATTACGTTGAGCACTCACGCTCCAATCAGTTTCGTTAGGTATCCAGACTCCGGTTATTACGTTGAGTGTTAAGGCTCCGGTCATATTTGTTGAGTATCCAGACTCCGGTTATTACGTTGAGCGTTCAGGTTCCGGTCAGTTTCGTTGAGTATCCAAACTCCAGTTATTAAGTTGAGCGTTCATGCTCCGGTCATTTTTTTTGAGTATCCAGACTCCGGTTATCACGTTGAGCGTTCGGGCTCCGGTCATTTTCGTTGAGTATCCAGACTCCGGTTATTACGTTGACCGTTCAGGCTCCGGTCAGTTTCGTTGAGTATCCAGAGTCCGGTTATTACGTTGAGCACTCATGCTCTGGTCAGTTTCGTTGTGTATCCAGACTCCGGTTATTACGTTGAGCGTTCAGGCTCCGGTCATTTTTGTTGAGTATCCAGGCTCCAGTTATTACCTTGAGCGTTCGAGCTCCGGTCATTTTCGTTGAGTATCCAGACTCCGGTTATCTCGTTGAGCGTTCAGGCTCCGGTCAGTTTCGTTGAGTATCCCGACTATGGTTATTACGTTGAGCACCCACGCTCCGATCAGTTTCGTTGGGTATCCAGACTCCGGTTATTACGTTGAGCGGTCAGGCTCCGGTCAGTTTCGTTGGGTATTCAGACTCCGGTTATTACGTTGAGCGTTCATGTTCCGGTCATTTTCTTTGAGTATCCAGACTCCGGTTATTATGTTGAGCGTTCGGGCTCTGGTGATTTTCGTTGAGTATCCAGACTTCGGTTATTATGTTGGCGTTCAGGCTCCGGTCAGTTTCGTTGAGTATCCAGACTCCGGTTATTATGTTTAGCCTTCAGGCTATATTCAGTTTTATTGGGTATCTAGACTCCGGTTATTACGTTGAGCGTTCAGGCTCCGGTCAGTTTCGTTGAGTATCCAAACTCCAGTTATTAAGTTGAGCGCTCATGCTCTGGTCATTTTCTTTGAGTATCCAGACTCCGGTTATTACGTTGAGCGTTCGGGCTCCGGTCATTTTCGTTGGGTATCCAGACTCTGGTTATTATGTTGAGTGTTCAGGCTCTAGTCAGTTTCGTTGAGTATCCAGACTCCGGTTATTAAGTTGAGCATTCAGGCTCGAATCATTTCCATTGAGTATCCAGACTCTGGTTATTACGTTGAGTGTTCAGGCTCCGGTCATTACGTTGGTTGTTCAGGCTCCGGTCAGTTTCGTTGAGTATCCAGACTCCAGTTATTATGTTGAGCGTTCAGGCTCCAGTCATTACGTTCATCGTTCAGGCTCCGGTCAGTTTCGTAGAGTATCCAGACTCCAGTTATTACATTGAGCATTCAGGCTCTGGTCAGTTTCGTTGGGTATCCAGACTCCGGTTATTACGTTGAGCGTTAAGGCTCCGGTCATTTTTTTTGAGTTTCCAGACATCGGTTATTACGTTGAGTGTTCAGGTTCCGGTCAATTTAGTTGAGTATCCAAACTCCGGTTATTAAGTTGAGCGTTCAGGCTCCGGTCATTTTCTTTGAGTATCCAGACTCCGGTTATTATGTTGAGTTTTCGGGCTCTGGTCATTTTCGTTGAGTATCCAGACTCCGGTTATTACGTTGAGCGTTTAGGCTCCAGTCAGTTTCGTTGAGTATCCAGACTCTGGTTATTAAGTTGAGCGTTCAGGCTCCATTCAGTTTTGTTGGGTATCCAGACTTCGGTTATTACGTTGAGAGTTCAGGCTCCGGTCAGTTTCGTTGAGTATCAAGACTCCGGATATTACGTTGAGCACTCACGCTTCGATCAGTTTCGTTAGGTATCCAGACTCCGGTTATTACGTTGAGCGTTAAGGCTCCGGTCATATTTGTTGAGTATCCAGACTCCGGTTATTACGTTGAGCGTTCAGGCTCCGGTCATTTTCTTTGAGTATCCAGACTCCGGTTATTACTTTGAGCGTTCGGCCTCCGGTCATTTTCGTTGAGTATCCAGACTCCGGTTATTACATTGACCGTTAAGACTCTGGTCAGTTTCGTTGAGTATCTAGAATCCGGTTATTAAATTGAGCGTTTAGGCTCCATTCAGTTTTGTTGGGTATCTAGACTCCGGTTATTACGTTTAGCGTTCAGGCTCTGATCAGTTTCGTTGAGTATCCAGACTCCGGTTATTAATTTGAGCGTTTAGCCTCCATTCTGTTTTGTTGGGTATCCAGACTCCGGTTATTACGTTGAGCACTCACGCTCCGGTCAGTTTCGTTGTGTATCCAGACTCCGGTTATTACGTTGAGCGTTCAGGCTCCGGTCATTTTTGTTGAGTATCCAGGCTCCGGTTATTACCTTGAGCGTTCGAGCTCCGGTCATTTTCGTTGAGTATCCAGATTCCGGTTATCACGTTGAGCGTTCAGGCTCCGGACAGTTTCGTTGAGTATCCAGACTCTGGTTATTACGTTGAGCGCTCACGCTCCGATCAGTTTCGTTGGGTATCCAGACTCCGGTTATTACGTTGAGCGTTCAGGCTCTGGTCATTTTTGTTGAGTATCCAGACTCCGGTTATTACGTTGAGCACTCACCCTCCGTTCAGTTTCGTTGGGTATCAAGACTCTGGTCATTATGTTGAGCGTTCAGGCTCCGGTCAGTTTCGTTGAGTATCCAGACTCCGGTTATTAAGTTGAGCATTCAGGCTCCGGTCATTTCCATTGAGTATCCAGACTCTGGTTATTACGTGGAGTGTTCAAGCTTCGGTCATTACGTTGGTCGTTCAGGCTCCGGTCAGTTTCGTTGAGTATCCAGACTCCAGTTATTACGTTGAGCGTTCAGGCTACGGTCATTACGTTGATCGTTCAGGCTCCGGTCAATTTCGTTGAGTATCCAGACTCCAGTTATTACGTTGAGCATTCAGGCTCTGGTCAGTTTCGTTGGGTATCCAGACTCCGGTTATTATGTTGAGCGTTAAGGCTCCGGTCATTTTTGTTGAGTATCCATACTTCGGTTATTACGTTGAGCGTTCAGGTTCCGGTCAGTTTCGTTGAGTATCCAAAATCCGGTTATCAAGTTGAGCGTTCATGCTACGGTCATTTTCTTTGAGTATCCAGACTCCGGTTATTACGTTGAGCGTTCGGGCTCCGGTCATTTTCGTTGAGTATCTAGACTCCGATTATTACGTTGACCGTTCAGGCTCCGGTCAGTTTCGTTGAGTATCCAGAATTCGGTTATTAAGTTGAGCGTTTAGGCTCCATTCAGTTTTGTTTGGTATCCAGACTCCGGTTATTACGTTTAGCGTTCAGGCTCCGATAAGTTTCGTTGAGTATCCAGACTCCGGTTATTAAGTTGAGCGTTTAGGCTCCATTCTGTTTTGTTAGGTATCCAGACTCCGGTTATGACGTTGAGCACTCACGCTCTGGTCAGTTTCGTTGTGTATCCAGACTCCGGTTATTACGTTGAGCGTTCAGGCTCCGGTCATTTTTCTTGAGTATCTAGGCTCCGGTTATTACCTTGAGCGTTCGAGCTCCGGTCATTTTCGTTGAGTATCCAGACTCCGGTTATCACGTTGAGCGTTCAGGCTCCGGTCAGTTTCGTTGAGTATCCAGACTCTGGTTATTACGTTGAGCACTCACGCTCCGATCAGTTTCGTTGGGTATCCAGACTCCGGTTATTACGTTGAGCGTTCAGGCTCTGGTCATTTTTGTTGAGTATCTATACTCCGGTTATTAAGTTGAGCACTCACGCTCCGGTCAGTTTCGTTGGGTATCCAGACTCTGGTCATTATGTTGAGCGTTAAGGCTCCGGTCAGTTTCGTTGAGTATCCAGACTCCGGTTATTAAGTTGAGCATTCAGGCTCTGGTCATTTCCATTGAGTATCCAGACTCTGGTTATTACGTTGAGTGTTCAGGCTCCGGTCATTATGTTGGTCGTTCAGGCTCCGGTCAGTTTCGTTGAGTATCTAGACTCCAGTTATTACATTGAGCGTTAAGGCTCTGGTCAGTTTTGTTGGGTATCCAGACTCCAGTTATTACGTTGAGCGTTAAGGCTCCGGTCATTTTTGTTGAGTATCCAGACTTCGGTTATTACGTTGAGCGTTCAGGTTCAGGTCAGTTTCGTTGAGTATCCAAACTCCGGTTATTAAGTTGAGTGTTCATGCTCAGGTCATTTTCTTTGAGTATCCAGACTCCGGTAATTATGTTGAGTTTTCGGGCTCTGGTCATTTTTGTTGAGTATCCAGACTCCGGTTATTACATTGAGCGTTTAGGCTCCGGTCAGTTTCGTTGACTATCCAGACTCTGGTTATTAAGTTGGTCGTTCAGGCTCCATTCAGTTTTGTTGGGTATCCAGACTTCGGTTATTACGTTGAGCGTTCAGGCTCTGGTCATTTTCGTTGAGTATCAAGACTCCGGATATTACGTTGAGCACTCACGCTCCGATCAGTTTCGTTAGGTATCCAGACTCCGGTTATTACGTTGAGTGTTAAGGCTCCGGTCATATTTGTTGAGTATCCAGACTCCGGTTATTACGTTGAGCGTTCAGGTTCCGGTCAGTTTCGTTGAGTATCCAAACTCCAGTTATTAAGTTGAGCGTTCATGCTCCGGTCATTTTTTTTGAGTATTCAGACTCCGGTTATCACGTTGAGCGTTCGGGCTCCGGTCATTTTCGTTGAGTATCCAGACTCCGGTTATTACGTTGATCGTTAAGGCTCCGGTCAGTTTCGTTGAGTATCCAGAATCCGGTTATTAAGTTGAGCGTTTAGGCTCCATTCAGTTTTGTTTGGTATCCAGACTCCGGTTATGACGTTTAGCGTTCAGGCTCCGATTAGTTTCGTTGAGTATCCAGACTCCGGTTATTAAGTTGAGCGTTTAGGCTCCATTCTATTTTGTTGGGTATCCAGACTCCGGTTATTACGTTGAGCACTCATGCTCTGGTCAGTTTCGTTGTGTATCCAGACTCCGGTTATTACGTTGAGCGTTCAGACTCCGGTCATTTTTGTTGAGTATCCAGGCTCCGGTTATTACCTTGAGCGTTCGAGCTCCGGTCATTTTCGTTGAGTATCCAGACTCCGGTTATCTCGTTGAGCTTTCAGGCTCCGGCAGTTTCGTTGAGTATCCCGACTATGGTTATTACGTTGAGCACCCACGCTCCGATCAGTTTTGTTGGGTATCCAGACTCCGGTTATTACGTTGAGCGTTCAGGCTTTGGTCATTTTTGTTGAGTATCCAGACTCCGGTTATTACGTTGAGCGTTTAGGCTCCATTCCGTTTTGTTGGGTATCTAGACTCCGGTTATTACGTTTAGCGTTCAGTCTCTGATCAGTTTCGTTGAGTATCCAGACTCCGGTTATTAATTTGAGCGTTTAGCCTCCATTCTGTTTTGTTGGGTATCCAGACTCCGGTTATTACGTTGAGCACTCACGCTCCGGTCAGTTTCGTTGTGTATCCAGACTCCGGTTATTACGTTGAGCGTTCAGGCTCCGGTCATTTTTGTTGAGTATCCAGGCTCCGGTTATTACCTTGAGCGTTCGAGCTCCGGTCATTTTCGTTGAGTATCCAGACTCCGGTTATCACGTTGAGCGTTCAGGCTCCGGTCAGTTTCGTTGAGTATCTAGACTCTGGTTATTACGTTGAGCACTCACGCTCCGATCAGTTTCGTTGGGTATCCAGACTCCGGTTATTACGTTGAGCGTTCAGGCTCTGGTCATTTTTGTTGAGTATCCAGACTCCGGTTATTACGTTGAGCACTCACCCTCCGGTCAGTTTCGTTGGGTATCAAGACTCTGGTCATTATGTTGAGCGTTCAGGCTCCGGTCAGTTTCGTTGAGTATCCAGACTCCGGTTATTAAGTTGAGCATTCAGGCTCCGGTCATTTCCATTGAGTATCCAGACTCTGGTTATTACGTGGAGTGTTCAAGCTTCGGTCATTACGTTGATCGTTCAGGCTCCGGTCAGTTTCGTTGAGTATCCAGACTCCAGTTATTACGTTGAGCGTTCAGGCTACGGTCATTACGTTGATCGTTCAGGCTCCGGTCAATTTCGTTGAGTATCCAGACTCCAGTTATTACGTTGAGCATTCAGGCTCTGGTCAGTTTCGTTGGGTATCCAGACTCCGGTTATTATGTTGAGCGTTAAGGCTCCGGTCATTTTTGTTGAGTATCCATACTTCGGTTATTACGTTGAGCGTTCAGGTTCCGGTCAGTTTCGTTGAGTATCCAAAATCCGGTTATTAAGTTGAGCGTTCATGCTCCGGTCATTTTCTTTGAGTATCCAGACTCCGTTTATTACGTTGAGCGTTCGGGCTCCGGTCATTTTCGTTGAGTATCCAGACTCCGATTATTACGTTGACCGTTCAGGCTCCGGTCAGTTTCGTTGAGTATCCAGAATCCGGTTATTAAGTTGAGCGTTTAGGCTCCATTCAGTTTTGTTTGGTATCCAGACTCCGGTTATTACGTTTAGCGTTCAGGCTCCAATAAGTTTCGTTGAGTATCCAGACTCCGGTTATTAAGTTGAGCGTTTAGGCTCCATTCTGTTTTGTTGGGTATCCAGACTCCGGTTATGACGTTGAGCACTCACGCTCTGGTCAGTTTCGTTGTGTATCCAGACTCCGGTATTACGTTGAGCGTTCAGGCTCCGGTCATTTTTGTTGAGTATCTAGGCTCCGGTTATTACCTTGAGCGTTCGAGCTCCGGTCATTTTCGTTGAGTATCCAGACTCCGGTTATCACGTTGAGCGTTCAGGCTCCGGTCAGTTTCGTTGAGTATCCAGACTCTGGTTATTACGTTGAGCACTCACGCTCCGATCAGTTTCGTTGGGTATCCAGACTCTGGTTATTACGTTGAGCGTTCAGGCTCTGGTCATTTTTGTTGAGTATCCATACTCCGGTTATTAAGTTGAGCACTCACGCTCCGGTCAGTTTCGTTGGGTATCCAGACTCTGGTCATTATGTTGAGCGTTAAGGCTCCGGTCAGTTTCGTTGAGTATCCAGACTCCGGTTATTAAGTTGAGCATTCAGGCTCCGGTCATTTCCATTGAGTATCCAGACTCTGGTTATTACGTCGAGTGTTCAGGCTCCGGTCATAATGTTGGTCGTTCAGGCTCCGGTCAGTTTCGTTGAGTATCCAGACTCCAGTTATTATGTTGAGCGTTCAGGCTCCGGTCATTACGTTGATCGTTCAGGCTCCGGTCAGTTTCGTTGAGTATCTAGACTCCAGTTATTACATTGAGCGTTAAGGCTCTGGTCAGTTTCGTTGGGTATCCAGACTCCAGTTATTACGTTGAGCGTTAAGGCTCCGGTCATTTTTGTTGAGTATCCAGACTTCGGTTATTACGTTGAGCGTTCAGGTTCACGTCAGTTTCGTTGAGTATCCAAACTCCGGTTATTAAGTTGAGTGTTCATGCTCAGGTCATTTTCTTTGAGTATCCAGACTCCGGTAATTATGTTGAGTTTTCGGGCTCTGGTCATTTTTGTTGAGTATCCAGACTCCGGTTATTACATTGAGCGTTTAGGCTCCGGTCAGTTTCGTTGACTATCCAGACTCTGGTTATTAAGTTGGTCGTTCAGGCTCCATTCAGTTTTGTTGGGTATCCAGACTTCGGTTATTACGTTGAGCGTTCAGGCTCTGGTCATTTTCGTTGAGTATCAAGACTCCGGATATTACGTTGAGCACTCACGCTCCGATCAGTTTCGTTAGGTATCCAGACTCCGGTTATTACGTTGAGTGTTAAGGCTCCGGTCGTATTTGTTGAGTATCCAGACTCCGGTTATTACCTTGAGCGTTCAGGTTCCGGTCAGTTTCGTTGAGTATCCAAACTCCAGTTATTAAGTTGAGCGTTCATGCTCCGGTCATTTTTTTTGAGTATCCAGACTCCGGTTATCACGTTGAGCGTTCGGGCTCCGGTCATTTTCGTTGAGTATCCAGACTCCGGTTATTACGTTGACCGTTCAGGCTCCGGTCAGTTCCGTTGAGTATCCAGAATCCGGTTATTAAGTTGAGCGTTTAGGCTCCATTCAGTTTTGTTTGGTATCCAGACTCCGGTTATGACGTTTAGCGTTCAGGCTCCGATCAGTTTCGTTGAGTATCCAGACTCCGGTTATTAAGTTGAGCGTTTAGGCTCCATTCTATTTTGTTGGGTATCCAGACTCCGGTTATTACGTTGAGCACTCATGCTCTGGTCAGTTTCGTTGTGTATCCAGACTCCGGTTATTACGTTGAGCGTTCAGGCTCCGGTCATTTTTGTTGAGTATCTAGGCTCCGGTTATTACCTTGAGCGTTCGAGCTCCGGTCATTTTCGTTGAGTATCCAGACTCCGGTTATCTCGTTGAGCGTTCAGGCTCCGGTCAGTTTCGTTGAGTATCCCGACTATGGTTATTACGTTGAGCACCCACGCTCCGATCAGTTTCGTTGGGTATCCAGACTCCGGTTATTACGTTGAGCGTTCAGGCTCTGGTCATTTTTGTTGAGTATCCAGACTCCGGTTATTACGTTGAGCACTCACGCTCCGGTCAGTTTCGTTGGGTATCCAGACTCTGGTCATTATGTTGAGCGTTCAGGCTCCGGTCAGTTTCGTTGAGTATCCAGACTCCGGTTATTAAGTTGAGCATTCAGGCTCCGGTCATTTCCATTGAGTATCCAGACTCTGGTTATTACGTTGAGTGTTCAGGCTCCGGTCATTACGTTGGTCGTTCAGGCTCCGGTCAGTTTCGTTGAGTATCCAGAATCCAGTTATTATGTTGAGCGTTCAGGCTCCGATCATTACGTTGATCGTTCAGGCTTCGGTCAGTTTCGTTGAGTATCTAGACTCCAGTTATTACATTGAGCGTTCAGGTTCTGGTCAGTTTCGTTGAGTATCCAGACTCCAGTTATTACGTTTAGCGTTAAGGCTCCGGTCATTTTTGTTGAGTATCCAGACTTCGGTTATTACATTGAGCGTTCAGGTTCAGGTCAGTTTCGTTGGGTATCCAAACTCCGGTTATTAAATTGAGCGTTCATGCTCTGGTCATTTTCGTTGAGTATCCAGACTCCGGTTATTATGTTGAACGTTCAGGCTCTGGTCAGTTTCGTTGAGTATCCAGACTCCGGTTATTAAGTTGAGCGTTCAGGCTCCATTCGGTTTTGTTGGGTATCCAGACTTCGGTTATTACGTTGAGCGTTCAGGCTCCGGTCAGTTTCGTTGAGTATCCAGACTCCGGATATTACGTTGAGCACTCATGCTCCGATCAGTTTCGTCAGGTATCCAGACTCCGGTTATTACGTTGAGCGTTAAGGCTTCGGTCATATTTGTTGAGTATCCAGACTCCGGTTATTACGTTGAGCATTCAGGCTCCGGTCAGTTTCGTTGAGTATCCAAACTCCAGTTATTAAGTTGAGCGTTCATGCTCTGGTCATTTTCTTTGAGTATCCAGACTCCGGTTATTACGTTGAGCGTTCGGGCTCCGGTCATTTTCGTTGAGTATCCAGACTCCGGTTATTACGTTGAGCGTTCAGGCTCCGGTCAGTTTTGTTGAGTATCTAGAATCCGGTTATTAAGTTGAGCGTTTAGGCTCCATTCAATTTTGTTAGGTATCCAGACTCCGGTTATTACGTTTAGCGTTCAGGCTCCGATCAGTATCGTTGAGTATCCAGACTCCGGTTATTAAGTTGAGCGTTTAGGCTCTATTTCGTTTTGTTTGGTATCCAGACTCCGGTTATTACGTTGAGCACTCACGCTCCGGTCAGTTTCGTTGTGTATCCAGACTCCGGTTATTACGTTGAGCATTCAGGCTCCGGTCATTTTTGTTAAGTATCCAGGCTCCGGTTATTACCTTTAGCGTTCGAGCTCCGGTCATTTTCGTTGAGTATCCAGACTCCGGTTATCACGTTGAACGTTCAGGCTCCGGTCAGTTTCGTTGAGTATCCAGACTTTGGTTATTACGTTGAGCACTCACGCTCGGATCAGTTTCGTTGGGTATCCAGACTCCGATTATTACGTTGAGCATTCAGGCTCTGGTCATTTTTGTTGAGTATCCAGTCTCCGGTTATTACGTTGAGCACTCACGCTCCGGTCAGTTTCGTTGGGTATCCAGACTCTGGTCATTATGTTGAGCATTCAGGCTCTGGTCAGTTTCGTTCAGTATCCAGACTCCGGTTATTAAGTTGAGCATTCAGGCTCCGGTCATTTCCATTGAATATCCAGACTCTGGTTTTTACGTGGAGTATTCAAGCTCCGGTCATTACGTTGGTCGTTCAGGCTCCGGTCAGTTTCGTTGAGTATCTAGACTCCAGTTATTACATTGAGCGTTCAGGCTCTGGTCATTTTCGTTGGGTATCCAGACTCCGGTTATTACGTTGAGCGTTAAGGCTCCGGTCATTTTTGTTGAGTATCCAGACTTCAGTTATTATGTTGAGCGTTCAGGTTCCGGTCAGTTTCGTTGAGTATCCAAACTCATGTTATTAAGTTAAGCGTTCATGCTCTGGTCATTTTCTTTGAGTATCCAGACTCCGGTTATTATGTTAAGTTTTCGGGCTCTGGTCATTTTAGTTGAGTATCCAGACTCCGGTTATTACGTTGAGCGTTCAGGCTCTGGTCAGTTTCGTTGAGTATCCAGACTCCGGTTATTAAGTTGAGCGTTCAGGCTCCATTCAGTTTTGTTGGGTATCCAGACTTCGGTTATTACGTTGAGTGTTCAAGCTCCGGTCAGTTTCGTTGAGTATCCAAACTCTGGATGTTACGTTGAGCACTCACACTCCGATCAGTTTCGTTAGGTATCTAGACTCCGGTTATTACGTTGAGCGTTCAGGCTCCGGTCAGTTTCGTTGAGTATCCAAACTCCAGTTATTAAGTTGAGCGTTCATGCTCTGGTCATTTTCTTTGAGTATCCAGACTCCGGTTATTACGTTGAGCGTTCGGGCTCCAGTCATTTTCGTTGAGTATCCAGACTCCGGTTATTACATTGAGCGTTCAGGCTCCAGTCAGTTTCATTGAGTATCCAGAATCCGGTTATTAAGTTGAGCGTTCAGGCTCCATTCAGTTTTGTTGGGTATCCAGACTCCGGTTATTACGTTGAGCGTTAAGGCTCCGGTCAGTTTCGTTGAGTATCCAGACTCCGGTTATTAAGTTGAGCGTTTAGGCTCCATTCAGTTTTGTTGGGAATCCAGACTCCGGTTATTACGTTGAGCACTCAGGTTCCGGTCATTTTTGTTGAGTATCCAGACTCCGGTTATTACGTTGAGCGTTCAGGTTCCGGTCAGTTTCGTTGAGTATCCAAACTCCGGTTATTAAGTTGAGCGTTCAGGCTCCGGTCATTTTCTTTGAGTATCCAGACTCTGGTTATTACGTTGAGCATTCAGGCTCCGGTCATTTTCGTTGTGTATCCAGAATCTGGTTATTACTTTGAGCGTTCAGGCTCCGGTCTGTTTCGTTAAGTATCAAGACTTCGGTTTTTAAGTAAAACATTCAGACTCCGGTTAGTTTCGTTGGGTATCCAGACTCCGGTTATTATGTTGAGCATTCAGGCTCCGTTCAGTTTCGTTGAGTATCCAGACTCCGGTTATTACGTTGAGCGTTCACGCTCCGGTCAGTTTCTTTGGTTATCCAGACTCCGGTTATTACGTTGAGCGTTCAGGCTCCGGTCATTTTCGTTGAGTCTCCCGACTCCGGTTATTACATTTTGTGTTCAAGCTCCGATTAGTTTCGTTGAGAATCCAGACTCCGATTATTACGTTGAGCACTCACGCTCCGGTCAATTTCGTTTGGTATCCAGACTCTGGTCATTATGTTGAGAGTTTAGGCTCCGGTCAGTTTCGTTGAGTATCCAGACTCCGGTTATTAAGTTGTGCATTCAGGCTCCGGTCATTTTCGTTGAGTATCCAGACTCTGGTTATTACGTTACGTGTTCAGGCTCCGGTCATTACGTTGATCGTTCAGGCTCCAGTCAGTTTCGTTGAGTATCCAGACTCAAGTTATTACGTTGAGCGTTCAGGCTCTGGTAATTTTTATTGAGTATCCAGACTCCGGTTATTACATTGAGCGTTCAGGCTCCGGTCAGTTTTGTTGAGTATCCAAACTCCGGTTATTAAGTTGAGGGGCATGCTCTTGTCATTTTCTTTGAGTTTCCAGACTCCGGTTATTACGTTGAGCGTTCGGACTCTCATCATTTTCGTTGAGTATCCAGACTCCGGTTATTACGTTGAGCGTTCAGGCTTTGGTCAGTTTCGTTGGGTATCCAGACTCTGGTTATTACGTTGAGCGTTTAGGCTCCAGTCATTTTTGTTGAGTATCCAGACTCTAGTTATTACGTTGAGCGTTGAGGCTCCGGTCAGTTTCGTTGAGTATCCAAACTCCGGTTTATAAGTTGAGCGTTCATGCTCCGGTCATTTTCTTTGAGTATCCAGACTCCGATTATTAGGTTGAGCGTTCGGACTCAGGTCCTTTTCGTTGAGTATCCAGACTCCGGTTCTTACGTTGAGCGTTCGGGCTCCGTTACTTTTCGTTGAGTATCCAGACTCTGGTTATTACGTTGAGCGTTCAGGCTCCGGTCAGTTTCGTTGAGTATCCAGAATCCGGTTATTAAGTTGAGCGTTCAGGCTTCATTAAGTTTTGTTGGGTATCCAGACTCCGGTTATTACGTTGAGCGTTCAGGCTCCGGTAAGTTTCGTTGAGTATCAAGACTCCCGTTATTAAGTTGAGCATTTAGGCTCCATTCAGTTTTGTTGGGTATCCAGATTCCGGTTATTACGTTGAGCACTCACGCTCCGGTCAGTTTCGTTGTGTATCCAGACTCCGGTTATTACGTTGAGCGTTCTGGCTCTGTCATTTTTGTTAAGTATCGAGACTCCGGTTATTACGTTGAGCGTTCAGGTTCCGGTCAGTTTCGTTGAGTATCCAAACTCCAGTTATTAAGTTGAGCGTTCAGGCTCCGGTCATTTTCTTTGAGTATCCAGACTCCGGTTATTACGTTGAGCATTCAGGCTCCGGTCATTTTAGTTGTGTATCCAGAATCTGGTTATTACGTTGAGCGTTCAGGCTCTGATCTGTTTCGTTCAGTATCTAGACTTCGGTTATTAAGTTAAACATTCAGGCTCCGGTCAGTTTCGTTGGGTATCCAGACTCCGGTTATTACCTTGAGCATTCAGGCTCCATTCAGTTTCGTTGAGTATCCAGACTCCGGTTATTACATTGAGCGTTCACGCTCCGGTCAGTGTCTTTGGTTATCCAGACTCCGGTTATTATGTTGAGCGTTCAGGCTCCGGTCAATTTTGTTGAGTATCTAGACTCTGGTTATTATGTTGAGCATTCAGGCTCCGGTCAATTTCGTTGAGTCTCCAGAATCCGGTTATTACGTTTTGTGTTCAAGCTCCGATTTGTTTCGTTGAGAATCCAGACTCCGGTTATTACGTTGAGCACTCACGCTCCGGTCAGTTTTGTTAGGTATCCAGACTCTGGTCATTATGTTGAGCGTTCAGGCTCCGGTCAGTTTCGTTGAGTATCCAGACTCCGGTTATTAAGTTGAGCGTTCAAGCACCGGTCAGTTTCGTTGGGTATCCAGACTCCGGTTATTACCTTGAGCGTTCAGGCTCCGGTCAGTTTCGTTGAGTATCTAGACTCCGATTATTTCGTTGAGCTTTCACGCTCCGGTCAGTTTCGTCGGGTATCTAGACTCTGGTTATTTAGTTGAGCGTTCAGGCTCGGGTCATTTTTGTTGAGTATCCAGTCTGGTTATTTTGTTTAGCATTCAGGCCCCGGTCATTTTTGTTGAGTCTCCAGACTCCGGTTATTACGTTTTGTGTTCAAACTCCGATTAGTTTCATTGAGAATCTAGACTCCGATTATTACGTTTAGCGTTCAGGCTCTGGTCAGATTCGCTGAGTATCCAGACTCTGGTTATTACGTAGAGCCTCCAGGCTCCGGTCAGTTTCGTTGCGTATCCAGAATCCGGTTATTAAGTTGAGCGTTCAGGCTCCATTCTGTTTTGTTGGGTATCCAGACTCCGGTATTACGTTGAGCGTTCAGGCTCCGGTCATTTTCGTTGAGTATCCAGACTTCGGTTATTACGTTGATCACTCACGCTCCGGTCAGTTTCGTTGGGTATTCAGACTCCGGTTATTACATTGAGCATTCAAGCTCCGGTCATTTTTGTTGAGTATCCAGATTCCGATTATTACGTTGAGCGTTCGAGCTCCGGTCATTTTCGTTGAGTATCCAGTCTCCGGTTATTACGTTGAGCGTTCAGGCTCCGGTCAGTTTCATTGAGAATCCAGACTCCGGTTATTACGTTGAGCACTCACGCTCCGGTCAGTTTCGTTGGGTATCCAGACTCTGGTCATTATGTTGATCGTTCAGGCTCCGGTCAGTTTCGTTGAATATCCAGACTCCGGTTATTAAGTTGAGCATTCAGGCTCCAGTCATTTCCATTGAGTATCCAGACTCTGGTTATTACGTTGAGTGTTCAGGCTCCGGTCATTACGTTGGTCGTTCAGGCTCCGGTCAGTTTCGTTGAGTATCCAGACTCCAGTTATTACATTGAGCGTTCAGGCTCTAGTCAGTTTCGTTGGGTATCCAGACTCCGGTTATTACGTTGAGCGTTAAGGCTCCGGTCATTTTTGTTGAGTATCCAGACTTCGGTTATTACGTTGAGCGTTCAGGTTCCGTTCAGTTTCGTTGAGTATCCAAACTCCGATTATTAAGTTGATCGTTCATGCTCCGGTCATTTTCTTTGAGTATCCAGACTCCGATTATTAGGTTGAGCGTTAGGACTCAGGTCCTTTTCGTTGAGTATCCAGACTCCGGTTCTTACGTTGAGCGTTCGGGCTCCGTTACTTTTCGTTGAGTATCCAGACTCTGGTTATTACGTTGAGCGTTCAGGCTCCGGTCAGTTTTGTTGAGTATCCAGAATCCGGTTATTAAGTTGAGCGTTCAGGCTTCATTAAGTTTTGTTGGGTATCCAGACTCCGGTTATTACGTTGAGCGTTCAGGCTCCGGTAAGTTTCGTTGAGTATCAAGACTCCGGTTATTAAGTTGAGCATTTAGGCTCCATTCAGTTTTGTTGGGTATCCAGATTCCGGTTATTACGTTGAGCACTCACGCTCCGGTCAGTTTTGTTGTGTATCCAGACTCCGGTTATTACGTTGAGCGTTCAGGCTCCGGTCATTTTTGTTAAGTATCGAGACTCCGGTTATTACGTTGAGCGTTCAGGTTCCGGTCAGTTTCGTTGAGTATCCAAACTCCAGTTATTAAGTTGAGCGTTCAGGCTCCGGTCATTTTCTTTGAGTATCCAGACTCCGGTTATTACGTTGAGCATTCAGGCTCCGGTCATTTTAGTTGTGTATCCAGAATCTGGTTATTACGTTGAGCGTTCAGGCTCCGATCTGTTTCGTTGAGTATCTAGACTTCGGTTATTAAGTTAAACATTCAGGCTCCGGTCAGTTTCGTTGTGTATCCAGACTCCGGTTATTACCTTGAGCATTTAGGCTCCATTCAGTTTCGTTGAGTATCCAGACTCCGGTTATTACATTGAGCGTTCACGCTCCGGTCAGTGTCTTTGGTTATCCAGACTCCGGTTATTACGTTGAGCGTTCAGGCTCCGGTCAATTTTGTTGAGTATCTAGACTCTGGTTATTATGTTGAGCATTCAGGCTCTGGTCAATTTCGTTGAGTCTCCAGAATCCAGTTATTACGTTTTGTGTTCAAGCTCCGATTTGTTTCGTTGAGAATCCAGACTCCGGTTATTACGTTGAGCACTCACGCTCCGGTCAGTTTTGTTAGGTATCCAGACTCTGGTCATTATGTTGAGCGTTCAGGCTCCGGTCAGTTTCGTTGAGTATCCAGACTCCGGTTATTAAGTTGAGCGTTCAGGCTCCGGTCAGTTTCGTTGGGTATCCAGACTCCAGTTATTACCTTGAGCGTTCAGGCTCCGGTCATTTTCGTTGAGTAACTAGACTCCGATTATTTCGTTGAGCTTTCACGCTCCGGTCAGTTTCGTCGGGTATCTAGACTCTGGTTATTTAGTTGAGCGTTCAGGCTCGGGTCATTTTTGTTGAGTATCCAGTCCGGTTATTTTGTTTAGCATTCAGGCCCCGGTCATTTTTGTTGAGTCTCCAGACTCCGGTTATTACGTTTTGTGTTCAAACTCCGATTAGTTTCATTGAGAATCTAGACTCCGATTATTACGTTTAGCGTTTAGGCTCTGGTCAGATTCGCTGAGTATCCAGACTCCGGTTATTACGTAGAGCCTTCAGGCTCCGGTCAGTTTCGTTGCGTATCCAGAATTCGGTTATTAAGTTGAGCGTTCAGGCTCCATTCTGTTTTGTTGGGTATCCAGACTCCGGTATTACGTTGAGCGTTCAGGCTCCGGTCATTTTCGTTGAGTATCCAGACTCCGGTTATTACGTTGATCACTCACGCTCCGGTCAGTTTCGTTGGGTATTCAGACTCCGGTTATTACATTGAGCGTTCAAGCTCCGGTCATTTTTGTTGAGTATCCAGATTCCTATTATTACGTTGAGCGTTCGAGCTCCGGTCATTTTTGTTGAGTATCCAGTCTCCGGTTATTACGTTGAGCGTTCAGGCTCCGGTCAGTTTCGTTGAGAATCCAGACTCCGGTTATTACGTTGAGCACTCACGCTCCGGTCAGTTTCGTTGGGTATCCAGACTCTGGTCATTATGTTGATCGTTCAGGCTCCGGTCAGTTTCGTTGAATATCCAGACTCCGGTTATTAAGTTGAGCATTCAGGCTCCAGTCATTTCCATTGAGTATCCAGACTCTGGTTATTACGTTGAGTGTTCAGGCTCCGGTCATTACGTTGGTCGTTCAGGCTCCGGTCAGTTTCGTTGAGTATCCAGACTCCAGTTATTACATTGAGCGTTCAGGCTCTAGTCAGTTTCGTTGGGTATCCAGACTCCGGTTATTACGTTGAGCGTTAAGGCTCCGGTCATTTTTGTTGAGTATCCAGACTTCGGTTATTACGTTGAGCGTTCAGGTTCCGTTCAGTTTCGTTGAGTATCCAAACTCCGATTATTAAGTTGATCGTTCATTCTCCGGTCATTTTCTTTGAGTATCCAGACTCCGATTATTAGGTTGAGCGTTCGGACTCAGGTCCTTTTTGTTGAGTATCCAGACTCCGGTTATTACGTAGAGCCTTCAGGCTCCGGTCAGTTTCGTTGCGTATCCAGAATTCGGTTATTAAGTTGAGCGTTCAGGCTCCATTCTGTTTTGTTGGGTATCCAGACTCCGGTATTACGTTGAGCGTTCAGGCTCCGGTCATTTTCGTTGAGTATCCAGACTCCGGTTATTACGTTGATCACTCACGCTCCGGTCAGTTTCGTTGGGTATTCAGACTCCGGTTATTACATTGAGCGTTCAAGCTCCGGTCATTTTTGTTGAGTATCCAGATTCCGATTATTACGTTGAGCGTTCGAGCTCCGGTCATTTTCGTTGAGTATCCAGTCTCCGGTTATTACGTTGAGCGTTCAGGCTCCGGTCAGTTTCGTTGAAAATCCAGACTCCGGTTATTACGTTGAGCACTCACGCTCCGGTCAGTTTCGTTGGGTATTCAGACTCTGGTCATTATGTTGATCGTTCAGGCTCCGGTCAGTTTCGTTGAATATCCAGACTCCGGTTATTAAGTTGAGCATTCAGGCTCCAGTCATTTCCATTGAGTATCCAGACTCTGGTTATTACGTTGAGTGTTCAGGCTCCGGTCATTACGTTGGTCGTTCAGGCTCCGGTCAGTTTCGTTGAGTATCCAGACTCCAGTTATTACATTGAGCGTTCAGGCTCTAGTCAGTTTCGTTGGGTATCCAGACTCCGGTTATTACGTTGAGCGTTAAGGCTCCGGTCATTTTTGTTGAGTATCCAGACTTCGGTTATTACGTTGAGCGTTCAGGTTCCGTTCAGTTTCGTTGAGTATCCAAACTCCGATTATTAAGTTGATCGTTCATTCTCCGGTCATTTTCTTTGAGTATCCAGACTCCGATTATTAGGTTGAGCGTTCGGACTCAGGTCCTTTTCGTTGAGTATCCAGACTCCGGTTCTTACGTTAAGCGTTCGGGCTCCGTTACTTTTCGTTGAGTATCCAGACTCTGGTTATTACGTTGAGCGTTCAGGCTCCGGTCAGTTTCGTTGAGTATCCAGAATCCGGTTATTAAGTTGAGCGTTCAGGCTTCATTAAGTTTTGTTGGGTATCCAGACTCCGGTTATTACGTTGAGCGTTCAGGCTCCGGTAAGTTTCGTTGAGTATCAAGACTCCGGTTATTAAGTTGAGCATTTAGGCTCCATTCAGTTTTGTTGGGTATCCAGATTCCGGTTATTACGTTGAGCACTCACGCTCCGATCAGTTTCGTTGTGTATCCAGACTCCGGATATTACGTTGAGCGTTCAGGCTCCGGTCATTTTTGTTAAGTATCGAGACTCCGGTTATTACGTTGAGCGTTCAGGTTCCGGTCAGTTTCGTTGAGTATCCAAACTCCAGTTATTAAGTTGAGCGTTCAGGCTCCGGTCATTTTCTTTGAGTATCCAGACTCAGGTTATTACGTTGAGCATTCAGGCTCCGGTCATTTTAGTTGTGTATCCAGAATCTGGTTATTACGTTGAGCGTTCAGGCTCCGATCTGTTTCGTTGAGTATCTAGACTTCGGTTATTAAGTTAAACATTCAGGCTCTGGTCAGTTTCGTTGGGTATCCAGACTCCGGTTATTACCTTGAGCATTCAGGCTCCATTCAGTTTCGTTGAGTATCCAGACTTCGGTTATTACATTGAGCGTTCACGCTCCGGTCAGTGTCTTTGGTTATCCAGACTCCGGTTATTACGTTGAGCGTTCAGGCTCCGGTCAATTTTGTTGAGTATCTAGACTCCGGTTATTATGTTGAGCATTCAGGCTCCGGACAATTTCGTTGAGTCTCCAGAATCCGGTTATTACGTTTTATGTTCAAGCTCCGATTTGTTTCGTTGAGAATCCAGACTCCGGTTATTACGTTGAGCACTCACGCTCCGGTCAGTTTTGTTAGGTATCCAGACTCTGGTCATTATGTTGAGCGTTCAGGCTCCGGTCAGTTTCGTTGAGTATCCAGACTCCGGTTATTAAGTTGAGCGTTCAGGCTCCGGTCAGTTTCGTTGGGTATCCAGACTCCAGTTATTACCTTGAGCGTTCAGGCTCCGGTCAGTTTCGTTGAGTATCTAGACTCCGATTATTTCGTTGAGCTTTCACGCTCCGGTCAGTTTCGTCGGGTATCTAGACTCTGGTTATTTAGTTGAGCGTTCAGGCTCGGGTCATTTTTGTTGAGTATCCAGTCCGGTTATTTTGTTTAGCATTCAGGCCCCGGTCATTTTTGTTGAGTCTCCAGACTCCGGTTATTACGTTTTGTGTTCAAACTCCGATTAGTTTCATTGAGAATCTAGACTCCGATTATTACGTTTAGCGTTCAGGCTCTGGTCAGATTCGCTGAGTATCCAGACTCCGGTTATTACGTAGAGCCTTCAGGCTCCGGTCAGTTTCGTTGCGTATCCAGAATCCGGTTATTAAGTTGAGCGTTCAGGCTCCATTCTGTTTTGTTGGGTATCCAGACTCCGGTATTACGTTGAGCGTTCAGGCTCCGGTCATTTTCGTTGAGTATCCAGACTCCGGTTATTACGTTGATCACTCACGCTCCGGTCAGTTTCGTTGGGTATTCAGACTCCGGTTATTACATTGAGCATTCAAGCTCCGGTCATTTTTGTTGAGTATCCAGATTCTGATTATTACGTTGAGCGTTCGAGCTCTGGTCATTTTCGTTGAGTATCTAGTCTCCGGTTATTACGTTGAGCGTTCAGGCTCCGGTCAGTTTCGTTGAGAATCCAGACTCCGGTTATTACGTTGAGCACTCACGCTCCGGTCAGTTTCGTTGGGTATCCAGAGTCTGGTCATTATGTTGATCGTTCAGGCTCCGGTCAGTTTCGTTGAATATCCAGACTCCAGTTATTAAGTTGAGCATTCAGGCTCCAGTCATTTCCATTGAGTATCCAGACTCTGGTTATTACGTTGAGTGTTCAGGCTCCGGTCATTACGTTGGTCGTTCAGGCTCCGGTCAGTTTCGTTGAGTATCCAGACTCCAGTTATTACATTGAGCGTTCAGGCTCTAGTCAGTTTCGTTGGGTATCCAGACTCCGGTTATTACGTTGAGCGTTAAGGCTCCGGTCATTTTTGTTGAGTATCCAGACTTCGGTTATTACGTTGAGCGTTCAGGTTCCGTTCAGTTTCGTTGAGTATCCAAACTCCGATTATTAAGTTGATCGTTCATGCTCTGGTCATTTTCTTTGAGTATCCAGACATCGGTTATTATGTTGAGTTTTCGGGCTCTGGTCATTTTCGTTGAGTATCCAGACTCCGGTTATTACGTTGAGCGTTCAGGCTTCGGTCAGTTTCGTTGTGTATCCAAACTCCGGTTATTAAGTTGAGCATTCAGGCTCCATTCAGTTTTGTTGGGTATCCAGACTCCGGTTATTACGTTGAGCGTTCAGGCTCCGGTCAGTTTCGGTGAGTATCGAGACACCGAATATTACGTTGAGCACTCACGCTCCGGTCAGTTTCGTTAGGTATTCAGACTCCGGTTATTACGTTGAGCGTTAAGGCTCCGGTCATTTTTGTTGAGTAACCAGACTCTGGTAATTACGTTGAGTGTTCAGGCTCGGATCGTTTTCGTTGAGAATCCAGACTCCGGTGATTACGTTGAGCGTTCAGGCTCCGGTCAGTTTCGTTGAGTATCCAAACTCCAGTTATTAAGTTGAGCGTTCATGCTCTGGTCATTTTCTTTGAGTTTCCAGACTCCGGTTATTACGTTGAGCGTTCGGGCTCCGATCATTTTCGTTGAGTATCCAGACTCCAGTTATTACGTTGAGCGTTCAGGCTCCGGTCAGTTTCGTTGAGTATCCAGAATCCGGTTATTAAGTTGAGCGTTCAGGCTCCATTCAGTTTTGTTGGGTATCCAGACTCCGCTTATTACGTTGAGCGTTCAGGCTCCGGTTAGTTTCGTTGAGTATCCAAACTCTAGTTATTAAGTTGAGCGTTCATGCTCTCGTCATTTTCTTTGAGTTTCCAGACTCCGGTTATTACGTTGAGCGTTCGGGCTCCGGTCATTTTTGTTGAGTATCCAGACTCCGGTTGTTACGTTGAGTGTTCAGGCTCCAGTCAGTTTCGTTGAGTATCCAGAATCCGTTTATTAAGTTGAGCGTTCAGGCTCCATTCAGTTTTGTTGGGTATCCAGACTCCGGTTATTACGTTGAGCGTTTAGGCTCCGGTCAGTTTCGTTGAGTATCCAGACTCCGGTTATTAATTTGAGCGTTTAGGATCCATTCAGTTTTGTTGAGTATCCAGACTCCAGTTATTACGTTAAGCGTTTAGGTTCCGGTCAGTTTCGTTGAGTATCCAAACTCCAGTTATTAAGTTGAGCGTTCAGGCTCCGATTATTTTCTTTGAGTATCCAGACTCCGGTTATTACGTTGAGCGTTCAGGCTCCGGTCAGTTTCGTTGAGTATCCAGAATCCGGTTATTAAGTTGAGCGTTCAGGCTCCATTCAGTTTTGTTGGGTATCCAGACTCCGCTTATTACGTTGAGCGTTCAGGCTCCGGTTAGTTTCGTTGAGTATCCAAACTCTAGTTATTAAGTTGAGCGTTCATGCTCTCGTCATTTTCTTTGAGTTTCCAGACTCCGGTTATTACGTTGAGCGTTCAGGCTCCGGTCAGTTTCGTTGAGTATCCAGACTCCGGTTATTAAGTTGAGCGTTCAGGCTCCGGTCAGTTTCGTTGGGTATCCAGACTCCAGTTATTACCTTGAGCGTTCAGGCTCCGGTCAGTTTCGTTGAGTATCTAGACTCCGATTATTAAGTTGAACGTTCAGGCTCCATTCAGTTTTGTTGGGTATCCAGACTCCGGTTATTACGTTGAGCGTTCAGGCTCCGATCTGTTTCGTTGAGTATCCATACTCCGGTTATTACAATGAGCACTCACGTTCCGGTCAGTTTTGTTGGGTATCCAGACTCCGGTTATTACATTGAGCGTTAACGCTCCGGCCATTTTTGTTGAGTATCCAGACTCCGGTTATTACGTTGAGCGTTCATGCTCCGGTCAGTTTCGTTGAGTATCCAAACTCCAGTTATTAAGTTGAGCATTCATGCTCTGGTCATTTTCTTTGAGTATCCAGACTTCGGTTATTACGTTGGGCGTTTGGGCTCCGGTCATTTTCGTTGAGTATCCAGACTCCGGTTATTACGTTGAGCATTCAGGCTCCGGTCAGTTTCGTTGAGTATCCAAACTCCAGTTATTAAGTTGAGCGATCACGCTCTGGTCATTTTCTTTGAGTTTCCAGACTCCGGTTATTACGTTGAGTGTTCGGGCTCCGGTCATATTTGTTGAGTATCCAGACTCCGGTTATTACGTTGAGTGTTCAGGCTCTAGTCAGTTTCGTTGAGTATCCAGAATCCGTTTATTAAGTTGAGCATTCAGGCTCCATTCAGTTTTGTTGGGTATCCAGACTCCGGTTATTACATTGAGCGTTCAGGCTCCGGTCAGTTTCGTTGAGTATCTAAACTCCAGTTATTAAGTTGAGCGTTCATGCACTTGTCATTTTCTTTGAGTTTCCAGACTCCGGTTATTACGTTGAGCGTTCGGGCTCTGGTCATTTCCGTTGAGTATCCAGACTCCGGTTATTACGTTGAGCGTTCAGGCTCCGGTCAGTTGCGTTGAGTATCCAGAATCCGGTTATTAAGTTGAGCGTTCAGGCTTCATTCAGTTTTGTCGGGTATCCAGACTCCGGTTATTACGTTGAGCGTTTAGGCTCCGGTCAGTTTCGTTGAGTATCCAAACTCCAGTTATTAGGTTGAGCATTCATGCTCTGGTCATTTTCTTTGAGTATCCAGACTTCGGTTATTATGTTGAGCGTTCGGGCTCCGGTCATTTTCGTTGAGTATCCAGACTCCAGTTATTACGTTGAGCGTTCAGGCTCCGGTCAGTTTCGTTGAGTATCCAGAATCCGGTTATTAAGTTGAGCGTTCAGGCTCCATTCAGTTTTGTTGGGTATCCAGACTCCGGTTATTACGTTGAGCGTTCAGGCTCCGGTCAGTTTCGTTGAGTATCCAAACTCCAGTTATTAAGTTGAGCGTTCATGCTCTGGTCATTTTCTTTGAGTTTCCAGACTCAGGTTATTACGTTGAGCGTTCGGGCTCCGGTCATTTTCGTTGAGTATCCAGACTCCGGTTGTTAGATTGAGCGTTCAGGCTCCAGTCTGTTTCGTTGAGTATCCAGAATCCGGTTATTAAGTTGAACGTTCAGGCTCCATTCAGTTTTGTTGGGTATCCAGACTCCGGTTATTACGTTGAGCGTTTAGGCTCCGGTCAGGTTCGTTGAGTATCTAGACTCCGGTTATTAATTTGAGCGTTTAGGCTCCATTCAGTTTTGTTGAGTATCCAGACTCTGGTTATTACGTTAAGCGTTCAGGTTCCGATCAGTTTAGTTGAGTATCCAAACTCCGGTTATTAAGTTGAGCGTTCAGGCTCCGGTTATTTTCTTTGAGTATCCAGACTCCGGTTATTACGTTGAGCGTTCGAGCTCCGGTCATTTTCGTTGGGTATCCAGAATCTGGTCATTACGTTGAGCGTTCAGGCTCTGGTCTGTTTCGTTGAGTATCCAGACTTCGGTTATTAAGTTAAACATTTAGGCTCCGGTCAGTTTTGTTGGGTATCCAGACTCGAGTTATTACGTTGAGCATTCAAGCTCCGTTCAGTTTCGTTGAGTATCTAGACTCTGGTTATTACGTTGAGCGTTCACGCTCCGGTCAGTTTCTTTGGTTATCCAGACTTCGGTTATTACGTTGAGCGTTCAGGCTCCGGTCAATTTTGTTGAGTATCTAGACTCCGGTTATTACGTTGAGCATTCAGGCTCCGGTCATTTTCGTTGAGTCTCCAGATTCCGGTTATTATGTTTTGTGTTCAAGCTCCGATTAGTTTCGTTGAGAATCCAGACTCTGGTTATTACGTTGAGCACTCACGCTCCGGTCAGTTTCGTTAGGTATCCAGACTCTGGTCATTATGTTGAGCGTTAAGGCTCCGGTCAGTTTTGTTGAGTATCCAGACTCCGGTTATTAAGTTGTGCATTCAGGCTCCGGTCATTTTCGTTGAGTATCCAGACTCTGGTTATTACGTTGAGCGTTCAGGCTCCGGTCATTACGTTGATCGTTCAGGCTCCGGCCAATTTCGTTAAGTATCCAGACTCCAGTTATTACGTTGAGCGTTCAGGCTCTGGTTAGTTTCGTTGGGTATCCACACTCCGGTTATTACATTGAGCATTAAGGCTCTAGTAATCTTTGTTGAGTATCCAGACTTCGGTTATTACGTTGAGCGTTCAGGCTCCGGTCAGTTTCGTTGAGTATCCAAACTTCGGTTATTAAGTTGAGCGGTCATGCCCCGGTCATTTTCTTTGAGTTTCCAGACTCCGGTTATTACATTGAGCGTTCCGGCTCTGATCATTTTCGTTGAGTATCAAGACTCCGGTTATTACGTTGAGCATTCAGGCTCCGGTAAGTTTCGTTGAGTATCCAGACTCCGGTTATTAAGTTGAACGTTCAGGCTCCATTCAGTTTTGTTGGGTATCCAGACTCCGGTTATTACGTTGAGCGTTCAGGCTCCGATCTGTTTCGTTGAGTATCCATACTCCGGTTATTATGTTGAGCACTCACGCTCCGGTCAGTTTCGTTTTGTATCCAGACTCCGGTTATTACATTGAGCGTTAACGCTCCGACCATATTTGTTGAGTATCCAGACTCCGGTTATTACGTTGAACATTCATGCTCCGGTCAGTTTCGTTAAGTATCCAAACTCCAGTTATTAAGTTGAGCGTTCATGCTCTGGTCATTTTCTTTGAGTATCCTGACTTCGGTTATTACGTTGAGCGTTCGGGCTCCGGTCATTTTCATTGAGTATCCAGACTCCGGTTATTACGTTGAGCGTTCAGGCTCCGGTCAGTTTCGTTGAGTATCCAAACTCCAGTTATTAAGTTGAGCGATCATGCTCTGGTCATTTTCTTTGAGTTTCCAGACTCTGGTTATTACGTTGAGTGTTCGGGCTCCGGTCATTTTTGTTGAGTATCCAGACTCCGGTTATTAAGTTGAGTGTTCAGGCTCCAGTCAGTTTTGTTCAGTATCCAGAATCCGTTTATTTAGTTGAGCGTTCAGGCTCCATTCAGTTTTGTTGGGTATCCAGACTTCGGTTATTACATTGAGCGTTCAGGCTCCGGTCAGTTTCGTTGAGTATCCAAACTCCAGTTATTAAGTTGAACGTTCATGCACTTGTCATTTTCTTTGAGTTTCCAGACTCCGGTTATTACGTTGAGCGTTCGGGCTCCGGTCATTTCCGTTGAGTATCCATACTCCGGTTATTACGTTGAGCGTTCAGGCTCCGGTCAGTTGCGTTGAGTATCCAGAATCCGGTTATTAAGTTGGGCGTTCAGGCTCCATTCAGTTTTGTTGGGTATCCAGACTCCGGTTATTACGTTGAGCGTTTAGGCTCCGGTCATTTCCGTTGAGTATCCATACTCCGGTTATTACGTTTAGCGTTCAGGCTCCGGTCATTTTCTTTGAGTATCCAGACTTCGGTTATTACGTTGAGCGTTCGGGCTCCGGTCATTTTCGTTGATTATCCAGACTCCGGTTATTACGTTGAACGTTCAGGCTCCGGTCAGTTTCGTTGAGTATCCAAACTCCAGTTATTAAGTTGAGTGTTCATGCTCTGGTCATTTTCTTTGAGTTTCCAGACTCCAGTTATTACGTTGAGCGTTCGGGCTCCGGTCATTTTCGTTGAGTATCCAGACTCCGGTTATTACGTTGAGCGTTCAGGCTCTGGTCATTTTCTTTGAGTATCCAGAATCCGGTTATTAAGTTTAGCGTTCAGGCTCCATTCAGTTTTGTTGGGTATCCAGACTCCGGTTATTACGTTGAGCGTTCAGGCTCTGGTCAGTTTCGTTGCGTATCCAAACTCCAGTTATTAAGTTGAGCGTTCATGCTCTGGTCATTTTCTTTGAGTTTCCAGACTTCGGTTATTACGTTGAGCGTTCGGGCTCCGGTCATTTTCGTTGAGTATCCAGACTCCGGTTATTACGTTGAGCGTTCAAGCTCCGGTCAGTTTCATTGAGTATCCAGAATCCAGTTATTAAGTTTAGCGTTCAGGCTCCATTCAGTTTTGTTGGGTATCCAGACTCCGGTATTTACATTGAGCGTTCAGGCTCCGGTCAGTTTCATTGAGTATCCAGACTCCGGTTATTAATTTGAGCGTTTAGGCTCCATTCAGTTTTGTTGAGTATCCAAACTCCAGTTATTACGTTGAACGTTCAGGTTCCGGTCAGTTTCGTTGAGTATCCAAACTCCGGTTATTAATTTGAGCGTTCAGGCTCTGGTCATTTTCTTTGAGTTTCTAGACTCCGGTTATTACGTTGAGCGTTCGGGCTCCGGTTATTTTCGTTGTGTATCCAGAATCTGGTCATTACATTGAGCGTTCAGGCTCCGCTCTGTTTCATTGAGTATCCATACTTCGGTTATTAAGTTAAATATTCAGGCTCCGGTCAGTTTCGTTGGGTATCTAGACTCCAGTTATTACGTTGAGCATTCAGGCTCCAATCAGTTTCGTTGAGTATCCAGACTCCGGTTATAACGTTGAGCGTTCACGCTCCGGTCAGTTTCTTTGGTTAACCAGACTTCAGTTATTAAGTTGAGCGTTCAGGCTCCGGTCAATTTTGTTGAGTATCTAGACTCCGGTTATTACGTTGAGCATTCAGGCTCCGGTCATTTTCATTGAGTCTCTAGATTCCGGTTATTATGTTTTGTGTTCAAGCTCCGATTATTTTCGTTGAGAATCCAGACTCCGGTTATTACGTTGAGCACTGCCGCTCCGGTCAGTTTCGTTAGGTATCCAGACACTGGTCATTATGTTGAGCGTTAAGGCTCCGATTATTAAGTTGTGCATTCAGGCTCCGGTCATTTTCGTTGGGTATCCAGACTCTGGTTATTACGTTGAGCGTTCAGGCTCCGGTCATTACGTTGATCGTTCAGGCTCCGACCAGTTTCGTTGAGTATCCAGACTCTAGTAATTACGTTGAGCGTTCAGGCTCTGGTTAGTTTCGTTGGGTATCCATACTCCGGTTATTACGTTGAGCATTAAGGCTCTGGTAATTTTTGTTGAGTATCCAGACTTCGGTTATTACGTTGAGCGTTTAGGCTCCGGTTAGTTTCGTTAAGTATCCAAACTCCGGTTATTAAGTTGAGCGGTCATGCCCCGGTCATTTTCTTTGAGTTTCCAGACTCTGGTTATTACGTTGAGCGTTCCGGCTCTGATCATTTTCGTTGAGTATCAAGACTCCGGTTATTACGTTGAGCGTTCACGCTCCGGTCAGTTTTGTTGAGTATCCAGAATCCGGTTATTAAGTTGAGCGTTCAAGCTCCATTCAGTTTTGTTGGGTATCCAGACTCCGCTTATTACGTTGAGCGTTCAGGCTCCGGTCTGTTTCGTTGAGTATCCATACTCCGGTTATTACGTTGAGCACTCACGCTCCGGTCAGTTTCGTTGGGTATCCAGACTCCGGTTATTACGTTGAGTGTTAAGGCTCCGACCATTTTTGTTGAGTATCCAGATTCCAGTTATTACGATGAGTGTTCAGGCTCCGGTCGGTTTCGTTGAGTATCCAAACTCCAGTTATTAAGTTGAGCGTTCATGCTCTGGTCATTTTCTTTGAGTTTCCAGACTCCGGTTATTACGTTGAGCGTTCGGGCTCCGGTCATTTTCGTTGAGTATCTAGACTCCGGTTATTACGTTGAGCGTTCAGGCTCCGGTCAGTTTCGTTGAGTATGCAGAATCCGGTTATTAAGTTTAGCGTTCAGGCTCCATTCAGTTTTGTTGGGTATCCAGACTCCGGTTATTACGTTGAGCGTTCAGGCTCCGGTCAGTTTTGTTGAGTATCCAAACTCCAGTTATTAAGTTGAGCGTTCAAGCTCTGGTCAATTTCTTTGTGTTTCCAGACTCCGGTTATTACGTTGAGCGTTCGGGCTCCGGTCATTTTCGTTGAGTATCCAGACTCCGGTTATTACGTTGAGAGTTTAGGCTCCGGTCAGTTTCGTTGAGTATCCAGAATCTAGTTATTAAGTTGAGCGTTCAGGCTCCATTCAGCTTTGTTGGGTATCCAGACTCTGGTTATTACGTTAAGCATTCAGGCTCCGGTCAGTTTCGTTGAGTATCCAGACCTCGGTTATTAATTTGAGCGTTTAGTCTCCATTCAGTTTTGTTGAGTATCCAGACTCCAGTTATTACGTTCAGCGTTCAAGTTCCGGTCAGTTTCGTTGAGTATCCAAACTCCGGTTATTAATTTGAGCGTTCAGGCTCTGGTCATTTTCTTTTAGTATCCAGACTCCGGTTATTACGTTGAGCGTTTGGGCTTCGGTCGTTTTCGTTGTGTATCCAGAATCTGGTCATTACATTGAGCGTTCAGGCTCCGGTCTGTTTCGTTGAGTATCCATGCTTCAGTTATAAAGTAAACATTCAGGCTCCGGTCAGTTTCGTTGGGTATCCAGACTCCAGTTATTACGTTGAGCATTCAGGCTCCGATCAGTTTCGTTGAGTATCCAGACTCCGGTTATAACGTTGAGCGTTCACGCTCCGGTCAGTTTCTTTGGTTAACCAGACTTCGGTTATTAAGTTGAGCATTCAGGCTCCGGTCAATTTTGTTGAGTATCTAGACTCCGGTTATTACGTTGAGCATTCTTGCTCCGGTCATTTTCATTGAGTCTCTAGATTCCGGTTATTATGTTTTGTGTTCAAGCTCCGATTATTTTCGTTGAGAATCCAGACTCCGGTTATTACGTTGAGCACTGCCGCTCCGGTCAGTTTCGTTAGGTATCCAGACACTGGTCATTATGTTGAGCGTTAAGGCTCCAATTATTAAGTTATGCATTCAGGCTCCGGTCATTTTCGTTGGGTATCCATACTCTGGTTATTACGTTGAGCGTTCAGGCTCCGATCATTATGTTGATCGTTCAGGCTCCGGCCAGTTTCGTTGAGTATCCAGACTCTAGTTATTACGTTGAGCGTTCAGGCTCTGGTTAGTTTCGTTGGGTATCCATACTCCGGTTATTACGTTGAGCATTAAGGCTCTGGTAATTTTTGTTGAGTATCCAGACTTCGGTTATTACGTTGAGCGTTTAGGCTCCGGTTAGTTTATTAAGTATCCAAACTCCGGTTATTAAGTTGAGCGGTCATGCCCCGGTCATTTTCTTTGAGTTTCTAGACTCTGGTTATTACGTTGAGCGTTCCGGCTCTGATCATTTTCGTTGAGTATCAAGACTCCGGTTATTACGTTGAGCGTTCAGGCTCCGGTCAGTTTCGTTGAGTATCCAGAATCCGGTTATTAAGTTGAGCGTTCAAGCTCCATTCAGTTTTGTTGGGTATCCAAACTCCGCTTATTACGTTGAGCGTTTAGGCTCCAGTCTGTTTCGTTGAGTATCCATACTCCGGTTATTACGTTGAGCACTCACGCTCCGGTCAGTTTCGTTGGGTATCCAGACTCCGGTTATTACGTTGAGTGTTAAGGCTCCGACCATTTTTGTTGAGTATCCAGACTCCAGTTATTACGATGAGCGTTCAGGCTCCGGTCAGTTTCGTTGAGTATCCAAACTCCAGTTATTAAGTTGAGCGTTCAAGCTCTGGTCAATTTCTTTGTGTTTCCAGACTCCGGTTATTACGTTGAGCGTTCGGGCTCCGGTCATTTTCGTTGAGTATCCAGACTCCGGTTATTACGTTGAGAGTTTAGGCTCCGTTCAGTTTCGTTGAGTATCCAGAATCTAGTTATTAAGTTGAGCGTTCAGGCTCCATTCAGCTTTGTTGGGTATCCAGACTCCGGTTATTACGTTAAGCATTCAGACTCCGGTCAGTTTCGTTGAGTATCCAGACCTCGGTTATTAATTTGACCGTTTAGGCTCCATTCAGTTTTGTTGAGTATCCAGACTCCAGTTATTACGTTCAGCGTTCAGGTTCCGGTCAGTTTCGTTGAGTATCCAAACTGCGGTTATTAATTTGAGCGTTCAGGCTCTGGTCATTTTCTTTGAGTATCCAGACTCTGGTTATTACGTTGAGCGTTCGGGCTCCGGTCGTTTTCGTTGTGTATCCAGAATCTGGTCATTACATTGAGCGTTCAGGCTCCGGTCTGTTTCGTTGAGTATCCATAATTCAGTTATTAAGTTAAACATTCAGGCTCCGGTCAGTTTCGTTGGGTATCCAGACTCCAGTTATTACGTTGAGCATTCAGGCTCCGATCAGTTTCGTTGAGTATCCAGACTCCGGTTATAACGTTGAGCGTTCACGCTCCGGTCAGTTTCTTTGGTTAACCAGACTTCGGTTATTAAGTTGAGCGTTCAGGCTCCGGTCAATTTTGTTGAGTATCTAGACTCCGGTTATTACGTTAAGCATTCAGGCTCCGGTCATTTTCATTGAGTCTCTAGATTCTGGTTATTATGTTTTGTGTTCAAGCTCCGATTATTTTCGTTGAGAATCCAGACTCCGGTTATTACGTTGAGCACTGCCGCTCCGGTCAGTTTCGTTAGGTATCCAGACACTGGTCATTATGTTGAGCGTTAAGGCTCCAATTATTAAGTTGTGCATTCAGGCTCCGGTCATTTTCGTTGGGTATCCATACTCTGGTTATTACGTTGAGCGTTCAGGCTCCGGTCATTACGTTGATCGTTCAGGCTCCGGCCAGTTTCGTTGAGTATCCAGACTCTAGTTATTACGTTGAGCGTTCAGGCTCTGGTTAGTTTCGTTGGGTATCCATACTCCGGTTATTACGTTGAGCATTAAGGCTCTGGTAATTTTTGTTGAGTATCCAGACTTCGGTTATTACGTTGAGCGTTTAGGCTCCGGTTAGTTTCGTTAAGTATCCAAACTCCGGTTATTAAGTTGAGCGGTCATGCCCCAGTCATTTTCTTTGAGTTTCTAGACTCTGGTTATTACGTTGAGCGTTCCGGCTCTGATCATTTTCGTTGAGTATCAAGACTCCGGTTATTACGTTGAGCGTTCAGGCTCCGGTCAGTTTCGTTGAGTATCCAGAATCCGGTTATTAAGTTGAGCGTTCAAGCTCCATTCAGTTTTGTTGGGTATCCAGACTCCGCTTATTACGTTGAGCGTTCAGGCTCCAGTCTGTTTCGTTGAGTATCCATACTCCGGTTATTACGTTGAGCACTCACGCTCCGGTCAGTTTCGTTGGGTATCCAGACTCCGGTTATTACGTTGAGTGTTAAGGCTCCGACCATTTTTGTTGAGTTTCCAGACTCCAGTTATTACGATGAGCGTTCAGGCTCCGGTCAGTTTCGTTGAGTATCCAAACTCCAGTTATTAAGTTGAGCGTTCAAGCTCTGGTCAATTTCTTTGTGTTTCCAGACTCTGGTTATTACGTTGAGCGTTCGGGCTCCGGTCATTTTCGTTCAGTATCCAGACTCCGGTTATTACGTTGAGAGTTTAGGCTCCGTTCAGTTTCGTTGAGTATCCAGAATCTAGTTATTAAGTTGAGCGTTCAGGCTCCATTCAGCTTTGTTGGGTATCCAGACTCCGGTTATTACGTTAAGCATTCAGACTCCGGTCAGTTTCGTTGAGTATCCAGACCTCGGTTATTAATTTGACCGTTTAGGCTCCATTCAGTTTTGTTGAGTATCCAGACTCCAGTTATTACGTTCAGCGTTCAGGTTCTGGTCAGTTTGGTTGAGTATCCAAACTGCGGTTATTAATTTGAGCGTTCAGGCTCTGGTCATTTTCTTTGAGTATCCAGACTCCGGTTATTACGTTGAGCGTTCAGGCTCCGGTCAGTTTCGTTGAGTATGCAGAATCCGGTTATTAAGTTTAGCGTTCAGGCTCCATTCAGTTTTGTTGGGTATCCAGACTCCGGTTATTACGTTGAGCATTCAGGCTCCGGTCAGTTTTGTTGAGTATCCAAACTCCAGTTATTAAGTTGAGCGTTCAAGCTCTGGTCAATTTCTTTGTGTTTCCAGACTCCGGTTATTACGTTGAGCGTTCGGGCTCCGGTCATTTTCGTTGAGTATCCAGACTCCGGTTATTACGTTGAGAGTTTAGGCTCCGGTCAGTTTCGTTGAGTATCCAGAATCTAGTTATTAAGTTGAGCGTTCAGGCTCCATTCAGCTTTGTTGGGTATCCAGACTCCGGTTATTACGTTAAGCATTCAGGCTCCGGTCAGTTTCGTTGAGTATCCAGACCTCGGTTATTAATTTGAGCGTTTAGGCTCCATTCAGTTTTGTTGAGTATCCAGACTCCAGTTATTACGTTCAGCGTTCAAGTTCCGGTCAGTTTCGTTGAGTATCCAAACTCCGGTTATTAATTTGAGCGTTCGGGCTATGATCGTATTTGTTGAGTATGAAGACTCTGGTTATTACGTTGAGCGTTCGGGCTCCAGTCAGTTTCGTTGAGTATCCAGACTCCGGTTATTAAGTTGAACGTTCAAGCTCCATTCAGTTTTTTGGGTATCCAGACTCCGGTTATTACGTTGAGTGTTCAGGCTCCGATCTGTTTCGTTGAGTATCCATACTCCGGTTATTACGTTGAGCACTCACGCTCCGGTCAGTTTCGTTGGGTATCCAGACTCCGGTTATTACATTGAGCGTTAAGGCTCCGGCCATTTTTGTTGTGTATCCAGACTCCGGTTATTACGATGAGCGTTCATGCTCCGGTCAGTTTCGTTGAGTATCCAAACTCCAGTTATTAAGTTGAGCGTTCATGCTCTGGTCATTTTCTTTGAGTATCCAGACTTCGGTTATTACGTTGAGCGTTCGGGCTCCGGTCATTTTCGTTGAGTATCCAGACTCCGGTTATTACGTTGAGCGTTCAGGCTCCGGTCAGTTCCGTTGAGTATCCAAACTCCAGTTATTAAGTGGAGCGATCATGCTCTGGTCATTTTCTTTGAGTTTCCAGACTCCGGTCATTACGTTGAGTGTTCGGGCTCCGGTCATTTTTGTTGAGTATCTAGACTCTGGTTATTACGTTGAGTGTTCAGGCTCCAATCAGTTTCGTTGAGTATCCAGAATCTGTTTATTAAGTTGAGCGTTCAGGCTCCATTCACTTTTGTTGGGTATCCAGACTCCGGTTATTACATTAAGCGTTCAGGCTCCGGTCAGTTTCGTTGAGTATCCAAACTCCAGTTATTAAGTTGAGCATTCATGCACTTGTCATTTTCTTTGAGTTTTCAGACTCCGGTTATTACATTGAGCGTTCAGGCTCCGGTCATTCTCGTTGTGTATCCAGAATCTGGTGATTACATTGAGCGTTCAGGCTCCGGTCTGTTTCGTTGAGTATCCATACTTCGGTTATTAAGTTAAACATTCAGGCTCTGGTCAGTTTCGTGGGGTATCCAGACTCCAGTTCTTACGTTGAGCATTCAGGCTCCGATCGGTTTCGTTGAGTATCCAGACTCCGGTTATAACGTTGAGCGTTCACGCTCCAGTCAGTTTCTTTGGTTAACCAGACTTCGGTTATTAAGTTGAGCGTTCAGGCTCCGGTCAATTTTGTTGAGTATCCAGACTCCGGTTTTTAAGTTGAGCGGTCATGCCCCAGTCATTTTCTTTGAGTTTCCAGACTACGGTTATTACGTTGAGCGTTCCGTCTCTGATCATTTTCGTAGAGTATCAAGACTCCGGTTATTACGTTGAGCGTTCGGGCTCCGGTCATTTCCGTTGGGTATCCAGACTCCGGTTATTACGTTGAGCGTTCAGGCTCCGGCCAGTTTCGTTGAGTATCCAGAATCCGGTTATTAAGTTGAGCGTTCAGGCTCCATTCAGTTTTGTTGGGTATCCAGACTCCGGTTATTACGTTGAGCGTTTAGGCTCCGGTCAGTTTCGTTGAGTATCCAAACTCCAGTTATTAAGTTGAGCATTCATGCTCTGGTCATTTTCTTTGAGTATCCAGACTTCGGTTATTACGTTGAGTGTTCGGGCTCCGGTCATTTTCGTTGAGTATCCAGACTCCAGTTATTACGTTGAGCGTTCAGGCTCTGGTCAGTTTTGTTGAGTATCCAAACTCCAGTTATTAAGTTGAGCGTTCAAGCTCTGGTCATTTTCTTTGAGTTTCCAGACTCCGGTTATTACGTTGAGCGTTCGGGCTCCGGTCATTTTCGTTGAGTATCCAGACTCCGGTTATTACGTTGAGCGTTTAGGCTCCGGTCAGTTTCGTTGAGTATCCAGAATCTAGTTATTAAGTTGAGCGTTCAGGCTCCATTCAGCTTTGTTGGGTATCCAGACTCCGGTTATTACGTTAAGCGTTCAGGCTTCGGTCAGTTTCGTTGAGTATCCAGACCTCGGTTATTAATTTGAGCGTTTAGGCTCCATTCAGTTTTGTTGAGTATCCAGACTCCAGTTATTACGTTCAGCGTTCAGGTTCCGGTCAGTTTCGTTGAGTATCCAAACTCCGGTTATTAATTTGAGCGTTCGGGCTATGATCATATTCGTTGAGTATGAAGACTCCGGTTATTACGTTGAGCGTTCGGGCTCCAGTCAGTTTCGTTGAGTATCCAGACTCCGGTTATTAAGTTGAACGTTCAAGCTCCATTCAGTTTTGTTGGGTATCCAGACTCCGGTTATTAGGTTGAGTGTTCAGGCTCCGATCTGTTTCGTTGAGTATCCATACTCCGGTTACTACGTTGAGCACTCACGCTCCGGTCAGTTTCGTTGGGTATCCAGACTCCGGTTATTACATTGAGCGTTAAGGCTCCGGCCATTTTTGTTGAGTATCCAGACTCCGGTTATTACGTTGAGCGTTCATGCTCCGGTCAGTTTCGTTGAGTATCCAAACTCCAGTTATTAAGTTGAGCGTTCATGCTCTGGTCATTTTCTTTGAGTATCCAGACTTCGGTTATTACGTTGAGCGTTCGGGCTCCGGTCATTTTCGTTGAGTATCCAGACTTCGGTTATTACGTTGAGCGTTCAGGCTCCGGTCAGTTCCGTTGAGTATCCAAACTCCAGTTATTAAGTGGAGCGATCATGCTCTGGTCATTTTCTTTGAGTTTCCAGACTCCGGTTATTACGTTGAGTGTTCGGGCTCCGGTCATTTTTGTTGAGTATCTAGACTCTGGTTATTACTTTGAGTGTTCAGGCTCCAGTCAGTTTCGTTGAGTATCCAGAATCCGTTTATTAAGTTGAGCGTTCAGGCTCCATTCACTTTTGTTGGGTATCCAGACTCCGGTTATTACATTGAGCGTTCAGGCTCCGGTCAGTTTCGTTGAGTATCCAAACTCCAGTTATTAAGTTGAGCGTTCATGCACTTGTCATTTTCTTTGAGTTTTCAGACTCCGGTTATTACATTGAGCGTTCAGGCTCCGGTCATTCTCGTTGTGTATCCAGAATCTGGTCATTACATTGAGCGTTCAGGCTCCGGTCTGTTTCGTTGAGTATCCATACTTCGGTTATTAAGTTAAACATTCAGGCTCCGGTCAGTTTCGTGGGGTATCCAGACTCCAGTTCTTACGTTGAGCATTCAGGCTCCGATCGGTTTCGTTGAGTATCCAGACTCCGGTTATAACGTTGAGCGTTCACGCTCCAGTCAGTTTCTTTGGTTAACCAGACTTCGGTTATTAAGTTGAGCGTTCAGGCTCCGGTCAATTTTGTTGAGTATCCAGACTCCGGTTTTTAAGTTGAGCGGTCATGCCCCAGTCATTTTCTTTGAGTTTCCAGACTCCGGTTATTACGTTGAGCGTTCCGTCTCTGATCATTTTCGTAGAGTATCAAGACTCCGGTTATTACGTTGAGCGTTCGGGCTCCGGTCATTTCCGTTGAGTATCCAGACTCCGGTTATTACGTTGAGCGTTCAGGCTCCGGTCAGTTTCGTTGAGTATCCAGAATCCGGTTATTAAGTTGAGCGTTCAGGCTCCATTCAGTTTTGTTGGGTATCCAGACTCCTGTTATTACGTTGAGCGTTTAGGCTCCGGTCAGTTTCGTTGAGTATCCAAACTCCAGTTATTAAGTTGAGCATTCATGCTCTGGTTATTTTCTTTGAGTATCCAGACTTCGGTTATTACGTTGAGTGTTCGGGCTCCGGTCATTTTCGTTGAGTATCCAGACTCCAGTTATTACGTTGAGCGTTCAGGCTCTGGTCAGTTTCGTTGAGTATCCAAACTCCAGTTATTAAGTTGAGCGTTCTTGCTCTGGTTATTTTCTTTGAGTTTCCAGACTCCGGTTATTACGTTGAGCGTTCGGGCTCCGGTCATTTTCGTTGAGTATCCAGACCCCGGTTATTACGTTGAGCGTTCAGGCTCTGGTCATTTTCTTTGAGTATCCAGAATCCGGTTATTAAGTTTAGCGTTCAGGCTCCATTCAGTTTTGTTGGGTATCCAGACTCCGGTTATTACGTTGAGCGTTCAGGCTCCGGTCAGTTTCGTTGAGTATCCAAACTCCAGTTATTAAGTGGAGCGTTCATGCTCTGGTCATTTTCTTTGAGTTTCCAGACTCCGGTTATTACGTTGAGCATTCGGGCTCCGGTCATTTTTGTTGAGTATCCATACTCCGGTTATTACGTTGAGCGTTCAAGCTCCGGTCAGTTTCATTGAGTATCCAGAATCCAGTTATTAAGTTGAGCGTTCAGGCTCCATTCAGTTTTGTTGGGTATCCAGACTCCGGTTATTACAAGTGCGTTCAGGCTCCGGTCAGTTTCGTTGAGTATCCAGACTCCGGTTATTAATTTGAGCGTTTAGGCTCGATTCAGTTTTGTTGAGTATCCAGACTCCAGTTATTACGTTGAGCGTTCAGGTTCCAGTCAGTTTCGTTGAGTATCCAAACTCCAATTATTAATTTGAGCGTTCAGGCTCTGGTAATTTTCTTTGAGTATCCAGACACCGGCTATTACGTTGAGCGTTCAGGCTCCGGTCATTTTCGTTGTGTATCCAGAATCTGGTCATTACATTGAGCGTTCAGGCTCCGGTCTGTTTCGTTGAGTATCCATACTTCGGTTATTAAGTTAAACATTCAGGCTCCGGTCAGTTTCGTTGGGTATCCAGACTCCAGTTATTACGTTGAGCATTCAGGCTCCAATCAGCTTCGTTGAGTATCTAGACTCCGGTTATAACGTTGAGCGTTCACGCTCCGGTCAGTTTCTTTGGTTAACCAGACTTCGGTTATTAAGTTGAGCGTTCAGGCTCCGGTCAATTTTGTTGAGTATCCAGACTGCGGTTATTAAGTTGAGCGGTCATTCCCCGGTCATTTTCTTTGAGTTTCCAGACTCCGGTTATTACGTTGAGCGTTCTGGCTCTGATCATTTTCGTTGAGTATCAAGACTCCGGTTATTACGTTGAGCGTTCAGGCTCCGGTCAGTTTCGTTGAGTATCCAGACTCCGGTTATTACGTTGAGCGTTCGGGCTCCGGTCATTTTCGTTGAGTATCCAGACTCCGGTTATTACGTTGAGCGTTCAGGCTCCGGTCAGTTCCGTTGAGTATCCAAACTCCAGTTATTAAGTGGAGCGATCATGCTCTGGTCATTTTCTTTGAGTTTCCAGACTCCGGTCATTACGTTGAGTGTTCGGGCTCCGGTCATTTTTGTTGAGTATCTAGACTCTGGTTATTACGTTGAGTGTTCAGGCTCCAATCAGTTTCGTTGAGTATCCAGAATCTGTTTATTAAGTTGAGCGTTCAGGCTCCATTCACTTTTGTTGGGTATCCAGACTCCGGTTATTACATTAAGCGTTCAGGCTCCGGTCAGTTTCGTTGAGTATCCAAACTCCAGTTATTAAGTTGAGCATTCATGCACTTGTCATTTTCTTTGAGTTTTCAGACTCCGGTTATTACATTGAGCGTTCAGGCTCCGGTCATTCTCGTTGTGTATCCAGAATCTGGTGATTACATTGAGCGTTCAGGCTCCGGTCTGTTTCGTTGAGTATCCATACTTCGGTTATTAAGTTAAACATTCAGGCTCTGGTCAGTTTCGTGGGGTATCCAGACTCCAGTTCTTACGTTGAGCATTCAGGCTCCGATCGGTTTCGTTGAGTATCCAGACTCCGGTTATAACGTTGAGCGTTCACGCTCCAGTCAGTTTCTTTGGTTAACCAGACTTCGGTTATTAAGTTGAGCGTTCAGGCTCCGGTCAATTTTGTTGAGTATCCAGACTCCGGTTTTTAAGTTGAGCGGTCATGCCCCAGTCATTTTCTTTGAGTTTCCAGACTACGGTTATTACGTTGAGCGTTCCGTCTCTGATCATTTTCGTAGAGTATCAAGACTCCGGTTATTACGTTGAGCGTTCGGGCTCCGGTCATTTCCGTTGGGTATCCAGACTCCGGTTATTACGTTGAGCGTTCAGGCTCCGGCCAGTTTCGTTGAGTATCCAGAATCCGGTTATTAAGTTGAGCGTTCAGGCTCCATTCAGTTTTGTTGGGTATCCAGACTCCGGTTATTACGTTGAGCGTTTAGGCTCCGGTCAGTTTCGTTGAGTATCCAAACTCCAGTTATTAAGTTGAGCATTCATGCTCTGGTCATTTTCTTTGAGTATCCAGACTTCGGTTATTACGTTGAGTGTTCGGGCTCCGGTCATTTTCGTTGAGTATCCAGACTCCAGTTATTACGTTGAGCGTTCAGGCTCTGGTCAGTTTTGTTGAGTATCCAAACTCCAGTTATTAAGTTGAGCGTTCAAGCTCTGGTCATTTTCTTTGAGTTTCCAGACTCCGGTTATTACGTTGAGCGTTCGGGCTCCGGTCATTTTCGTTGAGTATCCAGACTCCGGTTATTACGTTGAGCGTTTAGGCTCCGGTCAGTTTCGTTGAGTATCCAGAATCTAGTTATTAAGTTGAGCGTTCAGGCTCCATTCAGCTTTGTTGGGTATCCAGACTCCGGTTATTACGTTAAGCGTTCAGGCTTCGGTCAGTTTCGTTGAGTATCCAGACCTCGGTTATTAATTTGAGCGTTTAGGCTCCATTCAGTTTTGTTGAGTATCCAGACTCCAGTTATTACGTTCAGCGTTCAGGTTCCGGTCAGTTTCGTTGAGTATCCAAACTCCGGTTATTAATTTGAGCGTTCGGGCTATGATCATATTCGTTGAGTATGAAGACTCCGGTTATTACGTTGAGCGTTCGGGCTCCAGTCAGTTTCGTTGAGTATCCAGACTCCGGTTATTAAGTTGAACGTTCAAGCTCCATTCAGTTTTGTTGGGTATCCAGACTCCGGTTATTAGGTTGAGTGTTCAGGCTCCGATCTGTTTCGTTGAGTATCCATACTCCGGTTATTACGTTGAGCACTCACGCTCCGGTCAGTTTCGTTGGGTATCCAGACTCCGGTTATTACATTGAGCGTTAAGGCTCCGGCCATTTTTGTTGAGTATCCAGACTCCGGTTATTACGTTGAGCGTTCATGCTCCGGTCAGTTTCGTTGAGTATCCAAACTCCAGTTATTAAGTTGAGCGTTCATGCTCTGGTCATTTTCTTTGAGTATCCAGACTTCGGTTATTACGTTGAGCGTTCGGGCTCCGGTCATTTTCGTTGAGTATCCAGACTTCGGTTATTACGTTGAGCGTTCAGGCTCCGGTCAGTTCCGTTGAGTATCCAAACTCCAGTTATTAAGTGGAGCGATCATGCTCTGGTCATTTTCTTTGAGTTTCCAGACTCCGGTTATTACGTTGAGTGTTCGGGCTCCGGTCATTTTTGTTGAGTATCTAGACTCTGGTTATTACTTTGAGTGTTCAGGCTCCAGTCAGTTTCGTTGAGTATCCAGAATCCGTTTATTAAGTTGAGCGTTCAGGCTCCATTCACTTTTGTTGGGTATCCAGACTCCGGTTATTACATTGAGCGTTCAGGCTCCGGTCAGTTTCGTTGAGTATCCAAACTCCAGTTATTAAGTTGAGCGTTCATGCACTTGTCATTTTCTTTGAGTTTTCAGACTCCGGTTATTACATTGAGCGTTCAGGCTCCGGTCATTCTCGTTGTGTATCCAGAATCTGGTCATTACATTGAGCGTTCAGGCTCCGGTCTGTTTCGTTGAGTATCCATACTTCGGTTATTAAGTTAAACATTCAGGCTCCGGTCAGTTTCGTGGGGTATCCAGACTCCAGTTCTTACGTTGAGCATTCAGGCTCCGATCGGTTTCGTTGAGTATCCAGACTCCGGTTATAACGTTGAGCGTTCACGCTCCAGTCAGTTTCTTTGGTTAACCAGACTTCGGTTATTAAGTTGAGCGTTCAGGCTCCGGTCAATTTTGTTGAGTATCCAGACTCCGGTTTTTAAGTTGAGCGGTCATGCCCCAGTCATTTTCTTTGAGTTTCCAGACTCCGGTTATTACATTGAGCGTTCCGTCTCTGATCATTTTCGTAGAGTATCAAGACTCCGGTTATTACGTTGAGCGTTCGGGCTCCGGTCATTTCCGTTGAGTATCCAGACTCCGGTTATTACGTTGAGCGTTCAGGCTCCGGTCAGTTTCGTTGAGTATCCAGAATCCGGTTATTAAGTTGAGCGTTCAGGCTCCATTCAGTTTTGTTGGGTATCCAGACTCCTGTTATTACGTTGAGCGTTTAGGCTCCGGTCAGTTTCGTTGAGTATCCAAACTCCAGTTATTAAGTTGAGCATTCATGCTCTGGTCATTTTCTTTGAGTATCCAGACTTCGGTTATTACGTTGAGTGTTCGGGCTCCGGTCATTTTCGTTGAGTATCCAGACTCCAGTTATTACGTTGAGCGTTCAGGCTCTGGTCAGTTTCGTTGAGTATCCAAACTTCAGTTATTAAGTTGAGCGTTCTTGCTCTGGTTATTTTCTTTGAGTTTCCAGACTCCGGTTATTACGTTGAGCGTTCGGGCTCCGGTCATTTTCGTTGAGTATCCAGACCCCGGTTATTACGTTGAGCGTTCAGGCTCTGGTCATTTTCTTTGAGTATCCAGAATCCGGTTATTAAGTTTAGCGTTCAGGCTCCATTCAGTTTTGTTGGGTATCCAGACTCCGGTTATTACGTTGAGCGTTCAGGCTCCGGTCAGTTTCGTTGAGTATCCAAACTCCAGTTATTAAGTGGAGCGTTCATGCTCTGGTCATTTTCTTTGAGTTTCCAGACTCCGGTTATTACGTTGAGCATTCGGGCTCCGGTCATTTTTGTTGAGTATCCATACTCCGGTTATTACGTTGAGCGTTCAAGCTCCGGTCAGTTTCATTGAGTATCCAGAATCCAGTTATTAAGTTGAGCGTTCAGGCTCCATTCAGTTTTGTTGGGTATCCAGACTCCGGTTATTACAAGTGCGTTCAGGCTCCGGTCAGTTTCGTTGAGTATCCAGACTCCGGTTATTAATTTGAGCGTTTAGGCTCGATTCAGTTTTGTTGAGTATCCAGACTCCAGTTATTACGTTGAGCGTTCAGGTTCCAGTCAGTTTCGTTGAGTATCCAAACTCCAATTATTAATTTGAGCGTTCAGGCTCTGGTAATTTTCTTTGAGTATCCAGACACCGGCTATTACGTTGAGCGTTCAGGCTCCGGTCATTTTCGTTGTGTATCCAGAATCTGGTCATTACATTGAGCGTTCAGGCTCCGGTCTGTTTCGTTGAGTATCCATACTTCGGTTATTAAGTTAAACATTCAGGCTCCGGTCAGTTTCGTTGGGTATCCAGACTCCAGTTATTACGTTGAGCATTCAGGCTCCAATCAGCTTCGTTGAGTATCTAGACTCCGGTTATAACGTTGAGCGTTCACGCTCCGGTCAGTTTCTTTGGTTAACCAGACTTCGGTTATTAAGTTGAGCGTTCAGGCTCCGGTCAATTTTGTTGAGTATCCAGACTGCGGTTATTAAGTTGAGCGGTCATTCCCCGGTCATTTTCTTTGAGTTTCCAGACTCTGGTTATTACGTTGAGCGTTCTGGCTCTGATCATTTTCGTTGAGTATCAAGACTCCGGTTATTACGTTGAGCGTTCAGGCTCCGGTCAGTTTCGTTGAGTATCCAGACTCCGGTTATTAAGTTGAGCGTTCAAGCTCCATTCAGTTTTGTTGGATATCCAGACTCCGGTTATTACGTTGAGCGTTCAGGCTCCGGTCTGTTTCGTTGAGTATCCACACTCCAGTTATTACGTTGAGCACTCACACTCCGGTCAGTTTCGTTGGGTATCCAGACTCCGGTTATTACGTTGAGCATTAAGGCTCCGACCATTTTTGTTGAGTATCCAGACTCCAGTTATTACGATGAGCGTTCAGGCTCCGGTCAGTTTCGTTGAGTATCCAAACTCCAGTTATTAAGTTGAGCGTTCATGCTCTGGTCATTTTCTTTGAGTTTCCAGACTCCAGTTATTACGTTGAGCGTTCGGGCTCCGGTCATTTTCGTTGAGTATCCAGACTCCGGTTATTACGTTGAGCGTTCAGGCTCCAGTCAGTTTCGTTGAGTATCCAGAATCCGATTATTAAGTTTAGCGTTCAGGCTCCATTCAGTTTTTTTGGGTATCCAGACTCCGGTTATTACGTTGAGCGTTCAGGCTCCGGTCAGTTTCGTTGAGTATCCAAACTCCAGTTATTAAGTTGAGCGTTCATGCTCTGGTCATTTTCTTTGAGTTTCCAGACTCCGGTTATTACGTTGAGCGTTCGGGCTCCGGTCATTTTCGTTGAGTATCCAGATTCCGGTTATTACGTTGAGCGTTCAGGCTCTGGTCAGTTTCGTTGAGTATCCAGAATCCAGTTATTAAGTTGAGCGTTCAGGCTCCATTCAGTTTTGTTGGGTATCCAGGCTCCGGTTATTACGTTGACCGTTCAGGCTCCGGTCAGTTTCGTTGAGTATCCGGACTCCGGTTATTAATTTAAGCGTTTAGGCTCCATTCAGTTTTGTTGAGTAACCAGACTCCAATTATTACGTTGAACGTTCAGGTTCCGGTCAGTTTCGTTGAGTATTCAAACACCGGTTATTAATTTGAGCGTTCAGGCTCTGGTCATTTTCTTTGAGTATCCAGACTCCGGTTATTATGTTGAGCGTTCGGGCTCCGGTCATTTTCGTTGTGTATCCAGAATCTGGTCATTACATTGAGCGTTCAGGCTCCGGTCTGTTTCGTTGAGTATCCATACTTCGGTTATTAAGTTAAACATTCAGGCTCCGGTCAGTTTCGTTGGGTATCCAGACTCCAATTATTACGTTGAGCATTCAGGCTCCGATCAGTTTCGTTGAGTATCCAGACTCCGGTTATAACGTTGAGCGTTCACGCTCCGGTCAGTTTCTTTGGTTATCCAGACTTCGGTTATTAAGTTGAGTGTTCAGGCTCCGGTCAATTTTGTTGAGTATCTAGACTCCGGTTATTACGTTGAGCATTCAGGCTCCGGTCATTTTCGTTGAGTCTCCAAATTCCGGTTATTATGTTTTGTGTTCAAGCTCCGATTATTTTCGTTGAGAATCCAAACTCCGGTTATTACGTTGAGCACTGACACTCCGGTCAGTTTCGTTAGGTATCCAGACATTGGTCATTATGTTGAGCGTTAAGGCTCCGGTTATTAAGTTGTGCATTCAGGCTCCGGTCATTTTCGTTGAGTATCCAGACTCTGGTTATCATGTTGAGCGTTCAGGCTACGGTCATTACGTTTATCGTTCAGGCTCCGGTCAATTTCGTTGAGTATCCAGACTCCAGTTATTACATTGAGCGTTCAGGCTCCGGTCAGTTTCGTTGGGTATCCATACTCCGGTTATTACGTTGAGCATTAAGGCTCTGGTAATTTTTGTTGAGTATCCAGAATTCGGTTATTACGTTGAGCGTTCAGGCTCCGGTTAGTTTCGTTAAGTATCCAAACTCCGGTTATTAAGTTGAGCGGTCATGCCCCGATCATTTTCTTTGAGTTTCCAGACTCCGGTTATTACGTTGAGCGTTCCGGCTCTGATCATTTTCGTTGATTATCAAGACTCCGGTTATTACGTTGAGCGTTCAGGCTCCGGTCAGTTTCGTTGAGTATCCAGACTCCGGTTATTAAGTTGAGTGTTCAAGCTCCATTCAGTTTTGTTGGGTATCCAGACTCCGGTTATTACGTTGAGCGTTCAGACTCCGGTCTGTTTCGTTGAGTATCCATACTCCGGTTATTATGTTGAGCACTCACGCTCCGGTCAGTTTCGTTGGGTATCCAGACTCTGGTTATTACGTTGAGCGTTAAGGCTCCGGCCATTTTTGTTGAGTATCCAGACTCCAGTTATTACGATGAGCGTTCAGGCTCCGGTCAGTTTCGTTGAGTATCCAAACTCCAATTATTAAGTTGAGCGTTCATGCTCTGGTCATTTTCTTTGAGTTTCCAGACTTCGGTTATTACGTTGAGTGTTCTGGCTCCGGTCATTTTCGTTGAGTATCCAGACTCCGGTTGTTACATTGAGCGTTCAGGCTCCGGTCAGTTTCGTTGAGTATCCAGAATCCGGTTATTAAGTTTAGCGTTCAAGCTCCATTCAGTTTTGTTGGGTATCCATACTCCGGTTATTACGTTGAGCGTTCAGGCTCCGGTCAGTTTCGTTGAGTATCCAAACTCCAGTTATTAAGTTGAGCGTTCATGCTCTGGTCATTTTCTTTGAGTTTCAAGACTCCGGTTATTACGTTGAGCGTTCGGGCTCCGGTCATTTTCGTTGAGTATCCAGACTCCGGTTATTACGTTGAGCGTTCAGGCTCCGGTCAGTTTCTTTGGTTATCCAGACTTCGGTTATTAAGTTGAGCGTTCAGGCTCCGGTCAATTTTGTTGAGTATCTAGACTCCGGTTATTACGTTGAGGATTCAGGCTCCGGTCATTTTCGTTGAGTCTCCAGATTCCGGGTATTATATTTTGTGTTCAAGCTCCGATTATTTTCGTTGAGAATCCAGACTCCGGTTATTACGTTGAGCACTGACGCTCCGGTCAGTTTCGTTAGGTATCCAGACACTGGTCATTATGTTGAGCGTTAAAGCTCCGGTTATTAAGTTGTACATTCAGGCTCTGGTCATTTTCGTTGAGTATCCAGACTCTGGTTATTACGTTGAGCGTTTAGGCTCTGGTTATTAAGTTGATCGTTCAGGCTCTGGCCAGTTTCGTTGAGTATCCAGACTCCAGTTATTACGTTGAGCGTTCAGGCTCTGGTTAGTTTCGTTGGGTATCCATACTCCGGTTATTACGTTGAGCATTAAGGCTCTGGTAATTTTTGTTGAGTATCCAGACTTCGGTTATTACGTTGAGCGTTCAGGCTCCGGTCAGTTTCGTTGAGTATCCAAACTCCAGTTTTTAAGTTGAGCGTTCATGCTCTGGTCATTTTCTTTGAGTATCCAGACTTCGGTTATTACGTTGAGCGTTCGGGCTCCGGTCATTTTCGTTGAGTATCCAGACTCCGGTTATTACGTTGAGCGTTCGGGCTCCGGTAAGTTTCGTTGAGTATCCAAACTCCAGTTATTAAGTTGAGCGTTCTTGCTCTGGTCATTTTCTTTGAGTTTCCAGACTCCGGTTATTACGTTGAGCGTTCGGGCTCCGGTCATTTTCGTTGAGTATCCAGACTCCAGTTATTACGTTGAGCGTTCAGGCTCCGGTCAATTTCGTTGAGTATCCAGAATCCGGTTATTAAGTTTAGCGTTCAGGCTCCATTCAGTTTTGTTGGGTATCCAGACTCCAGTTATTACGTTGAGCATTCAGGCTCCGATCAGTTTCGTTGAGTATCCAGACTCCGGTTATAACGTTGAGCATTCACGCTCCGGTCAGTTTCTTTGGTTATCCAGACTTCGGTTATTAAGTTGAGTGTTCAGGCTCCGGTCAATTTTGTTGAGTATCTAGACTACGGTTATTACGTTGAGCATTCAGGCTCCGGTCATTTTCGTTGAGTCTCCAGATTCCGGTTATTATGTTTTGTGTTCAAGCTCCGATTATTTTCGTTGAGAATCCAGACTCCGGTTATTACGTTGAGCACTGACGCTCCGGTCAGTTTCGTTAGGTATCCAGACACTGGTCATTATGTTGAGCGTTAAGGCTCCGGTTATTACGTTGAGCGTTCGGGCTCCGGTCAGTTACATTGAGTATCTAGACTCCGGTTATCACGTTGAGCGTTCAGGCTCCGGTCAGTTTCTTTGGTTATCCAGACTTCGGTTATTAAGTTGAGCGTTCAGGCTCCGGTCAATTTTGTTGAGTATCTAGACTCCGGTTATTACGTTGAGCATTCAGGCTCAGGTCATTTTCGTTGAGTCTCCAGATTCCGGTTATTATGTTTTGTGTTCAAGCTCCGATTATTTTCGTTGAGAATCCAGACTCCGGTTATTACGTTGAGCACTGACGCTCCGGTCAGTTTCGTTAGGTATCCAGACACTGGTCATTATGTTGAGCGTTAAAGCTTCGGTTATTAAGTTGTGCATTCAGGCTCCGGTCATTTTCGTTGAGTATCCAGACTCTGGTTATTACGTTGAGCGTTTAGGCTCTGGTTATTAAGTTGATCGTTCAGGCTCCGGCCAGTTTCGTTGAGTATCCACACTCCAGTTATTACGTTGAGCGTTCAGGCTCTGGTTATTTTCGTTGGGTATCCATACTCCGGTTATTACGTTGAGCATTAAGGCTCTGGTAATTTTTGTTGAGTATCCAGACTTCGGTTATTACATTGAGCGTTCAGGCTCCGGTCAGTTTCGTTTAGTATCCAAACTCCAGTTTTTAAGTTGAGCGTTCATGCTCTGGTCATTTTCTTTGAGTATCCAGACTTCGGTTATTACGTTGAGCGTTCGGGCTCCGGTCATTTTCGTTGAGTATCCAGACTCCGGTTATTACGTTTAGCGTTCGGGCTCCGGTAAGTTTCGTTGAGTATCCAAACTCCAGTTATTAAGTTGAGCGTTCTTGCTCTGGTCATTTTCTTTGAGTTTCCAGACTCCGGTTATTACGTTGAGCGTTCGGGCTCCGGTCATTTTCGTTGAGTATCCAGACTCCAGTTATTACGTTGAGCGTTCAGGCTCCGGTCAATTTCGTTGAGTATCCAGAATCCGGTTATTAAGTTTAGCGTTCAGGCTCCATTCAGTTTTGTTGGGTATCCAGACTCCGGTTATTACGTTGAGCGTTCAAGCTCCGGTCAGTTTCGTTGAGTATCCAAACTCCAGTTATTAAGTTGAGCGTTCATGCTCTGGTCATTTTCTTTGAGTTTCCAGACTCCGGTTATTACGTTGAGCGTTCGGGCTCCGTTCATTTTCGTTGATTATCCAGACTCCGGTTATTACTTTGAGCGTTCAGGATCGGGTCAGTTTTGTTGAGTATCCAGAATCCGGTTATTAAGTTGAGCGTTCAGGCTCCATTCAGTTTTGTTGGGTATCCAGACTCCGGTTATTACGTTGAGCGTTCAGGCTCCAGTCAGTTTCGTTGAGTATCCAGACTTCGGTTATTAATTTGAGCGTTTAGGCTCCATTCAGTTTTTATGAGTATCCAGACTCCAATTATTACGTTGAGCGTTCAGGTTCCGGTCAGTTTCGTTGAGTATCCAAACTCCGTTTATTAATTTGAGCATTCAGGCTCTGGTCATTTTGTTTGAGTATCCAGACTCCGGTTATTACGTTGAGCGTTGGGGCTCCGGTCATTTTCGTTGTGTATCCAGAATCTGGTCATTACATTGAGCGTTCAGGCTCCGGTCTGTTTCGTTGAGTATCCATACTTCGGTTATTAAGTTAAACATTCAGGCTCCGGTCAGTTTCGTTGGGTATCCAGACTCCAGTTATTACGTTGAGCATTCAGGCTCCGATCAGTTTCGTTAAGTATCCAGACTCCAGTTATTATGTTGAGCGTTCACGCTCCGGTCAGTTTCTTTGGTTTTCCAGACTTCGGTTATTAAGTTGAGCGTTCAGGCTCCGGTCAATTTTGTTGTGTATCTAGACTCAGGTTATTACGTTGAGCATTCAGGCTCCGGTTATTTTCATTGAGTCTCCAGATTCCGGTTATTATGTTTTGTGTTAAAGCTCCGATTAGTTTCGTTTAGAATCCAGACTCCGGTTATTACGTTGAGCACTGACGCTCCGGTCAGTTTCGTTAGGTATCCAGACTTTGGTCATTACGTTGAGCGTTAAGGCTCCGGTTATTAAGTTGTGCATTCAGGCTCCGGTCATTTTCGTTGAGGATCCAGACACTGGTTATTACGTTGAACTTTTAGGCTCCGGTCATTACGTTGATCGTTCAGGCTCCGGCGAAGTTCGTTGAGTATCCAGACTCCAGTTATTACGTTGAGCGTTCAGGCTCTGGTTAGTTTCATTAAGTATCCAAACTCCGGTTATTAAGTTGAGCGGTCATGCCCCGGTCATTTTCTTTGAGTTTCCAGACTCCGGTTATTACGTTGAGCGTTCGGGCTCTGATCATTTTCGTTGAGTATCAAGACTCCGGTTATTACGTTGAGCGTTCAGGCTCCGGTCAGTTTCGTTGAGTATCCAGACTCCGGTTATTAAGTTGAGCGTTTAGGCTCCATTCAGTTTTGTTGGGTATCCAGACTCCGGTTATTACGTTGAGCATTCAAGCTCCGGTCTGTTTCGTTGAGTATCCATACTCCGATTATTACGTTGAGCACTCACGCTCCGGTCAGTTTCGTTGTGTATCCAGACTCCGGTTATTACGTTGAGCGTTAAGGCTCCGGCCATTTTTGTTGAGTATGCAGACTCCAGTTATTACGTTGAGCGTTCAGGCTCCGGTCAGTTTCGTTGAGTATCCAAACTCCAGTTATTAAGTTGAGCGTTCATGCTTCGGTCATTTTCCTTGAGTATCCAGACTTCGGTTATTACGTTGAGCGTTCGGGCTCCGGTCATTTTCGTTGAGTATCCAGACTCCGGTTATTACGTTGAGCGTTCAGGCTCCGGTCAGTTTCATTGAGTATCCAGAATCCGGTTATTAAGTTGAACGTTCAGGCTCCATTCAGTTTTGTTGGGTATCCAGACTCCGGTTATTACGTTGAACGTTCAGGCTCCGGTCAGTTTCGTTGAGTATCCAAACTCCAGTTATTAATTTGAGCGTTCATGCTCTGGTCATTTTCTTTGAGTTTCCAGACTCCGGTTATTACGTTGAGCGTTCGGGCTCTGGTCATTTCCGTTGAGTATCCAGAATCCGGTTATTACGTTGAGCGTTCAGGCTCCGGTCAGTTTTGTTGAGTATCCAGAATCCGGTTATTAAGTTGAGCGTTCAGGCTCGATTCAGTTTTGTTGGGTATCCAGACTCCGGTTATTACGTTGAGCGTTCAGGCTCCGGTCAGTTTCGTTGAGTATCCAGACTCCGGTTATTAATTTGAGCGTTTAGGCTCCATTCAGTTTTTATGAGTATCCAGACTCCAATTATTACGTTGAGCGTTCAGGTTCCGGTCAGTTTCGTTGAGTATCCAAACTCCGTTTATTAATTTGAGCATTCAGGCTCTGGTCATTTTGTTTGAGTATCCAGACTCTGGTTATTACGTTGAGCATTGGGGCTCCGGTCATTTTCGTTGTGTATCCAGAATCTGGTCATTACATTGAGCGTTCAGGCTCCGGTCTGTTTCGTTGAGTATCCATACTTCGGTTATTAAGTTAAACATTCAGGCTCCGGTCAGTTTCGTTGGGTATCCAGACTCCAGTTATTACGTTGAGCATTCAGGCTCCGATCAGTTTCGTTAAGTATCCAGACTCCAGTTATTACGTTGAGCGTTCACGCTCCGGTCAGTTTCTTTGGTTTTCCAGACTTCGGTTATTAAGTTGAGCGTTCAGGCTCCGGTCAATTTTGTTGTGTATCTAGACTCAGGTTATTACGTTGAGCATTCAGGCTCCGGTCATTTTCATTGAGTCTCCAGATTCCGGTTATTATGTTTTGTGTTAAAGCTCCGATTAGTTTCGTTCAAAATCCAGACTTCGGTTATTACGTTGAGCACTGACGCTCCGGTCAGTTTCGTTAGGTATCCAGACTTTGGTCATTACGTTGAGCGTTAAGGCTCCGGTTATTAAGTTGTGCATTCAGGCTCCGGTCATTTTCGTTGAGGATCCAGACACTGGTTATTACGTTGAACTTTCAGGCTCCGGTCATTACGTTGATCGTTCAGGCTCCGGCGAAGTTTGTTGAGTATCCAGACTCCAGTTATTACGTTGAGCGTTCAGGCTCTGGTTAGTTTCATTAAGTATCCAAACTCCGGTTATTAAGTTGAGCGGTCATGCCCCGGTCATTTTCTTTGAGTTTCCAGACTCCGGTTATTACGTTGAGCGTTCGGGCTCTGATCTTTTTCGTTGAGTATCAAGACTCCGGTTATTACGTTGAGCGTTCAGGCTCCGGTCAGTTTCGTTGAGTATCCAGACTCCGGTTATTAAGTTGAGCGTTCAGGCTCCATTCAGTTTTGTTGGGTATCCAGACTCCGGTTATTACGTTGAGCATTCAGGCTCCGGTCTGTTTCGTTGAGTATCCATACTCCGATTATTACGTTGAGCACTCACGCTCCGGTCAGTTTCGTTGTGTATCCAGACTCCGGTTATTACGTTGAGCGTTAAGGCTCCGGCCATTTTTGTTGAGTATGCAGACTCCAGTTATTACGTTGAGCGTTCAGGCTCCGGTCAGTTTCGTTGAGTATCCAAACTCCAGTTATTAAGTTGAGCGTTCATGCTTCGGTCATTTTCTTTGAGTATCCAGACTTCGGTTATTACGTTGAGCGTTCGGGCTCCGGTCATTTTCGTTGAGTATCCAGACTCCGGTTATTACGTTGAGCGTTCAGGCTCCGGTCAGTTTCATTGAGTATCCAGAATCCGGTTATTAAGTTGAACGTTCAGGCTCCATTCAGTTTTGTTGGGTATCCAGACTCCGGTTATTACGTTGAGCGTTCAGGCTCCGGTCAGTTTCGTTGAGTATCCAAACTCCAGTTATTAATTTGAGCGTTCATGCTCTGGTCATTTTCTTTGAGTTTCCAGACTCCGGTTATTACGTTGAGTGTTCGGGCTCTGGTCATTTTCGTTGAGTATCCAGAATCCGGTTATTACGTTGAGCGTTCAGGCTCCGGTCAGTTTTGTTGAGTATCCAGAATCCGGTTATTAAGTTGAGCGTTCAGGCTCGATTCAGTTTTGTTGGGTATCCAGACTCCGGTTATTACGTTGAGCGTTCAGGCTCCGGTCAGTTTCGTTGAGTATCCAGACTCCGGTTATTAATTTGAGCGTTTAGGCTCCATTCAGTTTTGTTGAGTATCCAGACTCTGGTTATTACGTTGAGCGTTCAGGTTCCAGTCAGTTTCGTTGAGTATCCAAACTCCGGTTATTAAGTTAAGCGTTCAGGCTCCGGTCATTTTCTTTGAGTATCCAGACTCCGGTTATTACGTTGAGCGTTCGGGCTCCGGTCATTTTCGTTGTGTATCCAGAATCTGGTTATTATGTTGAGCGTTCAGGCTCCGGTCTGTTTCGTTGAGTATCCAGACTTCGGTTATTAAGTTAAACATTCAGTCTCCGGTCAGTTTCGTTGGGTATCCAGACTCCAGTTATTACGTTGAGCATTCAAGCTCCGTTCAGTTTCGTTGAGTATCCAGACTCCGGTTATTACGTTGAGTGTTCAAGCTCCGGTCAGTTTCTTTTGTTATCCAGACTTCGGTTTTTACGTTGAGCGTTCAGGCACCGGTCAATTTTGTTGAGTATCTAGACTCCAGTTATTACATTGAGCATTCAGGCTCCGGTCATTTTCGTTGAGTCTCCAGATTCTGATTATTATGTTTTGTGTTCAAGCTCCGATTAGTTTCGTTCAGAATCCAGACTCCGGTTATTACGTTGAGCACTCACGCTCCGGTCAGTTTCGTTAGGTATCCAGACTCTGGTCATTATGTTGAGCGTTAAGGCTCCGGTCAGTTTCGTTGAGTATCCAGACTCCGGTTACTAAGTTGTGCATTCAGGCTCCGGTCATTTTCGTTGAGTATCCAGACTCTGGTTATTACGTTGAGCGTTCAGGCTCTGGTCATTATGTTGATCATTCAGGCTCCGGCCAGTTTCGTTGAGTATCTAGACTCTAGTTATTACGTTGAGCGTTCAGGCTCTGGTTAGTTTCGTTGGGTATCCATACTCCGGTTATTACGTTGAGCATTAAGGCTCTGGTAATTTTTGTTGAGTATCCAGACTCCGGTTATTACGTTCAGCGTTCAGGCTCCGGTCAATTTCGTTCAGTATCCAAACTCCGATTATTAAGTTGAGCGGTCATGCTCCGGTCATTTTCTTTGAGTTTCCAGACTCCGGTTATTACGTTGAGCGTTCGGGGTCTGATAATTTTCGTTGAGTATCAAGACTCCGGTTATTATGTTGAGCGTTCAGGCTCCGGTCAGTTTCGTTGAGTATCCAGACTCCATTTATTAAGTTGAGCGTTCAGGCTCCATTCAGTTTTGTTGGGTATCCAAACTCCGGTTATTACGTTGAGCGTTCAGGCTCCGGTATGTTTCGTTGAGTATCCATACTCCTGTTATTACGTCGAGCACTCACGCTCCGGTCAGTTTCGTTGGGTATCCAGACTCCGGTTATTACGTTGTGCGTTAAGGCTCCAGTCATTTTTGTTGAGTATCCAGACTCCGGTTATTACGTTGAGTGTTCAGGCTCCGGTCAGTTTCGTTGAGTATCCAAACTCCATTTATTAAGTTGAGCGTTCATGCTCTGGTCATTTTCATTGAGTATCCAGACTTCAGTTATTACGTTGAGCATTCGGGCTCCGGTCATTTACGTTGAGTATCCAGACTCCGGTTATTACGTTGAGCGTTCAGGCTCCAGTCAGTTTCGTTGAGTATCCAGAATCCGGTTATTAAGTTTAGCGTTCAGGCTCCATTCAGTTTTTTTGGGTATCCAGACTCCGGTTATTACGTTGAGCGTTCAGGCTCCGGTCAGTTTCGTTGAGTATCCAAACTCCAGTTATTAAGTTGAGCGTTCATGCTCTGGTCATTTTCTTTGAGTTTCAAGACTCCGGTTATTACGTTGAGCGTTCGGGCTCCGGTCATTTTCGTTGAGTATCCAGACTCCGGTTATTACGTTGAGCGTTCAGGCTCCGGTCAGTTTCTTTGGTTATCCAGACTTCGGTTATTAAGTTGAGCGTTCAGGCTCCGGTCAATTTTGTTGAGTATCTAGACTCCGGTTATTACGTTGAGCATTCAGGCTCCGGTCATTTTCGTTGAGTCTCCAGATTCCGGGTATTATGTTTTGTGTTCAAGCTCCGATTGTTTTCGTTGAGAATCCAGACTCCGATTATTACGTTGAGCACTGACGCTCCGGTCAGTTTCGTTAGGTATCCAGACACTGGTCATTATGTTGAGCGTTAAAGCTCCGGTTATTAAGTTGTACATTCAAGCTCCGGTCATTTTCGTTGAGTATCCAGACTCTGGTTATTACGTTGAGCGTTTAGGCTCTGGTTATTAAGTTGATCGTTCAGGCTCCGGCCAGTTTCGTTGAGTATCCAGACTCCAGTTATTACGTTGAGCGTTCAGGCTCTAGTTAGTTTCGTTGGGTATCCATACTCCGGTTATTACGTTGAGCATTAAGGCTATGGTAATTTTTGTTGAATATCCAGACTTCGGTTATTACGTTGAGCGTTCAGGCTCCGGTCAGTTTCGTTGAGTATCCAAACTCCAGTTTTTAAGTTGAGCGTTCATGCTCTGGTCATTTTCTTTGAGTATCCAGACTTCGGTTATTACGTTGAGCGTTCGGGCTCCGGTCATTTTCGTTGAGTATCCAGACTCCGGTTATTACGTTGAGCGTTCGGGCTCCGGTAAGTTTCGTTGAGTATCCAAACTCCAGTTATTAAGTTGAGCGTTCTTGCTCTGGTCATTTTCTTTGAGTTTCCAGACTCCGGTTATTACGTTGAGCGTTCGGGCTCCGGTCATTTTCGTTGAGTATCCAGACTCCAGTTATTACGTTGAGCGTTCAGGCTCCGATCAATTTCGTTGAGTATCCAGAATCCGGTTATTAAGTTTAGCGTTCAGGCTCCATTCAGTTTTGTTGGGTATCCAGACTCCAGTTATTACGTTGAGCATTCAGGCTCCGATCAGTTTCGTTGAGTATCCAGACTCCGGTTATAACGTTGAGCATTCACGCTCCGGTCAGTTTCTTTGGTTATCCAGACTCCGGTTATTACGTTGAGCGTTCGGGCTCCGTTCATTTTCGTTGATTATCCAGACTCCGGTTATTACTTTGAGCGTTCAGGATCGGGTCAGTTTTGTTGAGTATCCAGAATCCGGTTATTAAGTTGAGCGTTCAGGCTCGATTCAGTTTTGTTGGGTATCCAGACTCCGGTTATTACGTTGAGCGTTCAGGCTCCGGTCAGTTTCGTTGAGTATCCAGACTCCGGTTATTAATTTGAGCGTTTAGGCTCCATTCAGTTTTGTTGAGTATCCAGACTCTGGTTATTACGTTGAGCGTTCAGGTTCCAGTCAGTTTCGTTGAGTATCCAAACTCCGGTTATTAAGTTAAGCGTTCAGGCTCCGGTCATTTTCTTTGAGTATCCAGACTCCGGTTATTACGTTGAGCGTTCGGGCTCCTGTCATTTTCGTTGTGTATCCAGAATCTGGTTATTATGTTGAGCGTTCAGGCTCCGGTCTGTTTCGTTGAGTATTCAGACTTCGGTTATTAAGTTAAACATTCAGTCTCCGGTCAGTTTCGTTGGGTATCCAGACTCCAGTTATTACGTTGAGCATTCAGGCTCCGTTCAGTTTCGTTGAGTATCCAAACTCCGGTTATTACATTGAGTGTTCAAGCTCCGGTCAGTTTCTTTTGTTATCCAGACTTCGGTTTTTACGTTGAGCGTTCAGGCACCGGTCAATTTTGTTGAGTATCTAGACTCCAGTTATTACATTGAGCATTCAGGCTCCGGTCATTTTCGTTGAGTCTCCAGATTCTGATTATTATGTTTTGTGTTCAAGCTCCGATTAGTTTCGTTCAGAATCCAGACTCCGGTTATTACGTTGAGCACTCACGCTCCGGTCAGTTTCGTTAGGTATCCAGACTCTGGTCATTATGTTGAGCGTTAAGGCTCCGGTCAGTTTCGTTGAGTATCCAGACTCCGGTTACTAAGTTGTGCATTCAGGCTCCGGTCATTTTCGTTGAGTATCCAGACTCTGGTTATTACGTTGAGCGTTCAGGCTCTGGTCATTATGTTGATCATTCAGGCTCCGGCCAGTTTCGTTGAGTATCTAGACTCTAGTTATTACGTTGAGCGTTCAGGCTCTGGTTAGTTTCGTTGGGTATCCATACTCCGGTTATTACGTTGAGCATTAAGGCTCTGGTAATTTTTGTTGAGTATCCAGACTCCGGTTATTACGTTGAGCGTTCAGGCTCCGGTCAATTTCGTTCAGTATCCAAACTCCGGTTATTAAGTTGAGCGGTCATGCTCCGGTCATTTTCTTTGAGTTTCCAGACTCCGGTTATTACGTTGAGCGTTCGGGGTCTGATAATTTTCGTTGAGTATCAAGACTCCGGTTATTATGTTGAGCGTTCAGGCTCCGGTCAGTTTCGTTGAGTATCCAGACTCCATTTATTAAGTTGAGCGTTCAGGCTCCATTCAGTTTTGTTGGGTATCCAAACTCCGGTTATTACGTTGAGCGTTCAGGCTCCGGTCTGTTTCGTAGAGTATCCATACTCCTGTTATTACGTTGAGCACTCACGCTCCGGTCAGTTTCGTTGGGTATCCAGACTCCGGTTATTACGTTGTGCGTTAAGGCTCCAGTCATTTTTGTTGAGTATCCAGACTCCGGTTATTACGTTGAGTGTTCAGGCTCCGGTCAGTTTCGTTGAGTATCCAAACTCCAGTTATTAAGTTGAGCGTTCATGCTCTGGTCATTTTCATTGAGTATCCAGAATTCAGTTATTACGTTGAGCATTCGGGCTCCGGTCATTTACGTTGAGTATCCAGACTCCGGTTATTACGTTGAGCGTTCAGGCTCCGGTCAGTTTCGTTGAGTATCCAGAATCCGGTTATTAAGTTTAGCGTTCAGGCTCCATTCAGTTTTTTTGGGTATCCAGACTCCGGTTATTACGTTGAGCGTTCAGGCTCCGGTCAGTTTCGTTGAGTATCCAAACTCCAGTTATTAAGTTGAGCGTTCATGCTCTGGTCATTTTCTTTGAGTTTCAAGACTCCGGTTATTACGTTGAGCGTTCGGGCTCCGGTCATTTTCGTTGAGTATCCAGACTCCGGTTATTACGTTGAGCGTTCAGGCTCCGGTCAGTTTCTTTGGTTATCCAGACTTCGGTTATTAAGTTGAGCGTTCAGGCTCCGGTCAATTTTGTTGAGTATCTAGACTCCGGTTATTACGTTGAGCATTCAGGCTCCGGTCATTTTCGTTGAGTCTCCAGATTCCGGGTATTATGTTTTGTGTTCAAGCTCCGATTATTTTCGTTGAGAATCCAGACTCCGATTATTACGTTGAGCACTGACGCTCCGGTCAGTTTCGTTAGGTATCCAGACACTGGTCATTATGTTGAGCGTTAAAGCTCCGGTTATTAAGTTGTACATTCAGGCTCTGGTCATTTTCGTTGAGTATCCAGACTCTGGTTATTACGTTGAGCGTTTAGGCTCTGGTTATTAAGTTGATCGTTCAGGCTCCGGCCAGTTTCGTTGAGTATCCAGACTCCAGTTATTACGTTGAGCGTTCAGGCTCTGGTTAGTTTCGTTGGGTATCCATACTCCGGTTATTACGTTGAGCATTAAGGCTCTGGTAATTTTTGTTGAATATCCAGACTTCGGTTATTACGTTGAGCGTTCAGGCTCCGGTCAGTTTCGTTGAGTATCCAAACTCCAGTTTTTAAGTTGAGCGTTCATGCTCTGGTCATTTTCTTTGAGTATCCAGACTTCGGTTATTACGTTGAGCGTTCGGGCTCCGGTCATTTTCGTTGAGTATCCAGACTCCGGTTATTACGTTGAGCGTTCGGGCTCCGGTAAGTTTCGTTGAGTATCCAAACTCCAGTTATTAAGTTGAGCGTTCTTGCTCTGGTCATTTTCTTTGAGTTTCCAGACTCCGGTTATTACGTTGAGCGTTCGGGCTCCGGTCATTTTCGTTGAGTATCCAGACTCCAGTTATTACGTTGAGCGTTCAGGCTCCGATCAATTTCGTTGAGTATCCAGAATCCGGTTATTAAGTTTAGCGTTCAGGCTCCATTCAGTTTTGTTGGGTATCCAGACTCCAGTTATTACGTTGAGCATTCAGGCTCCGATCAGTTTCGTTGAGTATCCAGACTCCGGTTATAACGTTGAGCATTCACGCTCCGGTCAGTTTCTTTGGTTATCCAGACTTCGGTTATTAAGTTGAGTGTTCAGGCTCCGGTCAATTTTGTTGAGTATCTAGACTACGGTTATTACGTTGAGCATTCAGGCTCCGGTCATTTTCGTTGAGTCTCCAGATTCCGGTTATTATGTTTTGTGTTCAAGCTCCGATTATTTTCGTTGAGAATCCAGACTCCGGTTATTACGTTGAGCACTGACGCTCCGGTCAGTTTCGTTAGGTATCCAGACACTGGTCATTATGTTGAGCGTTAAGGCTCCGGTTATTACGTTGAGCGTTCGGGCTCCGGTCAGTTACATTGAGTATCCAGACTCCGGTTATCACGTTGAGCGTTCAGGCTCCGGTCAGTTTCTTTGGTTATCCAGACTTCGGTTATTAAGTTGAGCGTTCAGGCTCCGGTCAATTTTGTTGAGTATCTAGACTCCGGTTATTACGTTGAGCATTCAGGCTCCGGTCATTTTCGTTGAGTCTCCAGATTCCGGTTATTATGTTTTGTGTTCAAGCTCCGATTATTTTCGTTGAGAATCCAGACTCCGGTTATTACGTTGAGCACTGACGCTCCGGTCAGTTTCGTTAGGTATCCAGACACTGGTCATTATGTTGAGCGTTAAAGCTTCGGTTATTAAGTTGTGCATTCAGGCTCCGGTCATTTTCGTTGAGTATCCAGACTCTGGTTATTACGTTGAGCGTTTAGGCTCTGGTTATTAAGTTGATCGTTCAGGCTCCGGCCAGTTTCGTTGAGTATCCAGACTCCAGTTATTACGTTGAGCGTTCAGGCTCTGGTTATTTTCGTTGGGTATCCATACTCCGGTTATTACGTTGAGCATTAAGGCTCTGGTAATTTTTGTTGAGTATCCAGACTTCGGTTATTACGTTGAGCGTTCAGGCTCCGGTCAGTTTCGTTGAGTATCCAAACTCCAGTTTTTAAGTTGAGCGTTCATGCTCTGGTCATTTTCTTTGAGTATCCAGACTTCGGTTATTACGTTGAGCGTTCGGGCTCCGGTCATTTTCGTTGAGTATCCAGACTCCAGTTATTACATTGAGCGTTCAGGCTCCGGTCAATTTCGTTGAGTATCCAGAATCCGGTTATTAAGTTTAGCGTTCAGGCTCCATTCAGTTTTGTTGGGTATCCAGACTCCGGTTATTACGTTGAGCGTTCAAGCTCCGGTCAGTTTCGTTGAGTATCCAAACTCCAGTTATTAAGTTGAGCGTTCATGCTCTGGTCATTTTCTTTGAGTTTCCAGACTCCGGTTATTACGTTGAGCGTTCGGGCTCCGTTCATTTTCGTTGATTATCCAGACTCCGGTTATTACTTTGAGCGTTCAGGATCGGGTCAGTTTTGTTGAGTATCCAGAATCCGGTTATTAAGTTGAGCGTTCAGGCTCCATTCAGTTTTGTTGGGTATCCAGACTCCGGTTATTACGTTGAGCGTTCAGGCTCCGGTCAGTTTCGTTGAGTATCCAGACTCCGGTTATTAATTTGAGCGTTTAGGCTCCATTCAGTTTTTATGAGTATCCAGACTCCAATTATTACGTTGAGCGTTCAGGTTCCGGTCAGTTTCGTTGAGTATCCAAACTCCGTTTATTAATTTGAGCATTCAGGCTCTGGTCATTTTGTTTGAGTATCCAGACTCCGGTTATTACGTTGAGCGTTGGGGCTCCGGTCATTTTCATTGTGTATCCAGAATCTGGTCATTACATTGAGCGTTCAGGCTCCGGTCTGTTTCGTTGAGTATCCATACTTCGGTTATTAAGTTAAACATTCAGGCTCCGGTCAGTTTCGTTGGGTATCCAGACTCCAGTTATTACGTTGAGCATTCAGGCTCCGATCAGTTTCGTTAAGTATCCAGACTCCAGTTATTACGTTGAGCGTTCACGCTCCGGTCAGTTTCTTTGGTTTTCCAGACTTCGGTTATTAAGTTGAGCATTCAGGCTCCGGTCATTTTCGTTGAGTATCCAGACTCTGGTTATCACGTTGAGCGTTCAGGCTACGGTCATTACGTTTATCATTCAGGCTCCGGTCAATTTCGTTTAGTATCCACACTCCAGTTATTACGTTGAGCGTTCAGGCTCCGGTCAGTTTCGATGGGTATCCATACTCCGGTTATTACGTTGAGCATTAAGGCTCTGGTAATTTTTGTTGAGTATCCAGAATTCGGTTATTACGTTGAGCGTTCAGGCTCCGGTTAGTTTCGTTAAGTATCCAAACTCCGGTTATTAAGTTGAGCGGTCATGCCCCGATCATTTTCTTTGAGTTTCCAGACTCCGGTTATTACATTGAGCGTTCTGTCTCTGATCATTTTCGTTGATTATCAAGACTTCGGTTATTACGTTGAGCGTTCAGGCTCCGGTCAGTTTCGTTGAGTATCCAGACTCCGGTTATTAAGTTGAGCGTTCATGCTCTGGTCATTTTCTTTGAGTTTCCAGACTTCGGTTATTACGTTGAGTGTTCTGGCTCCGGTCTGTTTCGTTGAGTATCCATACTCCGGTTATTACGTTGAGCACTCACGCTCCGGTCAGTTTCGTTGGGTATCCAGACTCTGGTTATTACGTTGAGCGTTAAGGCTCCGGCCATTTTTGTTGAGTATCCAGACTCCAGTTATTACGATGAGCGTTAAGGCTCCGGTCAGTTTCGTTGAGTATCCAAACTCCAGTTATTAAGTTGAGCGTTCATGCTCTGGTCATTTTCTTTGAGTTTCAAGACTCCGGTTATTACGTTGAGCGTTCGGGCTCCGGTCATTTTCGTTGAGTATCCAGACTCCGGTTATTACGTTGAGCGTTCAGGCTCCGGTCAGTTTCTTTGGTTATCCAGACTTCGGTTATTAAGTTGAGCGTTCAGGCTCCGGTCAATTTTGTTGAGTATCTAGACTCCGGTTATTACGTTGAGCATTCAGGCTCCGGTCATTTTCGTTGAGTCTCCAGATTCCGGTTATTATGTTTTGTGTTCAAGCTCCGATTATTTTCGTTGACAATCCAGACTCCGGTTATTACGTTGAGCACTGACGCTCCGGTCAGTTTCGTTAGGTATCCAGACACTGGTCATTATGTTGAGCGTTAAAGCTCCGGTTATTAAGTTGTGCATTCAGGCTCTGGTCATTTTCGTTGAGTATCCAGACTCTGGTTATTACGTTGAGCGTTTAGGCTCTGGTTATTAAGTTGATCGTTCAGGCTCCGGCCAGTTTCGTTGAGTATCCAGACTCCAGTTATTACGTTGAGCGTTCAGGCTCTGGTTAGTTTCGTTGGGTATCCATACTCCGGTTATTACGTTGAGCATTAAGGCTCTGGTAATTTTTGTTGAGTATCCAGACTTCGGTTATTACGTTGAGCGTTCAGGCTCCAGTCAGTTTCGTTGAGTATCCAAACTCCAGTTTTTAAGTTGAGCGTTCATGCTCTGGTCATTTTCTTTGAGTATCCAGACTTCGGTTATTACGTTGAGCGTTCGGGCTCCGATCATTTTCGTTGTGTATCCAGACTCCGGTTATTAAGTTGAGCGGTCATGCTCCGGTCATTTTCTTTGAGTTTCCAGACTCCGGTTATTACGTTGAGCGTTCGGGGTCTGATAATTTTCGTTGAGTATCAAGACTCCGGTTATTATGTTGAGCGTTCAGGCTCCGGTCAGTTTCGTTGAGTATCCAGACTCCATTTATTAAGTTGAGCGTTCAGGCTCCATTCAGTTTTGTTGGGTATCCAAACTCCGGTTATTACGTTGAGCATTCAGGCTCCGGTCTGTTTCGTTGAGTATCCATACTCCTGTTATTACGTTGAGCACTCACGCTCCGGTCAGTTTCGTTGGGTATCCAGACTCCGGTTATTACGTTGTGCGTTAAGGCTCCAGTCATTTTTGTTGAGTATCCAGACTCCGGTTATTACGTTGAGTGTTCAGGCTCCGGTCAGTTTCGTTGAGTATCCAAACTCCAGTTATTAAGTTGAGCGTTCATGCTCTGGTCATTTTCATTGAGTATCCAGACTTCAGTTATTACGTTGAGCATTCGGGCTCCGGTCATTTACGTTGAGTATCCAGACTCCGGTTATTACGTTGAGCGTTCAGGCTCCGGTCAGTTTCGTTGAGTATCCAGAATCCGGTTATTAAGTTTAGCGTTCAGGCTCCATTCAGTTTTTTTGGGTATCCAGACTCCGGTTATTACGTTGAGCGTTCAGGCTCCGGTCAGTTTCGTTGAGTATCCAAACTCCAGTTATTAAGTTGAGCGTTCATGCTCTGGTCATTTTCTTTGAGTTTCAAGACTTCGGTTATTACGTTGAGCGTTCGGGCTCCGGTCATTTTCGTTGAGTATCCAGACTCCGGTTATTACGTTGAGCGTTCAGGCTCCGGTCAGTTTCTTTGGTTATCCAGACTTCGGTTATTAAGTTGAGCGTTCAGGCTCCGGTCAATTTTGTTGAGTATCTAGACTCCGGTTATTACGTTGAGCATTCAGGCTCCGGTCATTTTCGTTGAGTCTCCAGATTCCGGGTATTATGTTTTGTGTTCAAGCTCCGATTATTTTCGTTGAGAATCCAGACTCCGATTATTACGTTGAGCACTGACGCTCCGGTCAGTTTCGTTAGGTATCCAGACACTGGTCATTATGTTGAGCGTTAAAGCTCCGGTTATTAAGTTGTACATTCAGGCTCTGGTCATTTTCGTTGAGTATCCAGACTCTGGTTATTACGTTGAGCGTTTAGGCTCTGGTTATTAAGTTGATCGTTCAGGCTCCGGCCAGTTTCGTTGAGTATCCAGACTCCAGCTATTACGTTGAGCGTTCAGGCTCTGGTTAGTTTCGTTGGGTATCCATACTCCGGTTATTACGTTGAGCATTAAGGCTCTGGTAATTTTTGTTGAATATCCAGACTTCGGTTATTACGTTGAGCGTTCAGGCTCCGGTCAGTTTCGTTGAGTATCCAAACTCCAGTTTTTAAGTTGAGCGTTCATGCTCTGGTCATTTTCTTTGAGTATCCAGACTTCGGTTATTACGTTGAGCGTTCGGGCTCCGGTCATTTTCGTTGAGTATCCAGACTCCGGTTATTACGTTGAGCGTTCGGGCTCCGGTAAGTTTCGTTGAGTATCCAAACTCCAGTTATTAAGTTGAGCGTTCTTGCTCTGGTCATTTTCTTTGAGTTTCCAGACTCCGGTTATTACGTTGAGCGTTCGGGCTCCGGTCATTTTCGTTGAGTATCCAGACTCCAGTTATTACGTTGAGCGTTCAGGCTCCGATCAATTTCGTTGAGTATCCAGAATTCGGTTATTAAGTTTAGCGTTCAGGCTCCATTCAGTTTTGTTGGGTATCCAGACTCCAGTTATTACGTTGAGCATTCAGGCTCCGATCAGTTTCGTTGAGTATCCAGACTCCGGTTATAATGTTGAGCATTCACGCTCCGGTCAGTTTCTTTGGTTATCCAGACTTCGGTTATTAAGTTGAGTGTTCAGGCTCCGGTCAATTTTGTTGAGTATCTAGACTACGGTTATTACGTTGAGCATTCAGGCTCCGGTCATTTTCGTTGAGTCTCCAGATTCCGGTTATTATGTATTGTGTTCAAGCTCCGATTATTTTCGTTGAGAATCCAGACTCCGGTTATTACGTTGAGCACTGACGCTCCGGTCAGTTTCGTTAGGTATCCAGACACTGGTCATTATGTTGAGCGTTAAAGCTTCGGTTATTAAGTTGTGCATTCAGGCTCCGGTCATTTTCGTTGAGTATCCAGACTCTGGTTATTACGTTGAGCGTTTAGGCTCTGGTTATTAAGTTGATCGTTCAGGCTCCGGCCAGTTTCGTTGAGTATCCAGACTCCAGTTATTACGTTGAGCGTTCAGGCTCTGGTTATTTTCGTTGGGTATCCATACTCCGGTTATTACGTTGAGCATTAAGGCTCTGGTAATTTTTGTTGAGTATCCAGACTTCGGTTATTACGTTGAGCGTTCAGGCTCCGGTCAGTTTCGTTGAGTATCCAAACTCCAGTTTTTAAGTTGAGCATTCATGCTCTGGTCATTTTCTTTGAGTATCCAGACTTCGGTTATTACGTTGAGCGTTCGGGCTCCGGTCATTTTCGTTGAGTATCCAGACTCCGGTTATTACGTTGAGCGTTCGGGCTCCGGTAAGTTTCGTTGAGTATCCAAACTCCAGTTATTAAGTTGAGCGTTCTTGCTCTGGTCATTTTCTTTGAGTTTCCAGACTCCGGTTATTACGTTGAGCGTTCGGGCTCCGGTCATTTTCGTTGAGTATCCAGACTCCAGTTATTACATTGAGCGTTCAGGCTCCGGTCAATTTCGTTGAGTATCCAGAATCCGGTTATTAAGTTTAGCGTTCAGGCTCCATTCAGTTTTGTTGGGTATCCAGACTCCGGTTATTACGTTGAGCGTTCAAGCTCCGGTCAGTTTCGTTGAGTATCCAAACTCCAGTTATTAAGTTGAGCGTTCATGCTCTGGTCATTTTCTTTGAGTTTCCAGACTCCGGTTATTACGTTGAGCGTTCGGGCTCCGTTCATTTTCGTTGATTATCCAGACTCCGGTTATTACTTTGAGCGTTCAGGGTCGGGTCAGTTTTGTTGAGTATCCAGAATCCGGTTATTAAGTTGAGCGTTCAGGCTCGATTCAGTTTTGTTAGGTATCCAGACTCCGGTTATTACGTTGAGCGTTCAGGCTCCGGTCAGTTTCGTTGAGTATCCAGACTCCGGTTATTAATTTGAGCGTTTAGGCTCCATTCAGTTTTTATGAATATCCAGACTCCAATTATTACGTTGAGCGTTCAGGTTCCGGTCAGTTTCGTTGAGTATCCAAACTCCGTTTATTAATTTGAGCATTCAGGCTCTGGTCATTTTGTTTGAGTATCCAGACTCCGGTTATTACGTTGAGCGTTGGGGCTCCGGTCATTTTCGTTGTGTATCCAGAATCTGGTCATTACATTGAGCGTTCAGGCTCCGGTCTGTTTCGTTGAGTATCCATACTTCGGTTATTAAGTTAAACATTCAGGCTCCGGTCAGTTTCGTTGGGTATCCAGACTCCAGTTATTACGTTGAGCATTCAGGCTCCGATCAGTTTCGTTAAGTATCCAGACTCCAGTTATTACGTTGAGCGTTCACGCTCCGGTCAGTTTCTTTGGTTTTCCAGACTTCGGTTATTAAGTTGAGCATTCAGGCTCCGGTCATTTTCGTTGAGTATCCAGACTCTGGTTATCACGTTGAGCGTTCAGGCTACGGTCATTACGTTTATTGTTCAGGCTCCGGTCAATTTCGTTTAGTATCCAGACTCCAGTTATTACGTTGAGCGTTCAGGCTCCGGTCAGTTTCGATGGGTATCCATACTCCGGTTATTACGTTGAGCATTAAGGCTCGGGTAATTTTTGTTGAGTATCCAGAATTCGGTTATTACGTTGAGCGTTCAGGCTCCGGTTAGTTTCGTTAAGTATCCAAACTCCGGTTATTATGTTGAGCGGTCATGCCCCGATCATTTTCTTTAAGTTTCCAGACTCCGGTTATTACATTGAGCGTTCTGTCTCTGATCATTTTCGTTGATTATCAAGACTTCGGTTATTACGTTGAGCGTTCAGGCTTCGGTCAGTTTCGTTGAGTATCTAGACTCCGGTTATTAAGTTGAGCGTTCATGCTCTGGTCATTTTCTTTGAGTTTCCAGACTTCGGTTATTACGTTGAGTGTTCTGGCTCCGGTCTGTTTCGTTGAGTATCCATACTCCGGTTATTACGTTGAGCACTCACGCTCCGGTCAGTTTCGTTGGGTATCCAGACTCTGGTTATTACGTTGAGCGTTAAGGCTCCGGCCATTTTTATTGAGTATCCAGACTCCAGTTATTACGATGAGCGTTCAGGCTCCGGTCAGTTTCGTTGAGTATCCAAACTCCAGTTATTAAGTTGAGCGTTCATGCTCTGGTCATTTTCTTTGAGTTTCAAGACTCCGGTTATTACGTTGAGCGTTCGGGCTCCGGTCATTTTCGTTGAGTATCCAGACTCCGGTTATTACGTTGAGCGTTCAGGCTCCGGTCAGTTTCTTTGGTTATCCAGACTGCGGTTATTAAGTTGAGCGTTCAGGCTCCGGTCAATTTTGTTGAGTATCTAGACTCCGGTTATTACGTTGAGCATTCAGGCTCCGGTCATTTTTGTTGAGTCTCCAGATTCCGGTTATTATGTTTTGTGTTCAAGCTCCGATTATTTTCGTTGACAATCCAGACTCCGGTTATTACGTTGAGCACTGACGCTCCGGTCAGTTTCGTTAGGTATCCAGACACTGGTCATTATGTTGAGCGTTAAAGCTCCGGTTATTAAGTTGTGCATTCAGGCTCTGGTCATTTTCGTTGAGTATCCAGACTCTGGTTATTACGTTGAGCGTTTAGGCTCTGGTTATTAAGTTGATCGTTCAGGCTCCGGCCAGTTTCGTTGAGTATCCAGACTCCAGTTATTACGTTGAGCGTTCAGGCTCTGGTTAGTTTCGTTGGGTATCCATACTCCGGTTATTACGTTGAGCATTAAGGCTCTGGTAATTTTTGTTGAGTATCCAGACTTCGGTTATTACGTTGAGCGTTCAGGCTCCAGTCAGTTTCGTTGAGTATCCAAACTCCAGTTTTTAAGTTGAGCGTTCATGCTCTGGTCATTTTCTTTGAGTATCCAGACTTCGGTTATTACGTTGAGCGTTCGGGCTCCGATCATTTTCGTTGTGTATCCAGAATCTGGTCATTACATTGAGCGTTCAGGCTCCGGTCTGTTTCGTTGAGTATCCATACTTCGGTTATTAAGTTAAACATTCAGGCTCCGGTCAGTTTCGTTGGGTATCCAGACTCCAGTTATTACGTTGAGCATTCAGGCTCCGATCAGTTTCGTTGAGTATCCAGACTCCGGTTATAACGTTGAGCATTCACGCTCCGGTCAGTTTCTTTGGTTATCCAGACTTCGGTTATTAAGTTGAGTGTTCAGGCTCCGGTCAATTTTGTTGAGTATCTAGACTACGGTTATTATGTTGAGCATTCAGGCTCCGGTCATTTTCGTTGAGTCTCCAGATTCCGGTTATTATGTTTTGTGTTCAAGCTCCGATTATTTTCGTTGAGAATCCAGACTCCGGTTATTACGTTGAGCACTGACGCTCCGGTCAATTTCGTTAGGTATCCAGACACTGGTCATTATGTTGAGCGTTAAGGCTCCGGTTATTAAGTTGTGCATTCAGGCTCCGGTCATTTTCGTTGAGTATCCAGACTCTGGTTATCACGTTGAGCGTTCAGGCTACGGTCATTACGTTGATCGTTCAGGCTCCGGTCAATTTCGTTGAGTATCCAGACTCCAGTTATTACTTGTAGCGTTCAGGCTCTGGTTAGTTTCGTTGCGTATCCATACTCTGGTTATTACGTTGAGCATTAAGGCTCTGGTAATTTTTGTTGAGTATCCAGAATTCGGTTATTACGTTGAGCGTTCAGGCTCCGGTTAGTTTCGTTAAGTATCCAAACTCTGGTTATTAAGTTGAGCGGTCATGCCCCGATCATTTTCTTTGAGTTTCCAGACTCCGGTTATTACGTTGAGCGTTCCGGCTTTGATCATTTTCGTTGAGTATCAAGACTCCGGTTATTACGTTGAGCGTTCAGGCTCCGGTCAGTTTCGTTGAGTATCCAGACTCCGATTATTAAGTTGAGTGTTTAAGCTCCATTCAGTTTTGTTGGTTATCCAGACTCCGGTTATTACGTTGAGCGTTCAGACTCCGGTCTGTTTCGTTGAGTATCCATACTCCGGTTATTACGTTGAGCGTTAAGGCTCTGGCCATTTTTGTTGAGTATCCAGACTCCAGTTATTACGATGAGTGTTCAGGCTCCGGTCAGTTTCGTTGAGTATCCAAACTCCAATTATTAAGTTGAGCGTTCATGCTCTGGTCATTTTCTTTGAGTTTCCAGACTTCGGTTATTACGTTGAGTGTTCGGGCTCCGGTCATTTTCGTTGAGTATCCAGACTCCGGTTGTTACGTTGAGCGTTCAGGCTCCGGTCAGTTTCGTTGAGTATCCAGAATCCGGTTATTAAGTTTAGCGTTCAGGCTTCATTCAGTTTTGTTGGGTATCCAGACTCCGGTTATTACGTTGAGCGTTCAGGCTCCGGTCATTTTCGTTGAGTATCCAAACTCTAGTTATTAAGTTGAGCATTCATGCTCTAGTCATTTTCTTTGAGTTTCCAGACTCCGGTTATTACGTTGAGCGTTCGGGCTCTGGTCAGTTTCATTGAGTATCCAGACTCCGGTTATAACATTGAGCGTTCACGCTCCGGTCAGTTTCTTTGGTTATCCAGACTTCGGTTATTAAGTTGAGCGTTCAGGCTCCGGTCAATTTTGTTGAGTATCTAGACTCCGGTTATTACGTTGAGCATTCAGGCTCCGGTCATTTTCGTTGAGTCTCCAGATTCCGGTTATTATGTTGTGTTCAAGCTCTGATTATTTTCGTTGAGAATCCAGACTCCGGTTATTACGTTGAGCACTGACGCTCCGGTCAGTTTCGTTAGGTATCCAGACACTGGTCATTATGTTGAGCGTTAAAGCTTCGGTTATTAAGTTGTGCATTCAGGCTCCGGTCAGTTTCGTTGAGTATCCAGACTCTGGTTATTACGTTGAGCGTTTAGGCTCTGGTTATTAAGTTGATCGTTCAGGCTCCGGCCAGTTTCGTTGAGTATCCAGACTCCAGTTATTACGTTGCGCGTTCAGGCTCTGGTTATTTTCGTTGGGTATCCATACTCCGGTTATTACGTTGAGCATTAAGGCTCTGGTAATTTTTGTTGAGTATCCAGACTTCGGTTATTACGTTGAGCGTTCAGGCTCCGGTCAGTTTCGTTGAGTATCCAAACTCCAGTTTTTAAGTTGAGCGTTCATGCTCTGGTCATTTTCTTTGAGTATCCAGACTTCGGTTATTACGTTGAGCGTTCGGGCTCCGGTCATTTTCGTTGAGTATCCAGACTCCGGTTATTACGTTGAGCGTTCGGGCTCCGGTAAGTTTCGTTGAGTATCCAAACTCCAGTTATTAAGTTGAGCGTTCTTGCTCTGGTAATTTTCTTTGAGTTTCCAGACTCCGGTTATTACGTTGAGCGTTCGGGCTACGGTCATTTTCGTTGAGTATCCAGACTCCAGTTATTACGTTGAGCGTTCAGGCTCCGGTCAATTTCGTTGAGTATCCAGAATCCGGTTATTAAGTTGAGCGTTCAGGCTCCATTCAGTTTTGTTGGGTATCCAGACTCCGGTTATTACGTTGAGCGTTCAAGCTCCGGTCAGTTTCGTTGAGTATCCAAACTCCAGTTATTAATTTGAGCGTTTAGGCTCCATTCAGTTTTTATGAGTATCCAGACTCCAATTATTACGTTGAGCGTTCAGGTTCCGGTCAGTTTCGTTGAGTATCCAAACTCCGTTTATTAATTTGAGCATTCAGGCTCTGGTCATTTTGTTTGAGTATCCAGACTCCGGTTATTACGTTGAGCGTTGGGGCTCCGGTCATTTTCGTTGTGTATCCAGAATCTGGTCATTACATTGAGCGTTCAGGCTCCGGTCTGTTTCGTTGAGTATCCATACTTTGGTTATTAAGTTAAACATTCAGGCTCCGGTCAGTTTCGTTGGGTATACAGACTCCAGTTATTACGTTGAGCATTCAGGCTCCGATCAGTTTCGTTAAGTATCCAGACTCCGGTTATTACGTTGAGCGTTCACGCTCCGGTCAGTTTCTTTGGTTTTCCAGACTTCGGTTATTAAGTTGAGCGTTCAGGCTCCGGTTAATTTTGTTGTGTATCTAGACTCAGGTTATTACGTTGAGCACTGACGCTCCAGATTCCGGTTATTATGTTTTGTGTTCAAGCTCCGATTAGTTTCGTTCAGAATCCAGACTCCGGTTATTACGTTGCGCACTGACGCTCCGGTCAGTTTCGTTAGGTATCCAGACTTTGGTCATTACGTTGAGCGTTAAGGCTCCGGTTATTAAGTTATGCATTCAGGCTCCGGTCATTTTCGTTGAGGATCCAGACTCTGGTTATTACGTTGAACTTTCAGCCTCCGATCATTATGTTGACCGTTCAGGCTCCGGCGAAGTTCGTTGAGTATCCAGACTCCAGTTATTACGTTGAGCGTTCAGGCTCTGGTTAGTTTCATTAAGTATCCAAACTCCGGTTATTAAGTTGAGCGGTCATGCCCCAGTCATTTTCTTTGAGTTTCCAGACTCCGGTTATTACGTTGAGCGTTCGGGCTCTGATCATTTTCGTTGAGTATCAAGACTCTGGTTATTACGTTGAGCGCTCAGGCTCCGGTCAGTTTCGTTGAGTATCCAGACTCCGGTTATTAAGTTGAGCGTTCAGGCTCCATTCAGTTTTGTTGGGTATCCAGACTCCGGTTATTACGTTGAGCATTCAGGCTCCGGTCTGTTTCGTTGAGTATCCATACTCCGGTTATTACGTTGAGCACTCACGCTCCGGTCAGTTTCGTTGGGTATCCAGACTCCGGTTATTACGTTGAGGGTTAAGGCTCCGGCCATTTTTGTTGAGTATCCAGACTCCAGTTATTACGTTGAGCGTTCAGGCTCCGGTCTGTTTCGTTGAGTATCCAAACTCCAGTTATTAAGTTGAGCGTTCATGCTTCGGTCATTTTCTTTGAGTATCCAGACTTCGGTTATTACGTTGAGCGTTCGGGCTCCGGTCATTTTCGTTGAGTATCCAGACTCCGGTTATTACGTTGAGCGTTCAGGCTCTAGTCAGTTTCATTGAGTATCCAGAATCCGGTTATTAAGTTGAACGTTCAGGCTCCATTCAGTTTTGTTGGGTATCCAGACTCCGGTTATTACGTTGAGCGTTCAGGCTCCGGTCAGTTTCGTTGAGTATCCAAACTCCAGTTATTAAGTTGAGCGTTCATGCTCTGGTCATTTTCTTTGAGTTTCCAGACTCCGGTTATTACGTTGAGCGTTCGGGCTCTGGTCATTTTCGTTGAGTATCCAGAATCTGGTTATTACGTTGAGCGTTCAGGCTCCGGTCAGTTTCGTTGAGTATCCAGAATCCGGTTATTAAGTTGAGCGTTCAGGCTCCATTCAGTTTTGTTGGGTATCCAGACTCTGGTTATTACGTTGAGCGTTCAGGCTCCGGTCAGTTTCGTTGAGTATCCAGACTCCGGTTATTAATTTGAGCGTTTAGGCTCCATTCAGTTTTGTTGAGTATCCAGACTCTGGTTATTTCGTTGAGCGTTCAGGTTCCAGTCAGTTTCGTTGAGTATCCAAACTCCGGTTATTAAGTTAAGCGTTCAGGCTCCGGTCATTTTCTTTGAGTATCCAGACTCCGGTTATTACGTTGAGCGTTCGGTCTCCGGTCATTTTCGTTGTGTATCCAGAATCTGGTTATTATGTCGAGCGTTCAGGCTCCGGTCTGTTTCGTTGAGTATCCAGACTTCGGTTATTATGTTAAACATTCAGGCTCCGGTCAGTTTCGTTGGGTATCCAGACTCCAGTTATTACGTTGAGCATTCAGGCTCCGTTCAGTTTCGTTGAGTATCCAGACTCCGGTTATTATGTTGAGTGTTCAAGCTCCGGTCAGTTTCTTTTGTTATCCAGACTTCAGTTTTTACGTTGAGCGTTCAGGCACCGGTCAATTTTGTTGAGTATCTAGACTCCAGTTATTACATTGAGCATTCAGGCTCCGGTCATTTTCGTTGAGTCTCCAGATTCTGGTTATTATGTTTTGTGTTCAAGCTCCGATTAGTTTCGTTCAGAATCCAGACTCCGATTATTACGTTGAGCACTCACGCTCCGGTCAGTTTCGTTAGGTATCCAGACTTTGGTCATTATGTTGAGCGTTAAGGCTCCGGTCAGTTTCGTTAAGTATCCAGACTCCGGTTACTAAGTTGTGCATTCAGGCTCCGGTCATTTTCGTTGAGTATCCAGACTCTGGTTATTACGTTAAGCGTTCAGGCTCTGGTCATTATGTTGATCATTCATGCTCCGGCCAGTTTCGTTGAGTATCTAGACTCTAGTTATTACGTTGAGCGTTCAGGCTCTGGTTAGTTTCGTTGGGTATCCATACTCCGGTTATTACGTTGAGCATTAAGGCTCTGGTAATTTTTGTTGAGTATCCAGACTCCGGTTATTACGTTGAGCGTTCAGGCTCCGGTCAATTTCGTTGAGTATCCAAACTCCGGTTATTAAGTTGAGCGGTCATGCTCTGGTCATTTTCTTTGAGTTTCCAGACTCCGGTTATTACGTTGAGCGTTCGGGGTCTGATAATTTTCGTTTAGTATCAAGACTCCGGTTATTATGTTGAGCGTTCAGGCTCCGGTCAGTTTCGTTGAGTATCCAGACTCCATTTATTAAGTTGAGCGTTCAGGCTCCATTCAGTTTTGTTGGGTATCCAGACTCCAGTTATTACGTTGAGCGTTCAGGCTCCGGTCTGTTTCGTTGAGTATCCATACTCCTGTTATTACGTTGAGCACTCACGCTCCGGTCAGTTTCGTTGGGTATCCAGACTCCGGTTATTACGTTGTGCGTTAAGGCTCCAGTCATTTTTGTTGAGTATCCAGACTCCGGTTATTACGTAGAGTGTTCAGGCTCCGGTCAGTTTCGTTGAGTATCCAAACTCCAGTTATTAAGTTGAGCGTTCATGCTCTGGTCATTTTCATTGAGTATCCAGACTTCAGTTATTACGTTGAGTATTCGGGCTCCGGTCATTTTCGTTGAGTATCCAGACTCCGGTTATTACGTTGAGCGTTCAGGCTCTGGGCAGTTTCGTTGAGTATCCAGAATCCGGTTATTAAGTTGAGCGTTCAGGCTCCATTCAGTTTTGTTGGGTATCCAGACTTCGGTTATTACGTTGAGCATTCAGGCTCCGGTCAGTTTCGTTGAGTATCCAAACTCCAGTTATTAAGTTGAGCGTTCGGGCTCCGGTCATTTTCTTTGAGTTTCCAGACTCCGGTTATTACGTTGAGCGTTCGGGGTCTGATAATTTTCGTTGAGTATCAAGACTCCGGTTATTATGTTGAGCGTTCAGGCTCCGGTCAGTTTCGTTGAGTATCCAGACTCCATTTATTAAGTTGAGCGTTCAGGCTCCATTCAGTTTCGTTGGGTATCCAGACTCCGGTTATTACGTTGAGCGTTCAGGCTCCGGTCTGTTTCGTTGAGTATCCATACTCCTGTTATTACGTTGAGCACTCACGCTCCGGTCAGTTTCGTTGGGTATCCAGACTCCGGTTATTACGTTGAGCGTTCAGTCTCCGGTCAGTTTCGTTGAGTATCCAGACTCCGGTTATTAATTTGAGCGTTTAGGCTCCATTCAGTTTTTATGAGTATCGAGACTCCAATTATTACGTTGAGCGTTCAGGTTCCGGTCAGTTTCGTTGAGTATCCAAACTCCGTTTATTAATTTGAGCATTCAGGCTCTGGTCATTTTGTTTGAGTATCCAGACTCCGGTTATTACGTTGAGCGTTGGGGCTCCGGTCATTTTCGTTGTGTATCCAGAATCTGGTCATTACATTGAGCGTTCAGGCTCCGGTCTGTTTCGTTGAGTATCCATACTTCGGTTATTAAGTTAAACATTCAGGCTCCGGTCAGTTTCGTTGGGTATCCAGACTCCAGTTATTACGTTGAGCATTCAGGCTCCGATCAGTTTCGTTAAGTATCCAGACTCCGGTTATTACGTTGAGCGTTCACGCTCCGGTCAGTTTCTTTGGTTTTCCAGACTTCGGTTATTAAGTTGAGCGTTCAGGCTCCGGTCAATTTTGTTGTGTATCTAGACTCAGGTTATTACGTTGAGCATTCAGGCTCCGGTCATTTTCATTGAGTCTCCAGATTCCGGTTATTATGTTTTGTGTTCAAGCTCCGATTAGTTTCGTTCAGAATCCAGACTCCGGTTATTACGTTGAGCACTGACGCTCCGGTCAGTTTCGTTAGGTATCCAGACTTTGGTCATTACGTTGAGCGTTAAGGCTCCGGTTATTAAGTTGTGCATTCAGGCTCCGGTCATTTTCGTTGAGGATCCAGACTCTGGTTATTACGTTGAACTTTCAGGCTCCGGTCATTACGTTGATCGTTCAGGCTCCGGCGAAGTTCGTTGAGTATCCAGACTCCAGTTATTACGTTGAGAGTTCAGGCTCTGGTTAGTTTCATTAAGTATCCAAACTCCGGTTATTAAGTTGAGCGGTCATGCCCCGATCATTTTCTTTGAGTTTCCAGACTCCGGTTATTACGTTGAGCGTTCGGGCTCTGATCATTTTCGTTAAGTATCAAGACTCCGGTTATTACGTTGAGCGTTCAGGCTCCGGTCAGTTTCGTTGAGTATCCAGACTCCGGTTATTAAGTTGAGCGTTCAGGCTCCATTCAGTTTTGTTGGGTATCCAGACTCCGGTTATTACATTGAGCATTCAGGCTCCGGTCTGTTACGTTCAGTATCCATACTCCGGTTATTACGTTGAGCACTCACGCTCCGGTCAGTTTCGTTGGGTATCCAGACTCCGGTTATTACGTTGAGCGTTAAGGCTCCGGCCATTTTTGTTGAGTATCCAGACTCCAGTTATTACGTTGAGCGTTCAGGCTCCGGTCAGTTTCGTTGAGTATCCAAACTCCAGTTATTAAGTTGAGCGTTCATGCTTCGGTCATTTTCTTTGAGTATCCAGACTTCGGTTATTACGTTGAGCGTTCGGGCTCCGGTCATTTTCGTTGAGTATCCAGACTCCGGTTATTACGTTGAGCGTTCAGGCTCCGGTCAGTTTCATTGAGTATCCAGAATCCGGTTATTAAGTTGAGCGTTCAGGCTCCATTCAATTTTGTTGGGTATCCAGACTCCGGTTATTACGTTGAGCGTTCAGGCTCCGGTCAGTTTCGTTGAGTATCCAAACTCCAGTTATTAAGTTGAGCGTTCATGCTCTGGTCATTTTCTTTGAGTTTCTAGACTCCGGTTATTACGTTGAGCGTTCGGGCTCCGGTCATTTTCGTTGAGTATCCAGACTCTGGTTATTACGTTGAGCGTTCAGGCTCCAGTCAGTTTCGTTGAGCATCCAGAATCCGGTTATTAAGTTGAGCGTTCAGGCTCCATTCCATTCAGTTTTGTTGGGTATCCAGACTCCGGTTATTACGTTGAGCGTTCAGGCTCCGATCAGTTTCGTTGAGTATCCAGACTCCGGTTATTAATTTGAGCGTTTAGGCTCCATTCAGTTTTGTTGAGTATCCAGACTCCGGTTATTACGTTGAGCGTTCAGGTTCCAGTCAGTTTCGTTGAGTATCCAAACTCCGGTTATTAAGTTAAGCGTTCATGCTCCGGTCTTTTTCTTTGAGTATCCAGACTCCGGTTATTACGTTGAGCGTTCGGGCTCCGGTCATTTTCGTTGTGTATCCAGAATCTGGTTATTATGTTGAGCGTTCAGGCTCCGGTCTGTTTCGTTGAGTATCCAGACTTCGGTTATTAAGTTAAATATTCAGGCTCCGGTCAGTTTCGTTGGGTATCCAGATTCCAGTTATTACGTTGAACATTCAGGCTCCGTTCAGTTTCGTTGAGTATCCAGACTCCGGTTATTACGTTGAGCGTTCAAGCTCCGGTCAGTTTCTTTGGTTATCCAGACTTCGGTTATTACGTTGAGAGTTCAGGCTCCGGTCAATTTTGTTGAGTATCTAGACTCCGGTTATTACGTTGAGCATTCAGGCTCCGGTCATTTTCGTTGAGTCTCCAGATTCCGGTTATTATGTTTTGTGTTCAAGCTCCAATTAGTTTCATTGAGAATCCAGACTCCGGTTATTATGTTGAGCACTCACGCTCCGATCAGTTTCGTTAGGTATCCAGACTCTGGTCATTATGTTGAGCGTTAAGGCTCCGGTCAATTTCGTTGAGTATCCAGACTCCGGTTATTAAGTTGTGCATTCAGGCTCCGGTCATTTTTGTTGAGTATCCAGACTCTGGTTATTACATTGACCGTTCAGGCTCCGGTCATTACGTTGATCATTCCGGCTCCGGCCAGTTTCGTTGAGTATCTAGACTCAAGTTATTACGTTGAGCGTTCAGGCTCTGGTTAGTTTCGTTGGGTATCCATACTCCGGTTATCACGTTGAGCATTAAGGCTCTGGTAATTTTTGTTGAGTATCCAGACTCCGGTTATTACGTTGAGCGTTCAGGCTCCGGTCAGTTTCGTTGAGTATCCAAACTCTGGTTATTAAGTTGAGCGGTCATGCTCCGGTCATTTTCTTTGAGTTTCCAGACTCAGTTATTACGTTGAGCGTTCGGGGTCTGATAATTTTCGTTGAGTATCAAGACTCCGGTTATTACGTTGAGCGTTCAGGCTTCGGTCAATTTCGTTGAGTATCCACACTCTGGTTATTAAGTTGAGTGTTCAGGCTCCATTCAGTTTTGTTGGGTATCCAGACTCCGGTTATTACGTTAAGCGTTCAGGCTCCGGTCTGTTTCGTTGAGTATCCATACTCCGGTTATTACGTTGAGCACTCACGCTCCGGTCAGTTTCGTTGGGTATCCAGACTCCGGTTATTACGTTGAGCATTAAGGCTCCGGTCATTTTTGTTGAGTATCCAGACTCCGGTTATTACGTTGAGTGTTCAGGCTCCGGTCAGTTTCGTTGAGTATCCTAACTCCAGTTATTAAGTTGAGCGTTCATGCTCTGGTCATTTTCATTGAGTATCCAGACTTCGGTTATTACGTTGAGCATTCGGGCTCCGGTCATTTTCGTTGAGTATCCAGACTCCGGTTATTACGTTGAGCGTTCAGACTCCGGTCAGTTTCGTTGAGTATCCATACTCTAGTTATTAAGTTGAGCGTTCAGGCTCCATTCAGTTTTGTTGGGTATCCAGACTCCGGTTATTACGTTGAGTGTTCAGGCTCCGGTCAGTTTCGTTGAGTATCCAGACTCCGAATATTATGTTGAGCACTCATGCTCCGGTCAGTTTCGTTATGTATCCAGACTCCGGTTATTACGTTGAGCGTTAAGGCTCCGGTCATTTTTGTTGAGTATTCAGACTCCGGTTATTACGTTGAGCGTTCAGGCTCCGGTCAGTTTCGTTGAGTATCCAAACTCCAGTTATTAAGTTGAGCGTTCATGGTCTGGTCATTTTCTTTGAGTATCCAGACTCCGGTTATTACGTTGAGCGTTCGGGCTCCGGTCATTTTCGTTGAGTATCCAGACTCCGGTTATTACGTTGAGCGTTCAGGCTCTGTTGCACCCCAAAATTTGAGCAACTTTTCTTTACCTAGCTTGTGTTTCATTTCATTCACATTAGCATTATCATTTGCATTTCATGGACATGCATGCAGGAGATCAAGAGGTATGATTACCAATTAAGAGCTACACAAGAGTTTGAAGTAAGCTAAGAATGACATTCAAGTGTTCAAGGGTTGATATCCTAGTCAGAGAAGTTGGAAGATCGTCAGAGAGAGTGATTGAAGCCAAGTGTGTAGGTCTCCTAACTTGAAAGTTGTGGAAAGCCATCCGATGATTCTGAAGCCATGAAGTTAGACTTGAGGTCTTGAGAGAGCTCATGAGAAGTGTTAAAGATCACTTTGAGGCCTAGGCAGGTCATTGTGCAAGTTTAAGAAGACTCAACCATGATTGGTGCAGTTAGGGTTTGACTGGGTCAACCCTAAGTCAACTGATGATTTGGAGAAGGTTGAGACCTAATCCAAGAGCCATGTGATCATGTATTTATGCATTGAGATGTTATAAGGATGATTCCAAGGCTAACTCATCATGATTGAAGAGTTTGAGAAGTTTCAAGCTAGGGTTTCTAAGGCTTGACAGTGTAAAATCCCCTAGTTTGACCCCTATCTTCAAGGCAATTTAGCTCAAGATGTGATTGTCATATCATCTTACCCCAAACATGATTGTTGTAGAGCATGATCTTAGATTTAATTTGAGTGCTATAAGTACTTGATAGGATTTGTAGAACTCAAGTTATGGCTCATACAAGTTACAAATCATCTGAGGAATGTGAATTTGGAGCTTGAAAGTTACCCAACTTGCATGAAACTTTTGCCCTAGAAGGATGATTCCTATGAACTTTTGGTCAACATGAATGTTGTTCCGTATCCTCTTAGATTTCTAGAGAGTACTAGAAGTCCTTGATAGGATTTGTAGAACTCAAGTTATGGCTTTGACAAGTCAAGGGTATTTTGGACATTTGGAGATTATAGGTCATTTCAATCATAAGTCCATAATTCCTATTTGCAAGTTTCAAATGGGAAAATGTTCAACATCAAACTTGTTCAAAATGATGTTTTAAGGCTAGCCAACTGGTCATGAGAGGTTGGAATTGCTTGTAACTCAAAATTGCAAAATGGGCTTAAAAAGGAAGAATTAAAGTTCATTAAAAGGACCAAATTTGTGATTTTTCATTTGGTGACCAAATGAGACAAACCTATATGTCATTTTGATTGTAAAATGCATTTTAAAGACAATGGCAATGGCACTTTTCTCATTTGAGGTCAAAATCATGGAGTTGCATTTTGTTACTTAAGACTTAAGTTACATAAGCCAAACTACACACAAGTGCAAAACCAAGGTGCTAACACATTCAAATACCTTCATAATCTCATGTGAGGAGAATTTGGATGAAGAGCATAGTGAATACAAGCTGCTGCAAGGACTGGTATGAGGATGGCATGAGATTTAATTTTCCATGACATGAGATATTGAAATTCTCATTAAATTGATCCAGAACTTTCTAGATCATTCATTCATGTCCTATATAAACGTATGAAGTGATTCAGAGCCAAGGTTGGTGAGAATTGAGGGAGGATAGTGAGACTGAACTTTGAAATTTCTTCTTGAAAATCCAATTTTGTTACAAGGTTTGGATCAATTTCAATCCATTCTTTTGCTCCAGATAGCTTGCTCTAGTGTTAGTGGTTGATCCCAGATTGAATTCAAGGCACAACTGTGGAAGAATCGTGAGTTGGCCATTGGATTTTGAAGCTTGCAACTCAGAATCGGGTTCAAGAATCCACGAGGTCTCAGCTCATTTCTTTGCATACAGAAGGTTGATTGGATGCTATTGAAGGAATCTGGAGCTTATTGAAGGTTGATTTGAAGATTTAACCACTCTGTTCATCAAGAATTTGCAGGTATGTACTTTTCATCGTGCAACTTAATTTAAGCATAATCAATAGGAATTGTTAGTTTAGATGTGATGTAGATTGTTAGTAGAAGCTTTCTGGTAGCAATTGGCTAGGTTTGGAGACAATTAGGGAGATGACTCGAATTCTGTTCATGCTGATATCTTGATGATTCTTGAGAGTTAATCTTAATTTGATAGCTAGATCAACTCAGTGAAGCATGGTGATGATGTTAGACACCATAATTTTAAGTTTGGTGAGATTTGATCTTTAAGTGATTTTTGAGATTTTAATCATGATTTGAGTTAGGATGAGTTTCAATGTTATTGATTAGCATGGTTAGATTCAGTGGGAAAAATGGAGTGGATTAGTGTATTCATGTGAGAGTTTTGATGGAGTATTGATGAAGTACGATTTGGGGAAGATGGAGTTGAAGCTCTGAACTTCCATGGTTTCTTTCCCTCCAACATTCAAAAGGAAGAAGACGACTAGGTAGCCATTGGATATGGGCTGAAGACTTTGACCTGGGAAGGATCCAACGGCCACGAGTGATCTAAATTTTGTGAAGGACTCTAAGTTACTTGAATGCAGCGTTTCATTTAAGTAATCTGGGTGGGCTTAGTGCAACATTGATATCACCACCCCCCTTTTGGGCCCAACATTGAAATGAACTGGAAAAATATGCTATTCAAACCACGCGCCTACTAATTTCTCATTATTTTCTTTTAATTTCTTCAATTCATATGGTTTATTGAATAATCCATAAAATATTGAAAAATGACTCAATTAATTCCATTCTTTTTTCCATTGATTCATGATTGAATCCAGTTTTTTTTAGACAAAAAATATTAACATTTCATGCATTTTTGATTTTATGTTCATTTTTGAATTTTAATTGATATTAAAATAATCATGGTTGATACTTGATTTTGTTGAATTTGGTTTGATCATGTGATGATGATTCTTGCCCTGATTTTTTGTGTGTAGCTAGCATAGATATGCATGTTCCCCCTAGATTTTGTTCACATTTTTGTGATGAATGTAAGTGGTAGTTTTAGGTTGAAACCTTTGAGAGCTCCATTTTTAGGGTTTATGGTTAATACCTTATGATTTAGGTTTTATATCTAGAACTTGGTGGATGATTCAACCTCTGAATTTTGTATGGTAGATTCATGATTGAATTAGGGTCCCTTAGGAATTTTCGTAGGAATTTACAAGGTAGTTTACTATTTTTGTTTGATTTTAGTTTAGGTGTTAACTTTGGATGATTCTAATGCACTAATCCAACTAGGATGACTTCTTTAGTTCCCTTAGATTAGGGTTTTGTCTCTCTTGCTCTTGGATGATGTTGAAGACAAGTTTGGGCTACCATGGAATGCTTAAAGAAGTTTGGATGTGAAGATATCCCCTTCTTTTGGTGTAGTGTTGATTAGGTGTTAAGATTAGGGTTTGTAGGCAGAGCTTCTAGATAGATTCTCTTCCTTCAAAAACATGGAAGATGTTGATCAATTCCATTCTTCCCTATGATGTAAGGTCCCTTTGTAAAGGCCTCATCCCTCCTTTGGTAGGATGTGTGGCTCTTTACAAGTTGGTAGAACCTTTGAGGGTCCCTTTCTCTGATGATGGGATGCTTAGTGGTGACCTTTGGTCTTCACTCTGCTATCAATCATCCAAACTTTGATCTTGTTAGATGAATCTTTCTCCCTTGCTAGAGGATGGAGTTCCTTGCTTGAAGAATACCGAAGAGGATAGGAGTTGATATTTCTCTGTGTTTGAAGACTACCTTTGGAGCTGAAGCTTGAAGGTCCAGAAGAACAAGTTGACACTTGTGAGGGGAATCCATTGAAGATTGAATGAAGAAGCTGAAGCTTGAGGTTGGAAAGCAAGTTGATACTTGTGAGTGCAATGCTTGGAGTGCCTGAAGGAACAAGTTGATACTTGCAATGGGGACTGAAACCTGAAGGTGGAGTCCACTTTGGGGCTGAGGCTTGAAGAAGAAAGAACAAGTTGATACTCATGTTTGATGTATTAGAAGCTTGAAGAAGTAAGTTGATATTTGCTATTGAAGATGAAAGCCCTGAAGAGCAGTTGCAGATTGAGGACTGAACTGAGGTCAGAGGAGTGCTTTGCTGTGAAGCTGGGGAAGCTGTTGATCTGCTTTCTTTCCTGTCTGTTTGCTTTCTGTGCAACTGTATTGATGTGACTTGTTTGATTTGCTTGATGCATTAGAATAAGTTCATGTTTAGTTTGATTTAAGCTAGGAGCATGGTTGCACTAGAGGTTGAGTTGCTCCCTCTGCTTGTATTTTTATTGTATGGCTTTGCTTGCTGGTATTTGGTAGAGCCCTGCTCCCTTGCCTATGTGGTTTGTGATTTGCTTGATGGAATTTTATTTCTCCTTCATGATTGAAGTTATTCATATCTGGCTTGAGGTTGAGATGAGCTTGTGGAGGCTGATGTCCCACACACATTTCCTCCCTCACTTGCATTGCATGCATTTTACGGTTGTTTACTGCTTACTGTTTAAGCTGATGCTTTACCTGTTTCTGTTTATCATTGACATGATCCCCTAGGGATCTCACTTTCTTTGATAAGGAAGTGACGATTAGGACTTTAGGTTGAAACCTATGCATGATAACATCTAGGAGATCCCTGTTTCAAACCTCAACCATAGGATGAATCCTTGGCATGACAACATTAGGACTTGATAGTCCCCCCTTAGTTGAACCTGTTCGTTCTCTTCTCATCTCAAAACAAATTAAAACATAGTAATAAAGGTTAGCTGACGTCGTACGTTACGAGCCTTAAGCTACTTGAGAAAGGATTGTTAGAGGGCTTCCTTATAATGATTTGGATGTTTAGTATGGCACCCTTTGGGTGACATGTGACGCATTCACTCTCAGGTCATAGTCTCTAGTGTGATATTGGTTGCAAACATCCATAAAAAACACTTCTTCCGTAAAAGACAGAAAACAAACTTCAAACCTTTTTGCCCCGTGGGCCCATAATTCAAAGGAAGCTTTTCTGAAGAAAAGAGTGTCGTTAACTCCCAGTTCTACCGCAAACGGTAACGCCTAAGTCTCCAAAGGTCGAGTTGGGTACGCCAAACTGCTGGAACTGTTTGTTAACCCTACTCGAAAAACAGATGAATCTGAATCCCCGTAATCCGTATTATCCTGAACTACGTAAGCTCTGATCTCTCATACCTGCTGAGGGTACGTAGGCACAATACTGACGTATTGGCGAGCCACCTTCCCCGTAACCCGTAGTTAGTTGAACTACGTTGACTCTGATTTCTCATTCTCTGATGAGAATACGTAGGCATAAAGCGCGACGCTTTGCCGAGTCATTTTCTTTTCTTTTCAGACCAGCCTTGATAGGTAGATAGTAAACAAACCCGTCCAGTAAACACATCAAGCGTGGATCCCATCGAGTACGATGGACGTGAGGGGTGCTAATACCTTCCCCTTGCGTAACCGACTCCCGAACCCAGACAATAGTTGCGATGACCTTGTCTTATACCTTTTCGTCAGGTTTTTCCGATCGTTTCCTTTCCCGTTTTGAGGGATAAATAACGAAAGGTGGCGACTCTTCTGTTTTGCCGGCACCTTATTTTCGCGGTAGCGACAGCTGGCGACTCTACTGGGGACTTGATAGTTTCCTGGGATCCAACGTCCCTTATGCGAGTCAGTTTGGGGATCCAACGTCCCCTGCGAGAGTCAATCCTAGCGCTTGTATGATTACTTATTGGGTTATGTTTGTTTATCGCATTTTATTTCCCGCATCTTTATTTTCAGTATGATATGATTATCTGTGCTGTTGTGGGAGGGGCATTCTGATGAGTGAGAAGCCAGACCCAGGCTTGAGTGTACTTAGCATTAGTTGTGGAAATTAGTGGGCGCGTGCTTGCTTTGCAGGCACTAGTGTCTCATGAAATCCACGCTCAGACGAGGTTCTCCCGGTTGACTTCTTTTCCGGCCCTTTGGGCCTGAGGGGTTGTTGGTTTGGAGGATTGTCGACTCTAGGGACCGATCATTTGGAATTCAGCTGAGTGAGGCCGCTTCAGGAGATGGTGATGCCACACCTTCTGGGTATCGTACCACCCCTCTTGAATGTCTGTGACGCTGATGACCGCATAGGATGCCGAACTTGTGTCAGTTTAGGTCCATACCTGTGAGCAGGGTCGGGTTTGTTGCAGGAAACCTTAACCTTCATACTACCTGGTTTTCTTGATAGTGAATCAGTTTGGTTGGGATCAGAGGTTCTTATTGTCAGATGTATGTTTGTTCTTGATAGAGCGGATTTAGGGTCCTGTATCAGAGGTCCTTATTATCAGATGTGTGTGTGTTCTTGACAGAGCAGAATTTATAGTCTGATATCAGGGTTTTCTTCTCATCTGAGATATGGTTGTTCTTGACAGAGCAGTATTATGGTTTTGTTGATACAGAATCTTCACCTTCATCTCCTCAACAGCACAGTTGTCTTAATCTCCTGCTGCATGATTGCATTTTATATTGCTTTGCATACCCATTTGCATTTCATTAACGTGTGTATGTGTTGCAGGTACCGTTTCCCCCGGTTCAGGTTTTCTTGCCTTCTATTATGCTACTATGGGTTCTCTGAGGAAGACGGTGGCCTACAAGCTCCCCACTCTTGATGTTGTTCAGCTGACCAGTTTGATTGCTTTGGCAGATGATTCTGTGAGAGATGAATTCAAAAAGTCTTATAGTAAACTGCTCAGCCTGGTTCGTAAACCCTCTGTGTTTGATCTGAATGGGTTGCACGCCCTGCTGCAGTTCTACGATCCTCCTTTGAGATGCTTTACTTTCCAGGACTTCATTCTCGCACCCACACTAGAGGAGTATGTTGATTTGTTAGGTGTGCCTATCAAGAGTCAGATGCCTTTTGTTCATATGGATGTTGAGCCTAATCTGGCTAGTCTAGCTCCTTCCCTTCATCTAGATGCCTCCGAGTTGGTCTTGTCTAGTTGGAACAGGGTTCCCGGTTTCTCCTTGCAGTTCTTAGTGGGAAAGGTTCAGCAGTGCGCCAAAGACGGATGTTGGGTCGTGTTCAACGCCATTCTTGCTTTGTGCATATATGGCATCATTTTGTTCCCCAATATGCCTGACTTTGTAGACTTCGACGCCTTCCACATCTTTGCATCAGGGAATCCAGTCCCTACCTTGATAGGAGATGACTATCATTCCGTCCACTACAAAAACGAGAACAGAAGGGGCAAGAATGTCTCGTGCTGTGTGCCTCTGCTCTATAGATGGCTTCATAGTCACCTACCCAAGAAGGGTCCCTTTGCTTCGTCTGCAGCCACAGCTGAGTGGCCTGAGCGTTTAATGAGTCTGTCAGCGGAGGATATTGCCTTGTTTGATTGAGATAGGTTGGGTACCGAGATTATCTTCAGCTGCAGTGGGTTTTCGAATGTGCCTTTGATAGGCAGGAAGGGCTGTATAAACTATAATCCATCTCTGCTAGTCCGACAGTTTGCTTATGCCTTGAGAGCTCCGCCGAAGGACGAAGAGGTGCAGGAATCTCTGTACCTTACTGGTCTTCTAGAAGGGGATGTGTTATCTAAGCTTCAGCACGCTTGGAATGGTATCAGTAAGCGAGGAAAACCATTGCTGGGGAAAAGTAATAGCCAAGCCTACGCTTCGTATGTGACTTGGATCAGAGCCAGAGCAGATGCTATAGGGATGTCGTTTCCTCCTGCCAAGCCAGAAAGCCCTCTAGTAATTGAAGAGCCTACCACCGTGCCTATTCAGCAGCATAATCAGGTGTTAGCTGAGAGAGATGAGCTGAAAAAGGAAAATGAAGAACTGGAGAAAGAATTGGCTCAACTCAGAAGCGAGAGAAGTGAAGTCGTTCATTCCTTCAAGAGGCAAACAGAGCTGGTGAAGCAGTTAGGGACGGATTTGACTAAGCAGATAGTTGAGCGTGAGCGCTTGGGTCGAGACTTCAAAGCTGTCAATGATGTACTGGCCACTAAGAAGCAGCACTTGGATGAAGCGTATCGAAGAATATCCAAGTTTAATCAGCATTAGAAGGCCACCCTAGCCAACGGCAAAGAACGAGAGGATAAGCTGAAGCAACAGATCTCCAAGCTGAAAGCCCAGGTGAAGGCTAGTGAGAAGAGGTTTGATGAAGAAACCGCTCGCAGATATGCCGCTGAAGGCCTGCTCAACAAGGCTCTTGCTAACCTGAAGGAGCACAAACTGACGTTTGAATCCAAGAAGCGGAAGTTAGAAGACTGTTTCGGCGAAGGAGCATGGGAAGACTCAGTTAAAGGTCTTCAATACACCATTATGCAGAGGGAGTTACTCGTCGAAGGGTTGCTCACTCAGCCTGATCATCCAGAAACGAGGGATATGTTAGAAGAGTTTCGCGCCCGTGGCCGTGCTTGACTATTTGTAATCCTTTTGTGTTGATCATTGTTGTATGCTGACCATCACCAGGCTTGTTGGTTGAGGTCGTGCTGTTGATTCAGCTTGTACTCAGTGACGTTGTTGTCGCTTGCGCGAAAATAAGGTGCCGGCATGACAGAAGAGTCGCCACCTTTCGTTATTTATCCCTCAGAGCAGGAAAGGAAACGATCAGAAAAAACCTGACGAAAAAGGGTAAGACAAGGTCATCGCAACCATTGTCTGGGTTCGGGAGTCGGTTACGCAAGGGGAAGGTATTAGCACCCCTCACGTCCGTCGTACTCGACGGGATCCTCGCTTGTTTGTTTACTTGGACGGGTTGGTTATAATCTATCTACCTATCAAGGCTGGCTGAAAAAGAAAATAAAAATGACTCGGCAAAGCGTCGCACTTTATGCCTACGTATTCTCATCAGAGAATGAGAAATCAGAGTCAACGTAGTTCGGCCTACGAAGGATTACGGGGGAAGGTTGAAGGTTGCTCGCTAGGACGTCGCATCCTATGCCTACGTACTTTCATCTGGTATGAAAGATCAGAGCTCACGTAGTTCGGGAAACTACAGCTTATCTCCTGAAAGAAGTGTTTTTTATTGTGTTTGCGATTTCAACCGCACTAGAGACTATGACCTGAGAGTGAATGCGTCGCATGTCACCCAAAGGGTACCATACTAAACATCCAGACTGTGGAAAAGAAACTCTCCCCCAACCCTTTCTCAGATAGCTTAAGGCTCGTAACGTACGAAAGAAATCATTCATGATTACTGTATCTTAAACTGTTTTGAGATGAGAAGAGAACAGGCCCAACTAGGAGGGAGACTATCAAGTCCTACTATTATCATGCCATGGATTCATCCTATGGTTGAGGTTTGAACAGGGAACTCCTAGATGTTGTCATGCATAGGTTTCAACCTAAAAGTCTATCATCAAGTCCTTATCAAAGGAAATGAGAGTCCTAAGGGATCATGTCAATGATACACCAAAACAGACAAAGCATCAGCTTAACAGTAAAATGCATGCAATGCAAGTGAGGGAGGAAATGTGTGTGGGGCTTCAGCCTCCACAAGCTCGTCTCAACCTCAAGCCAGTCATGAAATAACAGTAATCATACCGAGAAATAAACAACATGCTATCAAGCAATAAACAGTAAACTGCAATCATACAGATAAAATGAAAACATGCTATCAAGCAAAATAAACACATGGGCAAGGGAGCTGGGCTCTACCGAATACCCGCAAGCAAAGCCACGCAATAACAATACAAGCAGAGGGAGAAACTCAACCTCTGATGCAATCATGCTCTTAGACTGAACTTATTCTAGATGAACTTAGTCTAATGCAACAGACAAATCAGACAAAACACACAATACAGAAAAGAAAACAAAAGAAAGCTTCAGCTCCTCCAGCAGCTACTCAGTCTTCAGACTTCAGAGATCACTTGCTTTCCAGGTATCAACCCTACAGCATGAGTATCAACTCATCTTCTCCCTTGAGCTTCAGCTTCTTTGATTAGCTCCACCTTCAGGCTTCACTATCTTCAGGGATCTTCAAGTATCAACTTGATCTTCACAAAGTCTTCAGACTTCAACAATCTTCAAGGATTCATCCTCTTCAAAGCTTCAGCTTCTATCTCCAATGGCTTTTAGATCTTCAATCAAGTCTTCAATGCTCTTCATTGCTATCTTCAGCAATCCAAATGCTCCATCAAACAAGATTCAGTCCACAAGATTAGGTGAGGATGTTAGAGTGCTCACTGACCTCCAAAGGATGCCATTAAGGACTTAACATCAAAAGGAAAGGCTCTCTCAAAGTTCTACCTCATAGGGCAAGGTCACTAATCCCTCCAAAGGAGAGAGGTGAATACCCTTAAGGGACTTCATGTCATAGAGAAGGAAGGAGGTGAACAAGACTCTCCTTGTTTATTGAATGAAATTATGCTATCTAAAGCTCTACCTATGTACCTATAAACCTATAAACAGAACAAACAAAAGCTAAAACTAAGCTCCTCTGCAAGGTCTTCAAAGTCTTCAATGATGATCCACAAGGTCTTCAACTCAATCTTCAAGGCTCACACACTCAAAGGAGAAGAAAAGAAAACAAAACAATACAAACTATGCCTTTAAGCAACACACATATTATCCATACATTCAAAAATCAATTAAAAATACTAAAATACTATATAATATTCTAGCAAAATTCTAGGGGACTCTATACATACTTACCCTTAACCCACATATTCCCCATACACTAATATGGCCTATAAAACCCAAAACAAAATTGTTCAAATCTACTTATACAACCTAAAACCCTAATTTGAGAACCTAAATGTCAAATAAGCAAACTATATCAAATTTTAATCTACAAATTGTGAATTAAATCCTATATGAACTATGATTCAATACCTAACTATGCCAAAAAGAATGGCTCAAAAATCCTAAGGGAAAGTCCTAAAAGAAATCCTACAAAATCAAGTATCAACTAAAATCAATTAAAAAGACTATTTACAAGAATAATATGCTAAAAATATTAAAGGAAAAATAAAATGGAATTTTATTTATTTACATTTTTCTAGACATGATTATGAATGTGTGAAAAAAAACAAGCATTAAAAAATATTAATTTTTGAATTTTATATGAATTTTTAATATGCAAGAAAATATAAAAGAAATTAAAATAAGAAATATAAGAAAAAGGGATGGGGGGTGAGAAAAGTAAACACGCCCAGTTGATATCCATGATGGGCTGAGCATATGGGGGTGCGCTTAGTAATCTGGTAGGCCCATGCGCTCAGGAAAATAAAAAGAAAAAATCACCAGAAAATGAATATAACCACGGTGCAAATAGCACGCTTTTTCAGCTCAAAAATGGATTGGGCCTCTGGGTAGGGTGTGAATAGCACAAGATTGCTGAGCCCAGAACTCCTCACTTAATTAAACGCACCGTTTTGAAGCTGTGACTTCCCTCCACTTCTGAAATTGAATCAAGTCCGCTGGATGAGACGATTTAGTCAAGACTTGGATACGATCGAACGGCTGGGAGGTTGTCTTCAACCTCCAGCTAGGGTTTCTTCTTCGTACCAGTTTCCATGCCCTAACCTTCAACTGCCTCATTCTCTCTGATCATTCCATGAAATTCAAAACTTCCAAGAGCAAAGATGCTCTACTAATCACCCAGAACACGATGATACCAATAGTTTTCCCTGAAACCCCACATATCACTCTAACAGAACACACGAACGTTAGGGTTCCACCATGATTCTCTGAGATCAAACACGATAGAGCTTCAATCTAGTGATCCAAACTTGTTCTACATGTTGCCCTAACCACACTATGCTATACCATATCCATTAAAACCCCATGAACAGCCTATTATCAATCTTGCAAGAATTGGCACCCTGCCACGAAACTCCATGGATCTCTCTCAAATCCTCAAAAAACCTTCCTCTAACCTAGCATGCTATCTTTCCACCTAAAATTCTAACAGAATGCACCTAAATAAGGACTTATGGATCAAGTTACCAACCTGCTAAAGATCAATGGTGAGTGGTGCTAGAGCTTGATTCAAGGCTTGAAATCTTCTCCAAATGCTCCTCCAATGGTGGATACCTTTCTGTTTGCAAGAATTGGGATAGATGAGGCTTGTAGAAGAAGAAATTGAAGCTTGCTTGATTTTGAAGGAATCTTGGAATGTCACTTTCTCTCTCACTCTCCCCAATGAACTCAGCAACTTTCACCAACCTTGCTCTCATGGTGATTCATCCTTTTTATAACAATCAAAAGAAGAGTCTAGAAACTCATGGAAAGTGCTAGAATGTTATGGAATTTCTCATGAAATGATACATTGTATATCCCTTATCTCATGCCTTAAGGCTTTCAATTTGGCTTTAAAATCTCCCCTTGTGAGATATTGAAAAGGAATGTGTGAAAAACAAGCTTTGGTTTTGCTTTATGTGAAGTTTCTCAAGTTGCCTTATTATGCAAGAATGAAAATTACAAAGCAACCTCCATTTTGAGACCTCAAATTAAAATTCTAATTGAACCATTGTTTTTAAAATAATTTTTGGAGTCAAAATGACATATTGGATGACCCATTTTGGATTTGCACATCTCCTAAACCAAAATTCCATTTCAACTTTTTTAACTTATAAGCCATTTTTAGGTCATTTTTACCCAATCATGAAAATCCTTGCTACAAGCTTTTTCAATAACTCAAGACCTCTTTTCTAGGCTTAAAATCCCATTTTGAACAACTTTTATGTTTTGAGTTTTTTCATTTGAGGCTTGGAAATAGGAGATATGGCCTTTGCTTAAAATGACCTATAACTTCCAAATGACCAAAATACCCCTGTCTTGTTCAAACCATAAGTTGAGTTCTACAAATCCTATCAAGGACTTCTAGTACTCTATAGAAAGCTAAGAAGATGCCCTTCAACATTCATGTTGACCAAGAGATCATAGGAATCATCCTACTAGGGCAAAAGTTGTCTGCAAGTTGGGTGACTTCCAAGGACCCAGATTCACACACCTCAGTTGACCTGTAATTTGTCAAAACCATAACTTGAGCTCTGCACATCCTATCAAGGACTTCTACCACTCAAATTAAATCTAAGAACAAGCTCTACAACATTCATGTTGTGGGGAAGATGAGATATCAATCACATCCTGAGCTAAAACTACCTGGAAGATAGGGATCAAATTAGGGTTTTTTCACTGACAATCCTTGGAAACCCTAACTCAAAACTTCTCAAACTCCTCAATCATGATGAGTTGGTCTAGGAATCATCTTTATAACATCTCCATACATCATTCCATGATCTCATGGCCCTTGGATTAGGTCTCAACCTTCTCCAAATCTTCAGTTGACTTAGGGTTGACCCAGTCAAAACCCTAATTTCACCACTCATGGCTGAATCTTCTGAATTCTTGCACAATGACCTCTCTGGGCTTCATGATGGCTTTAAAGACATCTCATAGACTTTCTCAAAGCTTCAAGTTCATTCTCAAAGCCTCAGAATCATCTGAGGAGCACCCACAACTCTCAAGCTATGAAGCACACAACCCTGGTTTCAACCAATTCTCCTGAGGATCTCCTGAACTTTCTGGTGAAGGTATCAACCTTCAAACACTTGATGGATGAATAATTGTTGGTCAAATTTTGGGGTGCAACAGCTGCCCCTATTCAAACGGCTTGAACCTGACTGGGTGAGAAGCGAACGGCTCTCAACCAATCAAGGTGCGAGACGATTGAATACCAGTAAACCCGAAAATTTGCCAACTGCACGAGTACACGGTACTCTGAGGGGAACAACTCTTCGTACACTGCAATACTAACTGCACGGCAACTAGCTGGAGAAATACTGATCTGACATCATCGTCGATCATCCACATTAAGTTCTTCTGACATTGTCTTCAGGCAACCAAACACCCAACATCGCCGCTGGAAGACTAAACCACCTGACATCACTGTCAGAAGCAGACAAAATTCTGAGGAACACCCAACATCGCCGCGGGGAGGCCCAACCACCTGACATCACCGTCAGGAACAACCATAACTCGGGGAAACAAACATCCAACATCGCCGCCGGAAAATTAAATCTGACAAAATACCCCGCATCGCCGCTGGAGAACTACACCTGACAAAATACCCCGCCTCGCCGCTGGAGAACTAAAGGATCTGCATCACCTAACATCGCCGTCAGAAGACTGGATCAACTTGACATGCCCAACATCACCGCTGGAAAACTGAATCTGACATCACCGTCGGAAACAAACATCGCTCTGAGAGACACTCGACGTCGTCGTCGTACAAACATCATCTCTGCTGGGGATTTAAAGAGTCTGACATCGCCGTCGAACATAATCCTCCGACATCGCCGCCGGAAACCAACATAATCTGACCTTGCCGTCAAACAAACATTCAACCTCGCCGTCGAACACATTCAACATCGTCGTCGAACCAATCATAATCTGACCTCGCCGTCGAAACAAACCTAATCTGACCTCGCCGTCAAACAAACATCCATTCAACATCGTCGTCGAACACATTCAACATCGCCGTCGAACCAATCATAATCTGACCTCGCCGTCGAAACAAACCTAATCTGACCTCGCCGTCAAACAAACATCCATTCAACATCGCCGTCGAACACATTCAACATCGCCGTCGAACCAATCATAATCTGACCTCGCCGTCGAAACAAACCTAATATGACCTCGCCGTCAAAACAAACATCCATTCAACATCACCGTCGAACACCTTCAACATCGCCGTCGAACCAATCATAATCTGACCTCGCCGTCAAACAAACATTCAACTTCGCCGTCGAACACAAACCTGATCTGACCTCGCCGTCAAACAAACATTCAACCTCTCCGTCGAACAAACATAATCTGACCTGGGGTTCACCCCTGGTAAAGTACACTTGCGTATTTGAAACTGCTCCGCTGGAGATGAGAGACTCAACCAAGCACTCTCTGATCTGGGGTTCACCCTCAAAACCATAACGAACATCCGAATACTACTGCACACTGAATTCACCGTAGAACTTCAACATCAAAGACATATGAAACCCGGGCCTCTGGCCACTTCCAGCTTCAGCTAGAAAAGATCTTCAAGTACTTCTGAAGATAAGCATCCTTGGCCTTCAAGGATGGCAACTCTGCAGGAGGTATCTTCGACTTTAGTCTAAAGAAATGATCCTTGGCCTTCAAGGATACATGGATCTGTCTTCAGGCGACTCCACCTCTGCTATAGAGTGTCCGAGACTTCAGTCAGGGATATACTTCGGCCTTCAGTCCGAAAAAATGAATCCTAGGTCATTCATGACCTTGGGGATAACCTTGCCTTCAGGCACCTTCGCTTCAGCTTGGGAAATCTGTGACTTCAGTCAGAGAAGTGGTATCCTGAGCCATTCATGACTCTACGGGGATTCAAACACTTTGCCTTCAGGAAAAACTCCGCTTCAGCTGGAGAAACATCTTCGACTTCAGTCAGAAGAAACACTATTCACTGGATCGCGATCAATCATCACCTTAGGACAACCGACTTAGTTCTCAGGCCAACACGGATCACCTTGAATACAGAAGCTGCATCTACAAACTTTCGACCTTTGTCTTTAGACAAGCGCTGATTCATCAGCACGGAAACCTGAATCCACAGGAACATTTTGATATCGCCTTCAGGCACTTGCGACGTCAATCTTCAGATTAGACATCACTGTTGGAGCAGACATATCACGCTGCTAAGGACTTCAAGAATCATCTTGAACACACAAATCCGTCGGGCACCTTCAAGAATCATCCTGAACTGATAACCTTTCTGGAGACTTCATTCTGCTGGGTATTCCAGGAATCTTCCTGGGCAACTCTTGCTGGGGACGCTACTGGGGAGCTCAAGCATCATACTAGGCAAACAACTCGGGAAATTGCGCAGAGGTCTTAAGAGTCACTTTAAGCAAACGGCCCTGCTGAGGAATTCAAGAATCGTCTTGAACTGAAGACTTCGCTGGGGATCTCAAAAAATCATCTTGAGCGAGCGACTGTGGGGATTACACCGGGGTCTTAAGAATCATCTTAAGAAAGCGACCTCGTTGGGGAGAATATCAGGAATCGTCCTGAGCAACTGGTCCTTTGGTGGAACACCTGTAAAACAAGAATGATAGTAACCTAGATCATGCTTATGATGCGTATGCTTCTGCGCGATGCCCCACATGGTTGGAATGCTATGCGTTTATGCTAAATGCCATGCAATCATGCAATATGATGCGATCCCGTCAGCAAAATAAATGCCGAGGGGAAATTCTCCTGTCAAGGAGAAAGAACTACTCAGATAGAGGAATCATCCTGCTGAGGAGAACGTGGACACGCCAATATCAATCGGACTCTGCCTGGGGAAACGATCTTCCGTTGACTGCTGCAGGGAAAACAACTTCAGTTGATTACTGCAGTGGACGAAACTGTACGAGAACCTGGACCTGCTGATATCAATCGCGAGAATGAACTGCGCGGCCGTCTCGGCTACCCTTCTGGGGATGAGAACTCTGTGGGGAAACAACTTCAGCTGCAACACTCTACTGGGGGAAACCAATCATGGTCTGATCGACTTCCAAGGATTCGGCTCTCTTGGGTATCTGCAAACTCGGCTGAGGAAGGAGAAGTCATTCTGCTTCGCTGGAGAGAGTGCGACTCTGGGGAAAATACAGCACCAACTGTTTAATACTCTGCTAGGGAAAATCCACTCATGGTCCCAACTGCCTCCAAGGATTTGGCTTTTTCGCGGGCTTGCGGACTCAGCCGGGGAGAGAGAAATCATTCTACTTCAATGGGAGAGTACGACTCTGATGAGGAATCTCAATTTCGCTAGGGAAGAAGGAGTCATCCGACTTCGGGGGAGAGTACAACTCTGCAGGGGAATACAACATCAGTTGTTCCAACACTCTACTGGGGAAGAGGGAATCGTCCGACTTCGGGAGAGAATACAACTCTGGTGGGGAATCTCAATTCCGCTGGAGACTTCAGTCTGGCATCATCAGTTACTGCATACTTCGGTGTACGAATAGTTTCCTACGAGACCTGCACTTGTGACCCGGTGCGGGGGAAGACGCCTGCTTCGGCGACTTTACTGGGGAAAACACGAGCTTCGGCACCCGAACATTTCTATGAAACCTGCACTTGTGACCCGGTGCTGGGGAAGACACCTGCTTCGGCGACTTTACTGGGGAAAACACGAGCTTCGGCACCCGAACATTTCTATGAAACCTGCACTTGTGACCCAGTGCTGGGGGGAATGAGCTTCGGCCCTTGACTCAGCTGATGAGGTGACGTTCCTTCAGGATGCGCCTGCTTGGGGAAGAGAATCATCTCTGCCCTGGGGAAACATATCAATGCTCACTATCCTGCGTTCAGATTCTGCGGAGGCGGGACTACTGAACGCTGCTGGAGAAGGAGGACTCACCCTGCTTCGGGGATGCGCACGGCACACCGCCTGGAAGGTGCTACACCTGCAACAACACAAACAAACAGTCAAGATACCCTCCTCAAAGGGGCCTATCCAGGTTATTATCTCGTGACAATATTCGGGTAATTAATTGTTTCAACAATCAATGGGCCTAGGCCCGCAAGTTTATGTATGCGTATTTTATCAAAAACATCGGCGTTTTCATTCGCAAACAAAACAGATAAATGCTAAACAGGCAAGCAGAATTGCTGAATAATATGCATTTTATTGATGGTGAACCCCTGAATGGGCAAAAATGTTTTACAACAGAGGCAAGCTCCTGGAATGAGGAAGCCGCACAAAAATGAAACATACATATATATCAGTATATACAAATGTCGGCAGCGAGGCGTAGACGAACACCATGAGTTGATCCCTCTAAGACCCACTCGACTTCGATACTTCTCCGACGCTTCAGCTTCGGAAGAGATTGATTCAGATAAACGGCCCTCAGGTCCTCCAAACCACTAAGCAATGAAAGTCCACGCATAACGTATTCATTTGCTTATTCAAATCCCTAACTTTTGCGTGAACCGCCCTTTACGGGTTTTCAGCTCACCGGGATACCCTTTTTTGCCGAAGCCGCCCAGTGTAGGTTTTCGACTTCGCGGGTGTACATTTTTTCAATATATCCCTAATTTTTGCCCGAACCTTTTATTCTATTTTTGGTTCGCCGGGATGCCCCTTTTTTGCCTGGACTCTTTCTTTTTTGTCCAGCGGGTCTCTTTCAAGCAAAATATTTTTTAACTGCGTCCGCGTTCACCGGGGATGCAAAATCTTCACCATCCATCGTGGATAACAACAAAGCTCCTCCCGAGAAGACCTTGCTGACGACATACGGCCCTTCGTAATTCGGAGTCCACTTGCCCCGGTGATCGGAGTGTGGCGGAAGAATCTTCTTCAGGACGAGATCACCCGTCTGAAAGCTTCTAGGACGCACCTTCTTATCATAAGCTTTCTTCATTCGGCTTTGCTACAGACGACCAAATGCAATCGATGCTAACCTCTTCTCGTCCATCAGGTTGAGTTGGTTCAAACGATTCGTAATCCATTCTGCCTCGTCGAGTTTCACATCAACCAACACTCGCAAAGAAGGGATCTCCACTTCTAACGGTAAGACAGCTTCCATACCGTACACCAAGGAGAAAGGAGTTACCCCGGTCGATGTACGCACCGTCGTACGATAACCGTGCAGGGCAAACGGCAGCATCTCGTGCCAATCTTTGTACGTCACAACCATCTTCTGAACAATTTTCTTTATGTTCTTGTTGGCGGCTTCGATGGCGCCATTCATCTTTGGCCGGTAAGGAGATGAGTTGTGGTGTTCAATCTTGAAGCTCTGGCACAGCTCCTTCATCATCTTGTTATTCAAATTCGAACATTATCAGTAATGATCCGCTCGGGAATTCCATAGCGACAGATGATGTCCCTCTTTATGAATTTAGCTACCACCTGCTTGGTCACATTAGCGTACGAGGCTGCCTCCACCCATTTGGTGAAGTAGTCGATGGCTACCAGAATGAAACGATGACCATTGGATGCAGTGGGCTCGATCTTGCCTATCATGTCGATGCCCCACATGGAGAACGGCCAAGGGGAGGACATGACATTCAATGGGCAGGGCGGCACATGAACTTTATCAACATAAATCTGGCATTTATGACATTTCTTCGCGAATCTGAAGCAATCCGACTCCATCGTCATCCAGTAATACCCTGCTCTCAGGATCTTTCTCGTCATGGCATGCCCGCCGGCGTGCGTACCAAATGTGCCCTCATGGACTTCTTCCATGAGCATACTCGCCTCTTTCTCATCTACACATCTGAGTAGCACGAGATCGTGGTTTCTCTTATACAACACTCCATCAGGATTGAGATAAAAGTTTCCAGACAGCCTCCTCAGGGTCTTCTTATCCTGGGTTGACGCACCCGCAGGATACTCCTTAGTCATAAGGAAGGTCTGAATATCGTGGAACCATGGCTTGCCGTCGGCGGCATCCTCGATTGCAAAGACAAATGCCGGTCTGTCAAGACGCGAAAGCACAATTCTTGGAGCCTCATTCCAAAAATTGACTTTATACATTGAAGCCAACGTGGCTAAGGCATCAGCCATCTGATTTTCAGCCCTGGGTACATGATGAAGTTCCACTCGATCGAAGAAAGGAAGCAGCCTCCTGGCATAATTCATGTACGGCACCAAATTCGCTTGACGAGTTTCCCACTCCCCTTTAATTTGGTTGATTACAAGCGCTGAGTCACCATATACGTCTAGATTCTTGATTCTCAAATCAATTGCCTCTTCTAGACCCATAATACATGCTTCATACTCTGCTTCATTGTTGGTAACTGGAAACGTCAGTCTCGCAGTAAACGGGATGTGGGATCCGTGAGGAGTCGTGATGATAGCCCCGATACCACTTCCATAGGAATTAACCGCTCCGTCGAATATCAACTTCCACTGAGACTTCCTATCTGGCCCCTCATCGGGCAATGGCTCATCGCAATCCTTCGCTTTGAGAAACATAATATCCTCGTCAGGGAATTCGAACTTCATCGGCTGGTAGTCTTCGATTGGCTGTTCGGCAAGGTAATCAGACAATACGCTTCCCTTAATGGCTTTCTGAGAGACGTACTGAATATCATATTCCGTTAACACCATTTGCCATCTGGCAATCCTGCCCGAAAGAGCCTGCTTCTCGAAGACGTACTTGATCGGATCCATCTTCGAAATTAGCATAGTGGTGTGATTGAGCATATACTGTCGTAGACGTTTGGCAGCCCAAGCTAATGCACAACACGTCTTCTCCAGCATCGAGTATCGAGATTCACACTCAGTGAACTTTTTACTCAAATAATAAATGGCATGCTCCTTTCTGCCCGTCTCGTCGTGCTGACCGAGAACACACCCCATACTATTCTCCAGAACCGTCAGGTACATGATTAATGGCCGTCCAGCCACTGGGGGTATCAAGATTGGAGGTTCTTGAAGATACTGCTTTATTTTGTCGAATGCCCTCTGGCAATCCTCATTCCAAGTAATCGCCTGATCTTTCTTTAAAAGCTTGAACATCGGTTCACAAGTGGCCGTGAGCTGAGAAATAAACCTCGCAATGTAGTTTATTCGGCCCAGGAAACCACGAACTTCTTTTTCTGTTTTCGGTGCTGGCATTTTCTGAATAGCTTTTATTTTCGCAGGATCAACTTCAATACCTCGTTCACTAACGATAAACCCCAATAACTTTCCGGACCGCACTCCGAAAGTGCACTTGTTAGGATTCAGCCTCAGCCTGAACTTCCTAAGCCTCTCAAACAGCTTCAATAAGTTGACCAGATGCTCTTCCTCCGTTTGGGACTTTGCAATCATGTCATCAACATAGACCTCGATCTCATGATGAATCATATCATGAAATAAAGTTACCATTGCTCGCTGGTAAGTGGCCCCTGCGTTCTTCAGACCGAAGGGCATTACCTTATAGCAGAATGTTCCCCAGGGGGTGATAAACGTCGTTTTCTCCATGTCCTCCGGCGCCATCTTAATCTGATTGTAATCGGAGAAGCCATCCATGAACGAAAACACGGAAAACTGAGCTGTGTTGTCGACCAACACATCGATATGAGGCAACGGGAAATCATCCTTAGGGCTCGCCTTATTCAAATCCCGATAATCGACGCACATGCGTACCTTACCGTCCTTCTTCGGTACAGGCACTATGTTGGCGACCCACGGAGGGTAAGTGGTAACGGCTAGAAATCCTGCGTCCAACTGCTTCTGGACTTCTTCTTTGATTTTTACAGCCATATCTGGTCTCGTCCTCCTAAGCTTCTGCTTGACTGGAGGGCAATCTTCTCGATGAGCACTGGTTTTTATCGATGCAAGAGGAACTAAATCAGTTTAAAAGAAACGAGGTATGGGACCTTGTCCCTCCTCCGCGAGGCCATCGAGTAATCGGCACCCGATGGGTGTTTAGGAACAAGTTGGACGAAAACGGGGTAATAACCCGTAATAAAGCGAGATTGGTCGCTCAAGGGTATAACCAAGAGGAAGGCATCGACTATGAGGAAACTTATGCGCCGGTTGCCCGACTCGAGGCTATACGCCTTTTACTCGCCTTTGCATGTGCAAAGGATTTTAAGTTATTTCAAATGGATGTTAAAAGTGCGTTCCTTAACGGTCACATAAATGAAGAAGTATATGTGTCTCAACCTCCCGGTTTTGAATCTCATGAATACCCTGAACATGTTTACAAGTTAAAAAGAGCTTTATATGGTCTCAAACAAGCTCCTAGAGCTTGGTATGAGCGACTAAGTAAGTTTTTACTTAATCAGGGGTACTCACGAGGAAAGGTTGACACTACACTCTTCATTAAACGTCAAGGAAAGCACTTGATTTTGGTGCAAATCTATGTTGACGATATTATATTTGGATCCACTAACATGAATCTCGTGAGAGAGTTTTCTGACCTCATGCAGGGCGAATTCGAGATGAGTATGATGGGGGAGCTCACATACTTCCTCGGCCTGCAAATTAAACAACTCCAAGAAGGGACATTCGTGAGCCAAACAAAATATTGTTTGGACTTGATCAAGAGATTTGACATGGCAAAATCCAAGGCCATAGACACCCCAATGCCTACATGCGTAAATTTGGATAAAGATGAAAATGGCAAGGACGTAGAGGTAAAACGATATAGAGGTATGATTGGTTCACTTCTCTATCTTACTGCGTCACGTCCTGATATTATGTTTAGTGTGTGCATGTGTGCACGATACCAATCATGTCCCAAAGAATCCCACCTAAAAGCTGTTAAACGAATTCTTCGATACCTGTCAGGTACCCCGAAGTATGGATTGTGGTATTCTAAGGGTAGTGATTGCTCGTTGGTAGGTTACTCCGATTCCGACTTTGCCGGGTGCAAATCGGATAGGAAAAGCACTAGTGGTACATGTCATTTGTTTTCAAACTCCTTGGTTAGTTGGCATAGCAAGAAACAAGTTTCAGTTGCTTTATCAACGGCCGAGGCGGAATACGTTGCCGCTGGTAGTTGTTGTGCTCAAATTCTGTGGATTAAGCAACAACTACTAGATTTCAATCTTAAACTTGAACGTATTCCTATCCTATGTGACAACACTAGCGCTATTAACCTTACCAAAAATCCCGTATTACACTCTCGCACTAAACATATAGAAATTCGACACCATTTTCTTAGGGACCATGTTGAGAAAGGTGATGTTGTATTTGAACACGTTGACACTAAAAACCAACTAGCGGACATTTTCACAAAGCCGCTAGCAACGGAACCTTTCTTTCATATCCGCCGAGAACTTGGCATCCTCGACATTTCGGAACGGGAATAATATTTGCTGATGTTATCTTATTTCATTCAAATAATCATGCTGTTGTACTTCTAACAATTTGATATTCGTGTAAGTACAAGTATGTTGTTTATCAAGCTACTCCGGCATTAAGGTGATATTGTTCCATTTCTCTCTCTCTCTCTCTAATAACTCTCATGATCAACAATTGTATCGTTTGACCTATGTTGCATATGTATGACATTTTTTTTGTATGATAAATTGTTTGGATGCAAATTTTTTTGTGGCATTTTAGGTAGGCATCAAATATGGCTTGATATGTGACATTAAGTGCAAATCTGCATTTGTGCATCCGAACTGAGCTACACACCAAATCTGAACAGTTCAACTCTTTTTCAACAAGAATGAATGAAAGATTTGCAGCTTTCACAACTGCCCATGGATACCAAGAAACAGCCGTCTCTCGCAGCATCAATCGCCTGAATCAAGCAGTGGATTACCTCACTGATATGGCTGATCCATATCGTTATCCGTCTTCCTTTGATATGGGCAAGGGACAAGGATATTAGTCATTTGTTTTTGCATTTGCTCATTCTCCATGTTGTTTTTGTTATCATGTTCTGTTTTATCTCTCCTAAGTGCACACTAATGTTTGTTTTACAGTCTTGATTCCTATAAAATGTTATGACTTATGTGTCCTTAATTTGGTTTAATCTATTTTTAATATTTTGCTCATTGTCAATATTTTGTGTGGATATTGGTATATGATTACTTATAGCCTGTTGAGTATTTTGTTAATTGTTAATATGCCAAAACTTTACCTTTCTCCATCTCTTTTTGATGTTGTCAAAGGGGGAGAAAAGACAAGTAGATTGTAGATCACAACAGCTATGACTGTAAAAGAAAGGGGGAGCTTACTACTATGTTAAAGATATCGCATGTTGTGTTCACCAAGCTTCGCATAGGTTTGTCATCATCAAAAAGGGGGAGAATGTGAGGGAAAACTGTCTCACAACATACGTTCTCAAGTTTCGATGATGACAAAGTACAACCTCGGATGAATCAGAGTCGTCATGCATACTTACGATGATGACAAAGTACAACCTCGGATGAATCAGAATCGTCATGCAATACTTAACATATTACATCCTTCCTATATCCTTTTAAATCATCATATTTCATTGGCAATATATGTGACTAATGTTTGGTCGTGACAAGATGCACGAAACAACAAACATATCAATTTTTGCAGGTTTTGTAGCTATGAGTCAACCATACCGTCAGCACACAATTTCATTCAGTTCACACGGGTCAGCGCATGAAGGTCATGCGTCGACCGTTAACTTGGCGCATGCAGGTTTAAGAATCTCACGGGTCAGCGCATGAAGATCATGCGTCGACCGCTGACTCGGCGCATGACAGTTTGAGTGTCACACGGCTCAGCGCACGCCGACCCTATGGTCGACCGTTCGCGCGCAGAAACAGAAATTCTGCTATGTTTCATTGATCTGTCAACTGTCTGTTTTGTATATTACTATAAATAGCTGTCTTTTCAATTTTAACAAAGAACATTTTTTTGAAAGCATTGTGAGAAAGTGTTCAGGTCAAGAAACGTGAAAGAGGTGCATCAGTGTTCTTCATCTTCATCGTTCAATCAACTCACAAATCCTCAAATTACAGATAATCAATTTTTTGCTGCGGTTTGTGGTTTGCTCGACGGTGATAAGGTTCGAACGCGTGATTGAAGATCCGGTTCGAGTGGAAGCTGGTGCAGGTGTTTCTTGGGAGAAAACCTTTGAGGTTTTACCTATCAAGACTACAGGTTTTGAAGGCTTTTGTTACGGAATCGTCGGTTCAACAATCAAGCGAGTGCGAAGGTGATTGATTAGCGGAAGGTTGATCAATCTAGTAGCTAGGGCGTTGAAAGGTTGAAGACGTTCCGGGTTCAATTTGGGTGTGTCTAAGATCAGCCGTGCCGAAGGTTTGATCAACGGAAGAGTTGTCAATAAGGTGGCTGCAATCGGAGGTCATTCACATCAAATTGGAGGACTTGATTCATCTTGAATCAAGGGGCAAGAAGTGGTAGAAATTATCAGCAACATTAAGATTGTTTGTATCAATTGTCTATCGATTCTTGTGTATAACTGTTCTACCAAACAGGTGATATCTATTCAATACATATCTCAATTCTCATTGTAGAATTGAGGGCAGACGTACCCCAACGCGAGGACGACTGGGGGAACTGCCTCAAGCAAATCAGGCGAGAACCTCAACAACTGGTCCATCAGGGATATCATCCCAGTGACAGGAAAAGAGTAATGATTTACTTCCTCCAATCATTGTACAACCCTATGTCCTACCCGGGGCATAGTGGTTTTATTGTCAGGGCCTTGTTTGATTATGTACATGCATTTTACCAATAAATCAAAAGGCGTTATTCTTTGTATCCAAATATTGTGATCTTTGTTATTCGTGTTTTATATTTGTTTTAAAAAACAATAAAATGGCAATGGGGTTTGTGCTAACCTGCATATCCTTGTTTTAAGCTTAACCCTTGTTATTGCAGGATCCACATAGCAGATGACATCGACTCTGGACCCTCTACGGCTCACTTCTACTTCGATTGCCCGATCTATCAAGCCGAAGAAGAGATTGATGAAGATGAAGACCTTCCCGAAGAGTTGGCCCGCTTGTTGAAACAAGAAGAGAAAGTTATTCTGCCTCACGAAGAAGAGATTGAGATTGTGAATCTGGGTTCTGAAGAACTGGTCAGGAACGTCAGGATAGGGGCTGCATTGCAGAGTGATGTCAAGCAGAGATTGGTCGAGATGCTGAGAGAGTACAGTGACATCTTTGCTTGGTCATACGAAGATATGCTCGGACTTGACACTGACATTGTGGTCCATCACTTGCCGCTGCAAGAAGATTGTCCTCCCGTTAAGCAGAAGCTTAGAAGGACGCGACCAGATATGGCCGTTAAGATCAAAGAGGAAGTGCAAAAGCAGCTTGATGCTGGCTTCTTAGCGGTCACTACTTACCCTCCGTGGGTCGCCAACATAGTGCCTGTACCGAAGAAGGACGGTAAGGTGCGAATGTGCGTCGATTATCGGGATTTGAATAGGGCGAGCCCTAAAGATGATTTCCCGCTCCCTCATATTGATGTGCTGGTCGACAATACGGCTTAGTTCTCTGTGTTTTCATTCATGGATGGCTTCTCCAGTTACAATCAGATCAAGATGGCGTCGGAGGACATGGAGAAAACTACGTTTATTACACCTTGGGGAACGTTTTGCTACAAGGTAATGCCTTTCGGTCTGAAGAACGTAGGGGCCACTTACCAACGAGCAATGGTTACTTTGTTTCATGATATGATTCATCATGAGATTGAAGTCTACGTTGATGACATGATTGCGAAGTCCCAAACGGAGGAAGGACATCTGGTCAATTTGCTGAAGCTTTTTGAGAGGCTTAGGAAGTTCAGGTTGAGGCTGAATCCTAACAAGTGTACTTTCGGAGTACGGTCCGGAAAACTACTGGGGTTTATCGTGAGCGAAAGAGGCATTGAGGTTGATCCTGCGAAGATAAAATCCATACAAGAAATGCCAGCGCCAAAAACAGAAAAAGAAGTTCGTGGTTTCTTGGGCAGAATAAACTACATTGCGAGGTTTATCTCTCAGCTCACAGCCACGTGTGAACCGATGTTCAAACTGCTAAAGAAAAATCAGGCGATTATCTGGAACAAGGATTGCCAGAAGGCATTTGATAAGATAAAACAGTATCTACAAGAACCTTCGATCTTGATTCCCCTAGTGGCCGGAAGACCTTTAATCATGTACTTGACAGTTCTTGAGAATAGTATGGGGTGTGTTCTCGGTCAGCACGACGAGACGGGCAGAAAGGAGCATGCCATTTACTACTTGAGTAAAAAATTCATAGATTGTGAATCTCGTTACTCGATGCTGGAGAAAACGTGTTGTGCACTAGCCTGGGCTGCCAAACGTTTACGACAGTACATGCTCAATCACACCACCATGCTAATTTCGAAGATGGATCCGATCAAGTACGTCTTCGAGAAACAAGCGCTTTCGGGCAGGATTGCCAGATGGCAAATAGTGTTGACGGAATATGACATTCAGTACGTTTCCCAGAAGGCCATCAAGGGAAGCGTATTGTCTGAATACCTTGCCGAACAGCCGATCAAAGATTATCAGCCGATGAAATTTGAATTCCCCGATGAGGATATTATGTTTCTCAAAGCGAAGGATTGCGATGAACCATTGCCCGACGAGGGTCCAGACAGGAAATCCCAATGGAAATTGATATTTGACGGGGCGGTTAATTCTTACGGAAAGACATTGGGGCGATCATCACGACTCCCCATGGATCCCACATCCCGTTTACTGCGAGACTGACGTTTCCGGTCACCAATAACGAAACGGAGTACGAAGCATGCATCATGGGTCTAGAAGAGGCAATTGATTTGAGAATCAAGAATCTAGATGTATATGGTGACTCAGCGCTTGTGATCAACCAGATTAGGGGGGAGTAGGAAACTCGTCAATCGAATTTGGTGCCGTACATGAATTACGCCAGAAGGCTGCTTCCGTTCTTTGATCAAGTGGAACTCTATCATGTGCCCAGGGCTGAGAATCAGATGGCTGATGCCCTAGCCACGTTGGCTTCGATGTATCAAGTCAATTTTTGGAATGAAGCCCCAAGGATTGTCCTTTCTCTTCTTGATAGACCTGCATTCGTCTTTGCGATCGAGGAAGCCTCCGATGGGAAGCCATGGTTCCATGATATCCAGACATTCCTTATGACTAAGGAGTATCCTGCGGGAGCGTCAACCCAGGATAAGAAGACTCTGAGGAGGCTGTCTGGAAATTTTTATCTCAATCCTGATGGAGTTTTGCATAAAAGAAACCACGATCTCGTGCTACTCAGATGTGTAGATGAGAAAGAGGCGAGTATGCTCATGGAAGAAGTCCATGAAGGCACATTTGGTACGCACGCCGGCGGGCATGCTATGACGAGGAAAATCCTGAGAGCAGGATATTACTGGCTGACGATGGAGTCGGATTGCTTCAAATTCGCAAAGAGATGTCATAAATGCCAGATTTATGCTGATAAAGTTCATGTGTCGCCGTGCCCGCTGTCGCTTTCGCGAAAATAAGGTGTCGGCACAACAGAAGAGTCGCCACCTTTCGTTATTTATCCCTCAGAACGGGAAAGGAAACGATCAGAAAAATCTTACGAAAAAGGGTAAGACAAGGTCGTCGCAACCATTGTCTAGGTTTGGGAGTCGGTTACGCAAGGGGAAGGTATTAGCACCCCTCACGTCCATCGTACTCGATGGGATCCACGCTTGTTGTGTTTACTGGACAAGTTGGTTTATATATCTACCTATCAAGGCTGGTCTGAAACAGAAAAGAAAAATGACTCGGCAAAGCGTCGCGCTTTATGCCTACGTATTCTCATCAGAGAAATCAGAGCAAGACGTAGTTCAGGCTAACTACGGCTAGACAAGGGTGTTCTCGGTCACACGGGGGTGAGAGATTAAGTTGACGATACTAGCGTACGCATTCTAGCAGTTAGGTGGACGCTGCTCGACCATTGGAGACTTAGGCGTACCTGTTTGCGGTAGAACAAACGTAGTATGTCGGGTTTCGAGGTATGGGAACCTACGGGAACTAGAACTACGGTCTGGTCTCAAATGCACTCGGGCAAGAGAAAAGGATAACATCAGTCGTCAGCGGCAAAGTCTCGATCGCACAGCAGCGAGAGAACAAAAGGTTAGTTGTTAGTGTGCTCGCTAGGATGTCGCATTCTATGCCTACATATTCTCATCAGAGAAAGTCAGAGCAGATGTAGTTCAGCCTACAGCTAAAACGGGAAAGGTGGCCGCCAATACATCAGTATTGTGCCTCCGGGGGAAGTTTGCTCGCCAATACATCAGTATTATGCCTACGTATTCTCATCAGAGAAATCAGAGCACGACGTAGTTCGGGTACTTCGGGGACCACAGCACAAATCTCATTTTATTAATATTCGGAAAGGTTACAATGATAAAGTACAGGAAAATAAACTCCTAAAAAAAACATACCCATCTATCATGGAAAATCTAATGAAAAAAATAGTCCCCTAACAAGTGGACTTTTAATTCTACCTCTAAAATTTCTACCTCTAAAAAGGCGTAAAAGAAACTCCTAAAAGAAAATATATCCTAAAAAGAAAATATTAAAATACTATCATTTTTTTATATTACTATATTTTCCATCTTCTCTATTACATATTCTTTTTCTTAAAAAAAATCTAAGTAAATGACTATAAAAGAAAATAATGAAAAAAATAAAGGGGGGGTGCATCAGCTCAGCCAGGGGTGTGAGCCAGAAAAATGAAGCAAAATTGGGGCCCAGCCCAACAAACAAATTCAGAAAAGAAAATAACAAACAGGGGACAGGGGGGTTTGTGGCCAAAACGGAGGGTGTGATCAACGAAGGATGGGCCCAGCCCAATCAGACCAAACAACAACAAAAAACGGGGGGAAGGGTGTTAGAAGAAAAACGGAGGGTGTACGGACGAAAGAGCTCGTTGGGCCTAGAGGCCCACTAAGCAAACCAGTCCTCCCTCACTTCTCAGAAGCCAGAAAAAACCCTAGGTCCCCCACACCACTGTTCAGGCGCCGTTTCTCTCCTCACCCTTTCTCTGCTCAGACCTCTTCTCCATCTCCTCTCCGTTCAAACACCTTCGTCTCTACCTCCAACACGAACTTCATCTTCTTTCAAATCTTAAACAAAAACAATCTACATCTTGTACCCACCAGTGAAATAATCAACGACCGCGTATTGTCGAGGCGATGAAGATTCTTGATGCTGAATATGGGAAACTCATCATCTAACTACACGAAAATTGATGAAGATGCATGTGGATCTGAAACGGAGGCGTAAGGTTCTTGAAGGATCCAAAATCGTTGATGAAGATCGGGACGATATTGCAAGATTTATGAAGAACCTTTTAAGGCGTTTGCATGCGAAGATCTACGGAGTTTGAGATCTTTCTGAACAGACTTATGAAGACGATGGTGAACCAAATAAATCTGGTGAAGAACTCGCAAGAAGATTGTTGGAGGTCTGATGATCGTTGAAGATTCGTGGAGGTTCTTGAAGCTTTCTGAGAAGGACCTTGACGAACGATGAATTGCTGAAGATCTCGAAGGAGACGATGAATCTGGGGATGCATTGATGTTGGAGGAATTTGCGATGAACACGACGTGTTTCTGGGCGAAAACGCTTGGAGGTTTTGAAGGCTCGATGGTAAAGATGTTCATGGATCTGGAAACTCATGAAGAATGTGATGAACATCAAGCACGACGAAGATCTTGGCGTTTTCTGGAAAACTGTGGATGAGAGTTGAACGTTTGAAGATCTGATGATGTTTCCGGTGGATTTGGCTGAAGAACACGTGATGAAGATTCAAGCAATCCTGGAAAAATCATGATGAATGTGGTGTTGGGATGAAGATTGGAGGAGGAAAGATGAATTTCTGGTGTTTTTTGAGTTTTCCGGTGGTGGTTAGAGATTCCGGCGACGGTTGCGCTGTCGCCGGTGGGAAGTTATGGTGGCCGGAGTCAGTTGGGATGGTGACCGGAGGATGTTGCATGGCCGGCGGCCAAGAATCCGGCGAGGGGATGCGTGGAGGCTGCATGCAGAGTGATGGAACGGACGGAGGCCATGTAGCAGTGGAGGTGGAGGAGAGAGGGAGAGCCACGTGGGGCTCTGCGTGCAGAATGAGAGGGTGAGGTGGAAGCGTGTGAGGCGAAAACGTGGCATAATGGAGGAAGAAAAACGTGGATGGAGTGGAACCTCAGAATGAAACGCGTGGGGGCTTATATGGATGACACCTGGACTGGACGGACTGGGCCTCCAAACGGTTGGGCCCACGAATTTAATGGACTGATTAATAGCAAATGAACACTGATTAATACTGATTAAAGACTTAAAACCTAATCAAAAATCTCCATTAATGCTAAACGAAAAATTAAAACAGTAATTAAATCCTAAATGAAAATTAAAACTATTCTAACCTAATTAAATCTAATAACCTCTAATTAACATCTAAACAAATGATTAAGACCTAATTAATCTCTATTAAATCCTAATTAAACCTAAAAAAGAGGATTAACCTATAAAATTCTATTAATTTCTAAACTAATAAAAAACTCTATTAATTCTATTAACTTCTATTAATCTCTAATTAAATCTAGTAAAAGAATATCCTATTAAAAATCAGTTTAAAAAATTCTACTTAAACTCTAAAAAAGAATTATTCTAAAGAGACATTAAAACTAAAATCTATTTAAAAACAATTAAAGAAATTCCTAAAAAAGGAAATTAAAACTAAACTATTTAAAAACATTTAATATCTATTAAAAAATCTAACTAACACCTAGAAAAATCAATTAAATCCATAAAAAATCTAGAAAATAAGGGAAAAACCTAAAAATACCGAGGAAGTCGATTAAATCGATTAGCGACTATATCGAAATAAACGGTAAAAAACCCGGACACCGAGATGTCCTCAAAAACAACAGCGAGAGCTGAAAACACCGGGACGAGCACCAATTCTCAAAATACGTCCTCATATTGGTCTGAAATGCCTGAAGTGCGATCAGAGGGCTGTAATCCTGATAAAGTCAATCTGGCTGGAAAAAATGCAATGTACGTGGTATGCAAATGCGAAAATGAAATGAGTCGAAACATGAGCCAAATTGCGATACGTAGTTGGTCAAATTTTGGGGTACAACACCCGTTACATGTCATGTCCTTCCCGTGGCCGTTCTCCATGTGAGGCATCGACATGATAGGCAAGATCGAGCCCACTGCATCTAACGATCATCGCTTCATTCTAGTAGCTATCGACTACTTCACCAAGTGGGTGGAGGAAGCCTCATACGCTAATGTGACCAAGCAGGTGGTGGCTAAATTCATAAAGAGGGACATCATCTGTCGTTAGGGAATTCCCGAGCGGATCATTACTGATAATGGTTCGAACCTGAATAACAAGATGATGAAGGAGCTATGCCAGAATTTCAAGATTGAGCACCACAACTCATCTCCTTACCGGCCGAAGATGAATGGCGTCGTTGAAGCGGCCAATAAGAACATCAAGAAGATTGTGCAGAAGATGGTTGTGACCTATAAGGATTGGCACGAGATGTTGCCATTTGTGCTGCATGGTTATCGTACAACGGTATGTACATCAACCGGGGCAACTCCCTTCTCACTGGTGTACGGTATGGAGGTTTTCCTACCGTTAGAAGTTGAGATTCCTTCTTTACGAGTTTTGGTTGATGTGAAACTCGATGAGGCAGAATGGATTAAGAACCTACTAAACCAACTCAGCCTGATGGATGAGAAGAGGTTAGCATCAATTGCATATGGTCGTATGTACCAAAGCCGAATGAAGAAAGCCTATGATAAGAAGGTGCGTCCTAGAAGCTTTCAGACGGGTGATCTCGTCCTGAAGAAGATTCTTCCTCCACACTCCGATCACCGGGGCAAGTGGACTCCCAATTATGAAGGTCCGTAGGTCGTCAGCAAGGTATTCTCGGGAGGAGCTTTGTTGTTGTCCACGATGGATGGTGAAGATTTTGCATCCCCGGTGAACACGGACGCAATTAAAAAATACTTTGCATAAAGAATGACCCGCTGGAAAGAAAAAGAATATCTAGGCAAAAATGGGGCATCCCCGTGAACCATAAAAAAGGAAAAAGGTTCGGGCAAAAATTAGGGATATAATGAAAAAATGTACACCCGCAAAGTCGAAAACCTGGAAGGGCGACTTTGGCAAAAAAGGGTATCCCGGTGAATCGAAAACCCGAGAGGGCGATTCAGGCAAAAGTTAGGGATTTAAAAAAGCAAATGATTGCGTTCCGCGTGTGGACTGTATTTGTTTAGTGGTTTGGAAGACCTGAGGGTCGTTTATCTGAATCAATCTCTTCTGAAGCTGAAGCATCAGAGAAGTATCGAAGTCGAGCGGGTCATAGAGGGATCAACTCATGGTGCTCGTCTACGCCTCCTTGCCGACATTTGTGTATATACTGATGTATATTTATGTTTTATATTTGTGCGGCTTCCTCATTCCAGGAGCTTGCATCTGTTGTAAAACATTTTTACCCATTCAGGGGTCCATTATCAATGAAATGTATACTATTCAGCAATTCTGTTTGTTTGTATAGCATTTACCTGTTTTGTTTGCGAAAAAGAACGCCAATGTTTTTGACAAAATGCGCATACATAAACTTACTGGCCTAGGCCACTGATTGTTGAAACAATGAATTACTTGAGTATTGTCACAAGATGATAACCTTGATAGGTCCCTTTGATAAGGGTATCTTGTCTGTTTGTTTGTGTTGTGGCAGGTGTAGCATATACCAGGCAGTACGCCGTATGCATCCCCAAGCAGGATGATTCCTTCTTTTCCAGCAAGTTCAGCAGCACCTCCCCGTGGAGGCTGAACATGAGATCGTAGGCATTGATATGTCTCCCCAAGAAGAGAAGATTCTCTCCCCAATCAGATGCATCCTGAAGGATGTCATCTCCCCAGCTGAGTCATATACTGAAGTGTACAACACTCGATAGTACAGACTGAAGTCTCCAGGAGAATTGAGATTCCCCACAGAGTCGTACTCTCCCCAGTAAGCAGGATGATTCCTTCGTCCCCAGCCGAGTCTGCAGTTCCCCAAGAGAGCCGAGTCCTTGGAGGCCGTGGGGGGCCATGATTGGTTTTCCCCAGTAGAATGTTTAGTAGCTGATGTTGTATTTCCCCACTGGAGTCGTCATCTCCAAGAAAGTTTTGCCGCGAAGGCTATGCAGTTTATCTCTGCGACTGACGTCGTTTTCCTCAGCAGTTTGTGGTTTGAATACCCAGTTGAGCGAGTCCAAGTTCTCGGAGAACTTTGTTCCCCTGCAGCAGTCGGCTAGAGTTCGTATCCCCAGGCAGAATCCAATTGAGATTGGTGTGACTGCTTCTCCTCAGCAGGATGATTCCTTCCTCCACCAGAGTGGTTCTTTCTCCTTGACAGGAGGATTCTCCCTTCAGCATTTATTTTGCTGATGGGGTCGTAGCATTTTGCATGATTGCATAGTATCTACCCTAAACGCGTAGCATTTCCACCGTGTGGAGCATTGCGCCATTGTCGATCATATGCATATGAAACATGAGCTAGGTTGTTACCGTTCTTGTTTTGCAGGTGTTCCCCGGCAGGGTGTCTGCTCAGGATGATTCTTGAAATCTCGGAAGAGTTGTTTGGCCCAAGATGATTCTTGAAGTCCCCCAGCAAAGTCGTCTGCCCAAGATGACTCTTGAATTCTCTAGCGGAGGTGTTTGCTTAAGATGATTCTTAAAATCCCCAATGAAGTCGCCAGAGAGGGTTGCTCAAGTTGATGCTCAGAGTCCCCGGCAGAGTGTTTGCTCAGGACGATTCCTGAAACCTCCAGCAGAGTTATTGGTTCAGGATGATTCTTGAAGTCTCTAGCGGAGCTATCTGTCCAAGATGATTCTTGTAGTCCTCATCAGAGTTGATTCACCCGGAATGATTTCTGGATCCCCGAAGCAGAGTTACTTGATAGTTCTCCAGAATCCCCAGCGGAGATGTGTCATCCCCAACAGGTTTTTAAATAGAGGAGTTGAAATTTCCTTAAAGACTTGATGATTGAAGTCAGGCAACAGTGCCAAAACCCCAGACTTACTGATGAAGTCCAACTGTGATGTCAAAGCAGTTCTCCCAGCTGACGCGGAGTGCCTGACGGTGAAATATCAGACATCCTTACTGGTTCATGATTGACTGAGGATTCTATTCCCGACTTACTGACGAAGTCTGGCTGACACCCGAAAATTTCTTTGAATGCCCGACGGCATGATTAACTTGATTGTTAAAAAGTTCCTAATGACCTGATGAGTCCCGAAGAACTCTTCCGCAGCAGTGTCGCAGAATGCCTGACGGCAATATCAGCTATGCCTTGCCAGTTACCGTGTAACTAGTGATCCCTTGATGACTTGAGGACGAGTATCTGCAGCGAAATCAGATGATCATCCTGACGAAGATTTGAGATTAGACATTTCACTGGTTACCGTGTGACCAATTCTCCAGCTAGTTTCCGTGCAACTATCATTTCAGTTTCCGAATATTTGTTCCCATCAAAGTACCGTGTACTTGTGCAGTTGGCAAATTTCTGGGTTTGTTGGTATTCAACCGTCTTTTACCCTGATTTTTTGAGAGCCGTTCACTTCTCACCCAGTCAGGTCCAAGTCGTTTGAATAGGGGCAACTGTTGCACCCCAAAATTTGACCAACTTTTCTTTACCTAGCTTGTGTTTCATTTCATTCACATTAGCATTATCATTTGCATTTCATGGACATGTATGCAGGAGATCAAGGGGTATGATTACCAATTAAGAGCTACATAAGAGTTTGAGGTAAGCTAAGAATGGCATTCAAGTGTTCAAGGGTTGATATCCTTGTCAGAGAAGTTGGAAGATCCTCAGAGAGAGTGATTGAAGCCAAGTGTGTAGGTCTCCTAACTTGAAAGTTGTGGAAAGCCATCAGATGATTATGAAGCCATGAAGTTAGACTTGAGGTCTTGAGAGAGCTCATGAGAAGTGTTGAAGATCACTTTGAGGCCTAGACAGGACATTGTACAAGTTTAAGAAGACTCAACCATGATTGGTGCAGTTAGGGTTTGACTGGGTCAACCCTAAGTCAACCGATGATTTGGAGAAGGTTGGGACCTAATCCAAGAGCCATGTGATCATGAATTGATGCATTGAGATGTTATAAGGATTATTCCAAGGCTAACTCATCATGATTGAAGAGTTTGAGAAGTTTCAAGCTAGGGTTTCTAAGGCTTGACAGTGTAAAATCCCTTAGTTTGACCCCTATCTTCAAGGCAATTTAGCTCAAGATGTGATTGTCATCTCATCTTACCCCCAACATGATTGTTGTAGAGCATGATCTTAGCTTTAATTTTAGTGCTAGAAGTCCTTGATAGGATTTGTAGAACTCGAGTTATGGCTCAGACAATTTACAAGTCATCTGAGGAATGTGAATTTGGAGCTTGAAAGTTACCCAACTTGCATGAAACTTTTGCCCTAAAAGGATGATTCCTATGAACTTTTGGTCAACATGAATGTTGTTCCTTATCCTCTTAGATTTCTAGAGAGTAATAGAAGTCCTTGATAGGATTTGTAGAACTCAAGTTATGGCTTTGACAAGTCAAGGGTATTTTGGACATTTGGAGATTACAGGTAATTTCAATCATAAGTCCATAATTCCTATTTGCAAGCTTCAAATGGGAAAATGTTCAACATCAAACTTGTTCAAAATGATGTTTTAAGGCTAGCCAAGTGGTTATGAGAGGTTGGAATTGCTTGTAACTCAAAATTGCAAAATGGGCTTAAAAAGGATGAATTAAAGTTCATTAAAAGGACCAAATTTGTTATTTTTCAGTTGGTGACCAAATGAGACAAACCTATATGTCATTTTGATTGTAAAATGCATTTTAAAGACAATGGAAATGGAAATTTTCTCATTTGAGGTCAAAATCATGGAGTTGCATTTTGTTACTTAAGACTTAAGTTACATAAGCCAAACTACACATAAGTGCAAAATCAAGGTGCTAACACATTCAAATACCTTCATAATCTCATGTGAGGAGAATTTGGATGAAAAGCATAGTGAATACATGCTGCTGCAAGGACTGGTATGAGGATGGCATGAGATTGAATTTTCCATGACATGAGATATTGAAATTCTCATTAGATTGATCCAGAACTTTCTAGATCATTCATTCATGTCCTATATAAACATATGAAGTGATTCAAAGCCAAGGTTGGTGAGAATTGAGGGAGGATAGTGAGATTGAACTTTGAAATTTCTTCTTGCAAATCCAATTCAGTTACAAGGTTTGGATCAATTTCAATCCATTCTTTTGCTCCCGATAGCTTGCTCTAGTGTTAGTGGTTGATCCCAGATTGAATTCAAGGCACAACTGTGGAAGAATCGTGAGTTGGCCATTGGATTTTGAAGCTTGCAACTCAGAATCGAGTTCAAGAATCCACGAGGTCTCAGCTTATTTCTTTGCATACAGAAGGTTGATTGGATGCTAGTGAAGGAATCTGGAGCTTATTGAAGGTTGATTTGAAGATTTAACCACTCTGTTCATCAAGAATTTGCAGGTATGTACTTTTCATCGTGCAGCTTAATTTAAGCATAATCAATAGGAATTGTTAGTTTAGATGTGATGTAGATTGTTAGTAGAAGCTTTCTGGTAGCAATTGGCTAGGTTTTAAGACAATTAGGGAGATGACTCAAATTCTATTCATGCTGATATCTTGGTGATTCTTGAGAGTTAATCTTAATTTGATAGCTTGATCAACTCAGTGAAGCATGGTGATGATGTTAGACACCATAATTTTAATTTTGGTGAGATTTGATCTTTGAGTGATTTCTGAGATTTTAATCATGATTTGAGTTAGGATGAGTTTCAATGTTATTGATTAGCATGGTTAGATTCAGTGGGAAAAATGGAGTGGATTAGTGTATTCATGTGAGAGTTTTGATGGAGTATTGATGAAGTACGATTTGGGGAAGATGGAGTTGAAGCTCTGAACTTCCATGGTTTCTTTCCCTCCAACATTCAAAAGGAAGAAGACGACTAGGTAGCCATTGGATATGGGCCGAAGACTTTGACCTGGGAAGGATCCAACGGCCACGAGTGATCTAAATTTTGTGAAGGACTCTGAGTTACTTGAACGCAGTGTTTCATTTAAGTAATCTGGGTGGGCTTAGTGCAACATTGATATCACCACCCCCCTTTTGGGCCCAACATTGAAATGAACTGGAAAAATATGCTATTCAAACCACGCGCCTACTAATTTCTCATTATTTTCTTTTAATTTCTTCATTTCATATGGTTTATTGAATAATCCATAAAAAATTGAAAAATGACTCAATTAATTCCAATCTTTTTTCCATTGATTCATGATTGAATCTAGTTTTTTTTAGAGAAAAAATATTAACATTTAATGTATTTTTTGATTTTATGTGCATTTTTGAATTTTAATTGATATTAAAATAACCATGGTTGATACTTGATTTTGTTGAATTTGGTTTGATCATGTGATGATGATTCTTGCCCTGATTTTTTGTGTGTAGCTAGCATAGATATGCATGTTACCCCTAGATGTTTCTCACATTTTTGTGATGAATGTAAGTGGTAGTTTTAGGTTGAAACCTTTGAGAGCTCCATTTTTAGGGTTTATGGTTAATACCTTATGATTTAGGTTTTATATCTAAAACTTGGTGGATGATTCAACCTCTAAATTTTGTATGGTAGATTCATGATTGAATTAGGGTCCCTTAGGAATTTTTGTAGAAATTTACAAGGTAGTTTACTATTTTTGTTTGATTTTAGTTTAGGTGTTAACTTTGGATGATTCTAATGCACTAATCCAACTAGGATGACTTTTTTAGTTCCCTTAGATTAGGGTTTTGTCTCTCTTGCTCTTGGATGATGTTGAAGACAAGTTTGGGCTACCATGGAATGCTTAAAGAAGTTTGGATGTGAAGATATCCCCTTCTTTTGGTGTAGTGTTGATTAGGTGTTAAGATTAGGGTTTGTAGGCAGAGCTTCTAGATAGATTCTCTTCCTTCATAAACATGGAAGATGTTGATCAATTCCATTCTTCCCTATGATGTAAGGTACCTTTGTAAAGGCCTCATCCCTCCTTTGGTAGGATGTGTGGCTCCTTACAAGTTGGTAGAACCTTTGAGGGTCCCTTTCTCTGATGATGGGATGCTTAGTGGTGACCTTTGGTCTTCACTCTGCTATCAATCATCCAAACTTTGATCTTGTTAGATGAATCTTTCTCCCTTGCTAGAGGATGGAGTTCCTTGCTTGAAGAATACTGAAGAGGATAGGAGTTGATATTTCTCTGTGTTTGAAGACTACCTTTAGAGCTGAAGCTTGAAGGTCCAGAAGAACAAGTTGACACTTGTGAGGGGAATCCATTGAAGATTGAATGAAGAAGCTGAAGCTTGAGGTTGGAAAGCAAGTTGATACTTGTGAGTGCAATGCTTGGAGTGCCTGAAGGAACAAGTTGATACTTGCAATGGGGACTGAAGCCTGAAGGTGGAGTCCACTTTGGGGCTGAGGCTTGAAGAAGAAAGAACAAGTTGATACTCATGTTTGATGTATTAGAAGCTTGAAGAAGTAAGTTGATATTTGCTATTGAAGATGATAGCCCTGAAGAGCAGTTGCAGATTGAGGACTGAACTGAGGTCAGAGGAGTGCTTTGCTGTGAAGCTGGGGAAGCTGTTGGTCTGCTTTCTTTCCTGTCTGTTTGCTTTCTGTGCAACTGTATTGATGTGACTTGTTTGATTTGCTTGATGCATTAGAATAAGTTCATGTTTAGTTTGATTTAAGTTAGGAGAATGATTGCACTAGAGGTTGAGTTGCTCCCTCTGCTTGTATTTTTACTGTATGGCTTTGCTTGCTGGTATTTGGTAGAGCCCTGCTCCCTTGCCTATGTGGTTTGTGATTTGCTTGATGGAATTTTATTTCTCCTTCATGATTGAAGTTATTCATATCTGGCTTGAGGTTGAGATGAGCTTGTGGAGGCTGATGTCCCACACACATTTCCTCCCTCACTTGCATTGCATGCATTTTACGGTCGTTTACTGCTTACTGTTTAAGCTGATGCTTTACCTGTTTCTGTTTATCATTGACATGATCCCCTAGGGATCTCACTTTCTTTGATAAGGAAGTGACGATTAGGACTTTAGGTTGAAACCTATGCATGATAACATCTAGGAGATCCCTGTTTCAAACCTCAACCATAGGATGAATCCTTGGCATGACAACATTAGGACTTGATAGTCCCCCCTTAGTTGAACCTGTTCGTTCTCTTCTCATCTCAAAACAAATTAAAACACGGTAATAAAGGTTAGATGACGTCGTACGTTACGAGCCTTAAGCTACTTGAGAAAGGATTGTTAGAGGGCTTCCTTCTAATGATTTGGATGTTTAGTATGGCACCCTTTGGGTGACATGTGACGCATTCACTCTCAGGTCATAGTCTCTAGTGTGATATTGGTTGCAAACATCCATAAAAAACACTTCTTCCGTAAAAGACAGAAAAAAAACTTCAAACCTTTTTGCCCCGTGGGCCCATAATTCAAAGGAAGCTTTTCTGAAGAAAAGAGTGTCGTTAACTCCCAGTTCTACCGTAAATGGTAACGCCTAAGTCTTCAAAGGTCGAGTTGCGTACGCCAAACTGCTGGAACTGTTTGTTAACCCTACTCGAAAAACAGATGAATCTGAATCCCCGTAATCTGTATTATCCTGAACTACGTAAGATCTGATCTGTCATATCTGTTGAGGGTACGTAGGCACAATACTGACGTATTGGCGAGCCACCTTCCCCGTAACCCGTAGTTAGTCGAACTACGTTGACTCTGATTTCTCATTCTCTGATGAGAATACGTAGGCATAAAGCGCGACGCTTTGCCGAGTCATTTTCTTTTCTTTTCAGACCAACCTTGATAGGTATATAGTAAACAAACACGTCCAGTAAACACAGCAAGCATGGATCCCATCGAGTACGATGGATGTGAGGGGTGCTAATACCTTCCCCTTGCGTAACCGACTCCCGAACCCAGACAATGGTTGCGATGACCTTGTCTTATACCTTTTCGTCAGGTTTTTCCGACCGTTTCCTTTCCCGTTCTGAGGGATAAATAATGAAAGGCGGCGACTCTTCTGTTTTGCCGGCACCTTATTTTCGCAGTAGCGACAGGCTCCGGTAAGTTTCGTTGAGTATCCAGAATCCAGTTATTAAGTTGAGCGTTTAGGCTCCATTCAGTTTTGTTAGGTATCCAGACTTCGGTTATTACGTTGAGCGTTCAGGCTCAGGTCAGTTTCGTTGAGTATCCAGACTCCGGTTATTAAGTTGAGCGTTTAGGCTCCATTCAGTTTCGTTGTGTATCCAGACTATGGTTATTACGTTGAGCGTTCTGGCTCCGGTCATTTTTGTTGAGTATCCAGACTCCGGTTATTATGTTGAGCGTTCAGGTTCCGTCAGTTTCGTTGAGTATCCAAACTCCAGTTATTAAGTTGAGCGTTCAGGCTCCGGTCATTTTCTTTGAGTATCCAGACTCCGGTTATTACGTTGAGCGTTCGGGCTCAGGTCATTTTCATTGTGTATCCAGAATCTGGTTATTACATTGAGCGTTCAGGCTCCGGTCTGTTTCGTTGAGTATCCATACTTAAGTTATTAAGTTAAACATTCAGGCTCCAGTCAGTTTCGTTGGGTATCTAGACTCTGGTTATTACGTCGAGCGTTCAGGCTCCGGTTAGTTTTGTTGAGTATCCAGACTCCGGTTATTACGTTGAGCGTTCAGGCTCCGGTCAGTTTCTTTGGTTATCCAGACTCCGGTTATTACGTTGAGCGTTCAGGCTCCAATCAATTCTGTTGAGTATCTAGACTCCGGTTATTACATTGAGCATTCAGGCTCCGGTCATTTTCGTTGAGTCTCCAGACTCCGGTTATTACGTTTTATGGTCAAGCTCCGGTCATTTTCGTTGAGTATCAAGACTCCGGTTATTACGTTGAGCGTTCAGGCTCCGATCAGTTTCGTTGAGTATCCAAACTCCGGTTATTAAGTTGAGCGTTCAGGCTCCATTCAGTTTTGTTGGGTATCCAGACTTCGGTTATTATGTTGAGCGTTCAGGCTCCGGTCAGTTTCGTTGAGTATCTATACTCCGGTTATTACGTTGAGCACTCACGCTCGGGTTAGTTTCGTTGGGTATCCAGACTCTGGTTATTACGTTGAGCGTTAAGGCTCCGGTCATTTTTGTTGAGTATCCAGACTCCGGTTATTACGTTGAGCGTTTAGGCTCCGGTTAGTTTCGTTGAGTATCCAAACTCCAGTTATTAAGTTAAGCGTTCATGCTCTGGTCATTTTCTTTGAGTATCCAGACTCCGGTTATTACGTTGAGCGTTCGGGCTCCGGTCATTTTCGTTGAGTATCCAGACTCCGGTTATTACGTTGAGCCTTCAGGCTCTGGACAGTTTCGTTGAGTATCCAGAATCCGATTATTAAGTTGAGCGTTCTGGCTCCATTCAGTTTTGTTGGGTATCCAGACTCCGGTTATTACGTTGAGCGTTCGGGCTCTGGTCATTTTCGTTGAGTATCCAGACTCCGGTTATTACGTTGAGCGTTCAGGCTCCGGTCAATTTCGTTGAGTATTAAAACTCCGGTTATTAAGTTGAGCGTTCAGGCTCCGGTCATTTTCTTTGAGTATCCAGACTCCGGTTATTACGTTGAGCGTTCAGACTCCGGTCATTTTCGTTGAGTATCCAGACTCCGGTTATTACATTGAGCGTTCAGGCTCCGGTCAGTTTCGTTGAGTATCCAGACTCCGGTTATTACGTCGAGCGTTCAGGCTCCGGTTATTTTCGTTGAGTATCCAGACTCCGGTTATTACTTCGAGCGTTCAGGCTCTGGTTAGTTTTGTTGGGTATCCACACTCCGGTTATTACGTTGAGCTTTAAGGCTCCGGTCATTTTTGTTGAGTATCCAAACTCCGGTTATTATGTTGAGCGTTCAGTCTTCCGTCAGGTTTGTTGAGTATCCAAACTCCGATTATTAAGTTGAGCGTTCATGCTCCAATCATTTTCTTTGAGTATCCAGACTCCGGTTTATTACGTTGAGTGTTCGGGCTCTGGTCATTTTCGTTGAGTATCCAGACTCCGGTTATTACGTTGAGCGTTCAAGCTCCGTTCAGTTTCGTTGAGTATCCAGACGCCGGTTATTAAGTTGAGCATTCAGGCTCGATTCATTTTTGTTAAGTATCCAGACTCCGGTTATTACGTTAAGCGTTCAGGCTCCGGTCAGTTTCGTTGAGTATCCAGACTACGGTTATTACATTGAGCACTCACGCTCCGGTCAGTTTCGTTGGGTATCCAGACTCCGGTTATTACGTTGAGCGTTAATGCTCCAGTCATTTTTGTTGAGTATCCAGACTCCGGTTATTACGTTGAGCGCTCGGGCTCCGGTCATTTTCGTTGAGTATCCTGACTCCGGTTATTAAGTTGAGCGTTCAGGCTCCGGTTAGTTTCGTTGAGTATCCAGACTCCGATTATTAAGTTGAGTGTTTAGGCTCCATTCAGTTTTGTTGGGTATCCAGACTCCGGTTATTACGTTGAGTATTCAGTCTCCGGTCAGTTTCATTGAATATCCAGACTCCGGTTATTACGTTGAGAACTCAAGCTCCGGTCAGTTTCGTTAGGTATCAAGATTCCGGTTCTTACGTTGAGCGTTAAGGTTCCGGTCAGTTTCGTTGAATATCCAAACTCCAGTTATTAAGTTGAGCGTTCATGCTCTGGTCATTTTCTTTGACTATCCAGACTCCGGTTATTACGTTGAGCGTTCAGGCTCCGGTCAGTTTTGTTGAGTATCCAGACTACGGTTATTACGTTGAGCACTCACGCTCGGGTTAGTTTCGTTGGGTATCCAGACTCTGGTTATTACGTTGAGCGTTAAGGCTCCGGTCATTTTTGTTGAGTATCCAGACTCCGGTTATTACGTTGAGCGTTTAGGCTCCGGTTAGTTTCGTTGAGTATCCAAACTCCAGTTATTAAGTTAAGCGTTCATGCTCTGGTCATTTTCTTTGAGTATCCAGACTCCGGTTTTTACGTTGAGCGTTCGGGCTCCGGTCATTTTCGTTGAGTATCCAGACTCCGGTTATTACGTTGAGCCTTCAGGCTCTGGTCAGTTTCGTTGAGTATCCAGAATCCGATTATTAAGTTGAGCGTTCTGGCTCCATTCAGTTTTGTTGGGTATCCAGACTCCGGTTATTACGTTGAGCGTTCGGGCTCTGGTCATTTTCGTTGAGTATCCAGACTCCGGTTATTACGTTGAGCGTTCAGGCTCCGGTCAGTTTCGTTGAGTATTAAAACTCCGGTTATTAAGTTGAGCGTTCAGGCTCCGGTCATTTTCTTTGAGTATCCAGACTCCGGTTATTACGTTGAGCGTTCAGACTCCGGTCATTTTCGTTGAGTATCCAGACTCCGGTTATTACATTGAGCGTTCAGGCTCCGGTCAGTTTCGTTGAGTATCCAGACTCCGGTTATTACGTCGAGCGTTCAGGCTCCGGTTATTTTCGTTGAGTATCCAGACTCCGGTTATTACTTCGAGCGTTCAGGCTCTGGTCAGTTTTGTTGGGTATCCACACTCCGGTTATTACGTTGAGCTTTAAGGCTCCGGTCATTTTTGTTGAGTATCCAAACTCCGGTTATTATGTTGAGCGTTCAGTCTTCCGTCAGGTTTGTTGAGTATCCAAACTCCGATTATTAAGTTGAGCGTTCATGCTCCAATCATTTTCTTTGAGTATCCAGACTCCGGTTTATTACGTTGAGTGTTCGGGCTCTGGTCATTTTCGTTGAGTATCCAGACTCCGGTTATTACGTTGAGCGTTCAAGCTCCGTTCAGTTTCGTTGAGTATCCAGACGCCGGTTATTAAGTTGAGCATTCAGGCTCGATTCATTTTTGTTGGGTATCCAGACTCCGGTTATTACGTTAAGCGTTCAGGCTCCGGTCAGTTTCGTTGAGTATCCAGACTACGGTTATTACATTGAGCACTCACGCTCCGGTCAGTTTCGTTGGGTATCCAGACTCCGGTTATTACGTTGAGCGTTAATGCTCCAGTCATTTTTGTTGAGTATCCAGACTCCGGTTATTACGTTGAGCGCTCGGGCTCCGGTCATTTTCGTTGAGTATCCTGACTCCGGTTATTAAGTTGAGCGTTCAGGCTCCGGTTAGTTTCGTTGAGTATCCAGACTCCGATTATTAAGTTGAGTGTTTAGGCTCCATTCAGTTTTGTTGGGTATCCAGACTCCGGTTATTACGTTGAGTATTCAGTCTCCGGTCAGTTTCATTGAATATCCAGACTCCGGTTATTACGTTGAGAACTCAAGCTCCGGTCAGTTTCGTTAGGTATCAAGATTCCGGTTCTTACGTTGAGCGTTAAGGTTCCGGTCAGTTTCGTTGAATATCCAAACTCCAGTTATTAAGTTGAGCGTTCATGCTCTGGTCATTTTCTTTGACTATCCAGACTCCGGTTATTACGTTGAGCGTTCAGGCTCCGGTCAGTTTTGTTGAGTATCCAGACTACGGTTATTACGTTGAGCACTCACGCTCCGGTCAGTTTCGTTGGGTATCCAGACTCCGGTTATTACGTTGAGCGTTAAGGCTCCAGTCATTTTTGTTGAGTATCCAGACTCCGGTTATTACGTTGAGCGTTCAGGTTCCGGTCAGTTTCGTTGAGTATTAAAACTCCGGTTATTAAGTTGAGCGTTCGGGCTCTGGTCATTTTCTTTGAGTATCCAGACTCCGGTTATTACGTTGAGCGTTCGGGCTCCGGTCATTTTTGTTGAGTATCCAGTCTCTGATTATTACGTTGAGCGTTCAGGCTCCGTTCAGTTTCGTTGAGTATCCAGACTCCGGTTATTACGTCGAGCGTTCAGGCTCCAGTCAGTTTTGTTGAGTATCCAGACTCCGGTTATTACGTCGAGCATTCAGGCTCCGGTCAGTTTCGTTGGTTATCCAGACTCCGGTCATTACGTGAGCGTTCAGGCTCCGGTCATTTTCGATGAGTATCCAGACTCTGGTCATTATGTTGAGCGTTCAGGCTCTAGTCAGTTTCGTTGAGTATCCAGACTCCGATTATTAAGTTGAGCATTCAGGCTCCGGTCATTTTCGATGAGTATCCATACTCTGGTTATTACGTTGAGCGTTCAAGCTCCAATCATTACGTTGATCGTTCATGCTCCGGTCAGTTTCGTTGAGTATACAGACTCCAGTTATTACGTTGAGCGTTTAGGCTCTGGTTAGTTTCGTTGGGTATCCAGTCTCCGGTTATTACGTTAAGCGTTCAGGCTCCGGTCAGTTTCGTTGAGTATCCAGACTACGGTTATTACATTGAGCACTCACGCTCCGGTCAGTTTCGTTGGGTATCTAGACTCCGGTTATTACGTTGAGCGTTAAGGCTCCGGTCATTTTTGTTGAGTATCCAGACTCCGGTTATTACGTTGAGCGCTCGGGCTCCGGTCATTTTCGTTGAGTATCCAGACTCCGATTATTAAGTTGAGCGTTCAGGCTCCGGTTAGTTTCGTTGAGTATCCAGACTCCGATTATTAAGTTGAGTGTTCAGGCTCCATTCAGTTTTGTTGGGTATCCAGACTCCGGTTATTACGTTGAGCATTCAGGCTCCGGTCAGTTTCGTTGAATATCCAGACTCCGGTTATTACGTTGAGAACTCAAGCTCCGGTCAGTTTCGTTAGGTATCCAGATTCCGGTTCTTACGTTGAGCGTTAAGGCTCCGGTCAGTTTCGTTGAATATCCAAACTCCAGTTATTAAGTTGAGCGTTCATGCTCTGGTCATTTTCTTTGACTATCCAGACTCCGGTTATTACGTTGAGCGTTCAGGCTCCGGTCAGTTTTGTTGAGTATCCAGACTACGGTTATTACGTTGAGCACTCACGCTCCGGTCAGTTTCGTTGGGTATCCAGACTCCGGTTATTACGTTGAGCGTTAAGGCTCAGGTCATTTTTGTTGAGTATCCAGACTCCGGTTATTACGTTGAGCGTTCAGGTTCCGGTCAGTTTCGTTGAGTATTAAAACTCCGGTTATTAAGTTGAGCGTTCGGACTCTGGTCATTTTCTTTGAGTATCCAGACTCCGGTTATTACGTTGAGCGTTCGGGCTCCGGTCATTTTCGTTGAGTAACCAGTCTCCGATTATTACGTTGAGCGTTCAGGCTCCGTTCAGTTTCGTTGAGTATCCAGACTCCGGTTATTACGTCGAGCGTTCAGGCTCCGGTCAGTTTTGTTGAGTATCCAGACTCCGGTTATTACGTCGAGCGTTCAGGCTCCGGTCAGTTTCGTTGGTTATCCAGACTCCGGTCATTACGTGAGCGTTCAGGCTCCGGTCATTTTCGATGAGTATCCAGACTCTGGTCATTATGTCGAGCGTTCAGGCTCCAGTCAGTTTCGTTGAGTATCCAGACTCCGATTATTAAGTTGAGCATTCAGGCTCCGGTCATTTTCGTTGAGTATCCAGACTCTGGTTATTACGTTGAGCGTTCAAGCTCCAATCATTACGTTGATCGTTCATGCTCCGGTCAGTTTCGTTGAGTATACAGACTCCAGTTATTACGTTGAGCGTTTAGGCTCTGGTTAGTTTCGTTGGGTATCCAGTCTCCGGTTATTACGTTAAGCGTTCAGGCTCCGGTCAGTTTCGTTGAGTATCCAGACTACGGTTATTACATTGAGCACTCACGCTCCGGTCAGTTTCGTTGGGTATCTAGACTCCGGTTATTACGTTGAGCGTTAAGGCTCCGGTCATTTTTGTTGAGTATCCAGACTCCGGTTATTACGTTGAGCGCTCGGGCTCCGGTCATTTTCGTTGAGTATCCAGACTCCGATTATTAAGTTGAGCGTTCAGGCTCCGGTTAGTTTCGTTGAGTATCCAGACTCCGATTATTAAGTTGAGTGTTCAGGCTCCATTCAGTTTTGTTGGGTATCCAGACTCCGGTTATTACGTTGAGCATTCAGGCTCCGGTCAGTTTCGTTGAATATCCAGACTCCGGTTATTACGTTGAGAACTCAAGCTCCGGTCAGTTTCGTTAGGTATCCAGATTCCGGTTCTTACGTTGAGCGTTAAGGCTCCGGTCAGTTTCGTTGAATATCCAAACTCCAGTTATTAAGTTGAGCGTTCATGCTCTGGTCATTTTCTTTGACTATCCAGACTCCGGTTATTACGTTGAGCGTTCAGGCTCCGGTCAGTTTTGTTGAGTATCCAGACTACGGTTATTACGTTGAGCACTCACGCTCCGGTCAGTTTCGTTGGGTATCCAGACTCCGGTTATTACGTTGAGCGTTAAGGCTCAGGTCATTTTTGTTGAGTATCCAGACTCCGGTTATTACGTTGAGCGTTCAGGTTCCGGTCAGTTTCGTTGAGTATTAAAACTCCGGTTATTAAGTTGAGCGTTCGGACTCTGGTCATTTTCTTTGAGTATCCAGACTCCGGTTATTACGTTGAGCGTTCGGGCTCCGGTCATTTTCGTTGAGTAACCAGTCTCCGATTATTACGTTGAGCGTTCAGGCTCCGTTCAGTTTCGTTGAGTATCCAGACTCCGGTTATTACGTCGAGCGTTCAGGCTCCGGTCAGTTTTGTTGAGTATCCAGACTCCGGTTATTACGTCGAGCGTTCAGGCTCCGGTCAGTTTCGTTGGTTATCCAGACTCCGGTCATTACGTGAGCGTTCAGGCTCCGGTCATTTTCGATGAGTATCCAGACTCTGGTCATTATGTCGAGCGTTCAGGCTCCAGTCAGTTTCGTTGAGTATCCAGACTCCGATTATTAAGTTGAGCATTCAGGCTCCGGTCATTTTCGTTGAGTATCCAGACTCTGGTTATTACGTTGAGCGTTCAGGCTCCAGTCATTACGTTGATCGTTCATGCTCCGGTCAGTTTCGTTGAGTATACAGACTCCAGTTATTACGTTGAGCGTTCAGGCTCTGGTTAGTTTCGTTGGGTATCCAGTCTCCGGTTATTACGTTAAGCGTTCAGGCTCCGGTCAGTTTTGTAACACCCCCCTTATTCCTACCCCAAAATAATTCAATTAATCATTTAGGCATAAGTCAAAATTTTATCAGAGTACATGTAAGTCATAGCACAAAAGGGGGTATGTCACATTATCATAAAAATTCCAATGCAATACAACACCTGCTCTACAGATATGCAACAACGGGTCAGCGCCCACGAGAAAATATTTAGAACAAGGCGGAAACATCTAAATATTTCATATCTCCAATACATGTATTCACATATACAATTATCATCCCACATGTTAACAAAACATAACATCGGCAGATACATGCACAGATGTATCGCAAAAGAATCGAAATAACTCCTATCTACCCGGTGCTACATATCAGAGCCGACCGACCAAAAGGGAAATGAAGTCATGCTTCACAAAATATCTCCAGCCATCTAATCTGCAATGCCTCATAGAGCATTATAAAACAGCAGAAGGGTGAGAAACAATATCATAATAAATAATGCATAAAGACATATATAAATATCTCATATCAACAATTATGCATTCTACGCATTCTCACCACAACTCACCTTGTACAATATAATATATCTATATACAACTATAACACCAAGCATACTCAATATGCATCATCAATGTTTATATCTTTTCATAAACATGCAACCACATATATATATATATATATATATATATATATATATATATATATATATATATATATATATATATATATATATATATATATATATATATATATATATATATATATATATATATATATATATATATATATATATATATATATATATATATATATATATATATATATCCTCCAGTATCTACATTATGCCAAAACATACATTTCACGTTAATTCAATAAACATACACAACATGTTTATTTCACTATACATCATATACAGATGACAAATGCAAATCATAGAGGACAACTCGCTACTCTATGTAAATGCAACACAACATCGATCTAGTCGATCGTCAGATCCTCCTAAGGATCAATCTACGCTCACCCCTCATGGGTATTCTATCACTTGTCAGATTCTCCTAGGAATCACAACACTCATCAGACTCTCCTAGGAATCACACCATTCATCAGATTCTCCGAGGAATCACGCCACTCGTCAGATTCTCCGAGGAATCACACTGTTCATCAGATTCTCCAAGGAATCAGGTTAATCAGCAGACTCTCCAAGGAATCACATATCTCGTCAGATTCTCCGAGGAATCAATTCATTCAGCAGATTCTCCGAGGAATCACACCATCCATCAGATTCTCCGAGGAATCAGGTCATACAGCAGACTCTCCAAGGAATCACACCTCTCATCAGACTCTCCTAAGAGTCATGTCTCTCCTCAGGCTCTCCTAAGAGTCCTATCACTCATCAGATTCTCCTAGGAATCAACAACACAAGAATGTATTCTATACAATTCTTGAAATGCACACACATACACATAATATGTTCATGCATCTTCACCTCATTCAATTTCATACAATAATCATACATCGCAATGTATATTACACGACACATTAGTCATTCACCTCATTATCATGCATTTTAAATCAATTTAAACAGTGCACATATTTGCCCAAACGGCCACAATTCACAATCGAGGATTTACGCACGAAGGCTACCCACAGCACATGTTATCACAATAGATCACATACTTATTCATATCATAGAGGTATTAACCTATGTGAATCAACCAAACAATCACCACATGTGCAACACAACACAAGAAAAGTGCTGTCACGTTCGCCTTTATTCGCCTGGCGAACCCCCGCAGCGAACCTTCGCTAGGCTTCGCCTGGCGAACTCGCCAGCGAGCCCAAGTCAGTAGCTACTGACTTCATTCGCCACCATTCGCCAGCACCTTCGCTGGGCGAACCTTCGCTATCCACCTTCGCCTGGCGAACTCACCAGCGAAGTCCACTGGGACTTAAACATAATTACTCGCCAGCATTCGCTGGGCTTCGCCTGGCGAAGCTTCGCCTTCGCTCGCCTGGCGAGAGCCAGCGAACCTGCGCAGAACAGCATTCTGTTCTGTCTCTCCTTCACCAATCCGTCATCAACCATCTCTTAAACATCTAAATCAGTACAAATAGCATCAATACATGTTACCCGACTATTCTACGGCGTTATTACTCAGTTTCAACCGATTAAATCTTCAATCTACCGATTATTCCAACTTTCGCCCTAGAAATGGATAGTGTAGAAAAACTACCAACAAGCCCAAACTAATACATATATGATGCTATACATTATTAAGATGATAAAACTTCTCACCCTTACCTGATTAATCGCAAGCTTTGATCGATTCTTGATGATTCTAGGTTTTCCTCTTTCTCTTCTCTTTCTCTTCCTCTTCTTTCTTTCTCCTTTCTTTCTCTTCTTTCTTACTATACTTTCTTTCCCTTCTATTTCCTCTTTAATATCTTTTCCATTATTTTTCCAAAACATCTATTAATTCAATATCTCACAAATATCTCACTTAATATTAAATAGGAAATGTCCAAAATACCCTTCCAAACTATTTCCTCCGAAACCTCCCAATACCGGTTAAAAATATGATAATATGTAAATATAACATATTTCCACACAAATTCTACATCCAAATATTATTCACCCAATTTAATTAAATTGGGGCCCAATAAAAGTGAAAATCGAAATCGGGGCGTTACAACTCTCCCCCACTTTAGAAATTTTCGTCCTCGAAAATATCACTTGATTCAAAACACACCGGACACGATTTCTGCGTCCTTTCCTGAATTCCCAAGTTACACACAATCGTCCACATGCATACTTCCTTATCACAATCACAGCCATGCCACGTGGCTCATAAAAGACTGTCACCCTCATCAACTCCCATTGGATATTACGGGTACACCACTCGTACTTCACCAGGAACAATATCTAGGTCATTCTACCCCGGTGATTCTTTCCACTAGGAACGACACATAGCCATTCTACCCTAGCGAATACAACCATGATACTTATACCTCATCAGGAATAACATACTAGTCATTCTACCCCAATGAGCTCAAATCTCAAACACGTACGTTGTCCAACGTCACCATCTTAAAGTCTTCACTCTCAATTACCATCGCATCAACGGAAAATCAAAACCAAACACTAAGCGTACTCAAAAGAAACGAACAAATGAGTCGCTCCGATATCAAACATAATAACTAAAGGTGCAACATAATTAAAGCACATACCTCAAATCAAACGATCCGCATTGGTAGTGTCTGACCCTGCCAATGCAAACACTTTCCCACTTACTGAAGCTTGCTTCGGTTTAGGACACTTCGCACTGATGTGACCCACTTCTCCACAATTGTAGCACTTCACTGCACCCATTCTACAATCCTTCACATCATGTCCAAGAACTCCACAATTAGAGCATTTGATCTTGGGCTTTCCACACATAAAAGACTTATGACCCATCTCGCCACACTTGTAGCATTTAATGGATCCAGAACTCCCTCCTCCAGATCCCTTAACAAAGTTTCCCTTATGCTTGCCCTTATCAGCTGGCGTCTCATAAGGTTCACTCCTTACTTGTCGCTTTTCTTTCTCCTCCTTCAAACTCTTGTAGTGAGTAGAACGAGCTTTGCGATCTTCTTCAAAAATTCGACAATATTCGGTCAAGTCCGAAAATCTCCTTATCCTCTGATAGCCCACCGCTTGCTTGATCTCGGGACGCAAGCCGTTCTCATACTTAACACACTTAGAAAATTCTGCCGTCACCGCATCATAGTGAGGATGAAATTTTACTAACTCCATAAACTTAGCCGTGTAATCCACCACAGACATATTGCCTTGTTTCAACTCAAGAAATTCCATTTCCTTCCTTCCTTTCACACTCTCAGGATAATACTTCCTCAAGAATTCAGCACGAAATAAATCCCAAGTTATTTCTTCGTCATCTACTTCAAGCACTTTCCTCATGCCGATCCACCAGTCATCGGCTTCTTCCCGCAACATGTGAGATCCAAGCCTCACCTTATTGCCCTCAGCACAGTTCATAACTCTGAAGATCCTCTCGATCTCTTTCAACCAATTCTGGGCACCGTCCGGATTAAACCTTCCTTTGAACACCGGTGGCTTATTCTTTCTAAACTCATCATTTGCGTTCACATTCGGCGCACCCTGCACCGCTCTAGCCATCTCCTCCAATGCCGCAGCCATAGCACTGTCATTACGACCTGCCATAATCTTCTTAATCGCAAAAACAGCAACAAGGTTAAACAACCGCTCAACCAACAAAACAATAAGACAAACACAACTGACTCAACACTGGCTCTGATACCACTTGTAACACCCCCCTTATTCCTACCCCAAAATAATTCAATTAATCATTTAGGCATAAGTCAAAATTTTATCAGAGTACATGTAAGTCATAGCACAAAAGGGGGTATGTCACATTATCATAAAAATTCCAATGCAATACAACACCTGCTCTACAGATATGCAACAACGGGTCAGCACCCACGAGAAAATATTTAGAACAAGGCGGAAACATCTAAATATTTCATATCTCCAATACATGTATTCACATATACAATTATCATCCCACATGTTAACAAAACATAACATCGGCAGATACATGCACAGATGTATCGCAAAAGAATCGAAATAACTCCTATCTACCCGGTGCTACATATCAGAGCCGACCGACCAAAAGGGAAATGAAGTCATGCTTCACAAAATATCTCCAGCCATCTAATCTGCAATGCCTCATAGAGCATTATAAAACAGCAGAAGGGTGAGAAACAATATCATAATAAATAATGCATAAAGACATATATAAATATCTCATATCAACAATTATGCATTCTACGCATTCTCACCACAACTCACCTTGTACAATATAATATATCTATATACAACTATAACACCAAGCATACTCAATATGCATGATCAATGTTTATATCTTTTCATAAACATGCAACCACATATATATATATATCTATATATATATATATATATATATATATATATATATATATATATATATATATCCTCCAGTATCTACATTATGCCAAAACATACATTTCACGTTAATTCAATAAACATACACAACATGTTTATTTCACTATACATCATATACAGATGACAAATGCAAATCATAGAGGACAACTCGCTACTCTATGTAAATGCAACACAACATCGATCTAGTCGATCGTCAGATCCTCCTAAGGATCAATCTACGCTCACCCCTCATGGGTATTCTATCACTTGTCAGATTCTCCTAGGAATCACAACACTCATCAGACTCTCCTAGGAATCACACCATTCATCAGATTCTCCGAGGAATCACGCCACTCGTCAGATTCTCCGAGGAATCACACTGTTCATCAGATTCTCCAAGGAATCAGGTTAATCAGCAGACTCTCCAAGGAATCACATATCTCGTCAGATTCTCCGAGGAATCAATTCATTCAGCAGATTCTCCGAGGAATCACACCATCCATCAGATTCTCCGAGGAATCAGGTCATACAGCAGACTCTCCAAGGAATCACACCTCTCATCAGACTCTCCTAAGAGTCATGTCTCTCCTCAGGCTCTCCTAAGAGTCCTATCACTCATCAGATTCTCCTAGGAATCAACAACACAAGAATGTATTCTATACAATTCTTGAAATGCACACACATACACATAATATGTTCATGCATCTTCACCTCATTCAATTTCATACAATAATCATACATCGCAATGTATATTACACGACACATTAGTCATTCACCTCATTATCATGCATTTTAAATCAATTTAAACAGTGCACATATTTGCCCAAACGACCACAATTCACAATCGAGGATTTACGCACGAAGGCTACCCACATCACATGTTATCATAATAGATCACATACTTATTCATATCATAGAGGTATTAACCTATGTGAATCAACCAAACAATCACCACATGTGCAACACAACACAAGAAAAGTGTTGTCACGTTCGCCTTTATTCGCCTGGCGAACCCCCGCAGCGAACCTTCGCTAGGCTTCGCCTGGCAAACTCGCCAGCGAGCCCAAGTCAGTAGCTACTGAATTCATTCGCCACCATTCGCCAGCACCTTCGCTGGGCGAACCTTCGCTATCCACCTTCGCCTGGCGAACTCACCAGCGAAGTCCACTAGGACTTAAACATAATTACTCGCCAGCATTCGCTGGGCTTCGCCTGGCGAAGCTTCGCCTTCGCTCGCCTGGCGAGAGCCAGCTGTAATACCCCAAATTTTACCCTTACATTTAGTCCGGCATTTCGCATATCATCTCCTATGAACATTTGCTAACCACTAACAAGTTGTGGAGGTGTTTGTTTTGCAGATTTGGTTGGTCCCAGGGGTATTTTGGTCATTTCACCCAAATTCTGCTAATTTCTTGAAAACGGGCTGTTATTACGTTCTGAGGCAAGGTGCCAGTATGTTTTGTCAGAAATATGATTGGACTCGGGGCCGTGCTTTGTTTGATTCTGAAACGTTTCTTAACAGTTTTGTTTCCTTTTATAAAGCTGGGTTGAAAAAGAAGTGGATACTGTTAAGGTTATTTTGAGAAGAGATGTGATCAACGAGGTTTTAATTTGAATATGTTTGGATATAATCATAGGGCGGGATATCATTTATAAAAAGCAAAGGAGAGGTTAAGTTTTAATGTTTGTGAGCTTTTATTCATGAATGTTCATAAGCTACAAATCAAAGTTGAATTTAAATAAATAATGGATGATTATTCATGGATATTTAAATTCATAATTGAGAAAATAGAAATGAATATTTACTGGATTTTATTTCACACCATCTAGAATTACAAGTTGAAATGGAAGTAATTTGTGGATTTTATTCATGATGATTTTTCATTTACAAAAGGATTATACATTTACAATGAGTATCTATTCTAGGTCCTAAAGTCCTAAAAAAGAGAAAAACTACAAGTTTCTTCATTGGTCCTCTCTTGAGTTCTTCACGCAACCCTTGATCACCTGCACATCAAAGCAGAACAAACCACAGGAAAAGAGGTTAGAAGATTGTTTGACACTCTCAGAACATTATCATCATCGAGTGTCGGGAGGGCACGACTAAAGCCGCATCCTACTCCCGTTACCAATCTGAGCCATCGGCGTCAGATCAGGTAGTTATTGTTCTTATCATAAGGGACTGCCGAGAGAAAGAGAGAGTAAAAGAAGTGGGACTGATTTGATTTGCCATAATTGGATTCGGTTCAAAAACAAATTAAAAACACCATTCCGTCAAGTAAATAATTTTTGGGACACTATCAAGTAAACCAAATTTCACAGCTGTATCAACTCTGAACCACACAAGCGAACCCGTGAAAATCAAACACCAAATCTGAACGGAAATAAGCCACGACAAAATTCGCATCAGCATAAACTCGGTTTCAGCATCAAATCACAATCAGCAGCAGTGTAATAAACCAAATGAGCAAGTCACATTGAAAATTCAAGTACAGAATCCAAGGCTCAGTGTGAACATCATAGCCTAAAAGTCGCAGCCACCTATTGGTTCCAAATCAAAGAGCAGAAAGATCAGTTAAACTCAGAGAATTGAGGAACCAAGCTTATGTTCAGAAAGATAGGAACCCATCCATTTCAGTTCAAAAATAAGCAAATCCACAAACCTCTCGCACAACAGAAGCACAAGTTTTTCCAAACTTGAATTCCCAAAACTGCATCAGCTCTGAAGCCACAATTACACCAAAACAGACTTAGTTCCACAACACGGTTCACATCATGAAAAGCGACATAACTGAGTCAGATGAAATCACAAACTGCACCAACATGAGCTCATAAGCATCATAAATGAAAAATCAGACAATGCAGCAAACGAATGTGCAAGGCCGAAATCAGAGTAACAAGCTGTATCAGAAAAAAGACAAACCACCATTAATCAACAGCCAGAAAGAGTAATTAGCGATGGTAAGTCACCATGACAAACCAACGTGCCATTCTGCTCACAACGTGAGCAACAAACAAGATCATAGCGTCTTCTCTGAAGGGCTCAGTTCAACATCATTGCCCTAAAACAGAAAGTTGGGGACCTGAAGATTAAAAAATTAAAACAAGTTAGGTTGTCACAAGCATATCAGTTCATAA